>CM070503.1:24690610-25274004 GCA_036346375.1 Guadua angustifolia | reverse complement strand
AATTGTCTAATGACATATTTAGAAATAAATTTTGAAAACTAGAATGACATATATTTAAAGACTGAGGGAGTAGTATTACATCAAACAACACCTTAGCAAAAGCTATTAATTGACTCCTAAGTAAAAAAACAACTAGTCAGGGTTGTACACTACGCTGCGCCATATGAAATTTGGTAGCACGACGTTGTGCCGTGCAAAATTTGGTTCGATAGATATTTATGAAAAAAGGTACGAGGACATAAACGGGGATTTATTTTTTCTCGAGGTTTTTTTCTTCCCAAAAATATGCTAGCTAGAAGTCATCGGCGAATTTACGGCACTACGGGTCCTCTTTATACAATGCGAAATTTGGTTCGACGGTTACCTACGAAAAAGGTATAAGGAAATGAATATATTTTCGTTTTTTTCTGGGAGGATTTTTTAAAAATATGCTTGCGTAATTTCGGTTTTTCTACTTTTTCTTTGAAAAAATAGGTTGCTAAGAGCCATCGACGAATTTATATAATTTGTTTTGAGAGAAAACCGTGGAGGGATCTGAATGTAATTTCATTTTTGGTATAATTTTGGCTTTCTTAGTTTTTTTTAAAAGGGGTTGCTAGGAGCCGTCGGTAAATCTGTAGATTACTATAACTCTATAAGCTGTTGGCAAACCTGTGGGATGTTTTTGAGAAAACCGCGAAGAGACCTAAATGTATTTTCGTTTTTTTCGAGTCCATTCTGCTAAAAATAGATTTCTTAGGATCTAAACATAATTTCGTTTCTTTTTGGGATTCATTCTGCAAAAAAACAATGAAGGACCTAAACGTAAACCGCGGAGGAATCTAGATATAATTTTGTTTTTTGGGTCCATTCTGTTAAAAATCGATAGGAGGACCTAAACATAATTTAGAATTCTCTGAAGGACCTCCTTCCAAGGATACTGTTGTGGCGTCTTGGTTGGCTAGCAATTTTCTCCGCTTTATATAAAGGTATAGCTCTACTAATATAAATTTGCAGTTGGTGGCAACGGTCCGTTCTTCCTAACCCCCTATATCTCCAATAATGGCCAATCATTATAGCTAATTATTCTTTCCTGATTTACAGCCAGCCATATCTCTCTAAATATGACTGATTATTATAGCAAAATCCTTGATTATTGCTGGTAATTAAGAGCCGGCCAATAATTCCTTTTGTACTCTATATATACTGTACAGTTTTCACATAATCAATCAAGAGAATTCATTTAAGATCTCTCATGTTGTGCCATCGCGGCGAATGAACTCGACGAACTGATCAATAAGTGACGGATCGACGTACATGGCCGCGAGGCGCAGGAGGCCGAGCACCACGATCAGTAGTAACTACGGCCAGAAGGACAGCCAGAGTGCGACACCCACCGGATGCCGTAACCCCAACGCCGGCCAGTTGGACGTGAACAAAGCGTACGATGCTTCAGCGCGATTGCCCGATGACACTGGTGGGACGTTGTCGGCAGTGAGAGTCATTGGCATACCCCTTGAAGATAAACGGGTTGATCCAGCTGAACGTCGCGAGAGAGGAACGACGTGGCGGCGCACGGCGTGGCGGGTGCCTCAGCGCTGGTGTTTTCTGGTTCACCTTCATGGACTCCGGCGTCATAGCCAGTGAAGTCAGTGATGGCTAGATACGCTAGAGGCATAGAGACGAGTAGGCCGGCAATATTTGATCTTGTAGCACAATTTTCTTTTATTGCTTGACCTTTATATTTCGTTACCAATTTTATTTTTCGTAACAACACACAGACATTGATCTAGTGTGTATATATACACACACACACATTCATATCCCAAAACCCTTCCGAGAAAAGAAAACAAGGGAAAGAAAAAAAAGAGAGAAAGTCAATGCACCATGTACACAACCCCAATGACCCCGTCCCTACTCGTGCACCACGCCTTACCCTTACCTTCCCCGGAGAAACATTTTAAGAGGAAAAAAATCGAGTCTTTAATCCTCTCCATAGGCCGCAAAGCCTATTCCTTCCTTCCCCCAATACCCAGCACCGCCACCGCCTCCGGCCCCGGCATCGATGGGGTACGTGCTGTCGGCGGTGGCGAGGGTCCTGGAGCAGCCGACGGCGTGGGGTGCGGCCTGCGAGATGGCGCTCCTCGCCGGCCCGCTCTGGGCGGCGGCGCTCCTCGGCCTCCTGCTCGGCTGGGCCTGGCGGCCGCGCTGGGCCGCCGGCCTCGTCGCCACTGCCGACCGCCACCCTGCGCCGCCCTTCGCCACGCTCGACTTCTGGAGGGCCCAGCTCCCCGCCCGCCTCCGCGCCCCTCTCGGCTATTACGCCGGCGCCGACACCACCGCCGCAGCGCCGCAGCAACAGGAGGAGGCCTCCCTGCAAGGGTATGTAGGCTCGCGAGATGTTTAGTGTGGGTCGTGGTCAAAGCCGTGTTCTTTAGTGGATTTGGTGTCTGAAATTGGAGTGGTCTTTGACGACGGGACGCCTGACCCTGGTGGTGCTTGGCTTGGCAGGTCGTCGTCGGAGATGGCGAACGAGGAGCTGGCAGTGGGGAAGGATGACCTGGTGAACCTCTGGAGGTTGGTGGAGGGCAGGGACGGTGGCCCGGCGTGGATCAAGATGATGGAGAAGGCGCTGCCCACCATGACCTACCAGGCATGGAGGAGGGATACCCAGGTGAATGGCACTTGTAAGTTCTTTTCTGCATGTTGATTTGACGTGTTGGATGCTAATTTGCTCACTAGTTCTCGAATTATATTTCGGCACAATTAGACTGGACCTCCGCAATACCAGAGCAGTACTATCTTTGAGAATGCAACTCCGGATGAAGTGAGGGACTTCTTTGGGGACGATGAGTTCCGGATGTCCAACAAGTGGGATGATATGCTTATCTACCATAAGACGTTGGAAGGGTGTCAGACAACCGGGACGATGAAAGTGCATTGGGTCCGCAAGGTAGATAGGGTCTCGAGATAGTGCATTTGCTTCGATCTCTGTCTGGTTTCCATTCTGCTTATGTCTTGCTCTCTTGCTCTCGCAGTTCCCCTTCTTCTGTAGTGACAGGGAGTACATAATTGCTCGTCGCGTATGGAAATTGGGAGGCACATACTATTGTGTTACAAAGGTAAAGCAGACTCAGAAATATACTACACTTACTATGACAGATTTCTAACATAATTGAATTCTTGATGTTAGTGTTGAGTTCCTTTCAAAATAACTTGTTAATGATCAGTAGTCTTGACTCTTGAGGCAAGTTCACCTTGCATGGAGCGAATCAATAGAATGTGTCTATGTGATTACAGAGATTGCTCACATCATATAATGTTGCTCAGATATTTATCTATCTGTGTTTTATGTGACATGATGCAGAACGTGCCATGCTCATCCATCCCACGGCGCAATAAACCTTGTAGAGTGGATTTGTATTATTCAAGCTGGTGCATCCGTGCAGGTAAGCCGGTTTCCTTTACTATTTTGTTTGCATTTGAGCAGTAAGAGGTGAAATTAAAACCATTCGAGTAATAAGAGGCTGAAGAAATGGAATAACTACGCAGAAAAGGAGAAATGGACGAAAAGACCTCTTTCTTTCTGTCTTTCTTTGTGGTAACTCAAAAAATTCTTTTGTTTGTTCTTGAGCAGTGGAATCAAGAAGAGGGAACGGCGGACTGACGGCCTGTGAGGTTCGCTTGTTCCACCATGAGGACATGGGTATCCCATATGAGATTGCAAAGATTGGCATTCGGCAGGGAATGTGGGGATGTGTGAAGAGAATTGAACCTGGACTTCGAGCCTATCAGAAAGCCAGGGCTGCTGGGAAGCCATTGTCTCAGAGTGCCTTGATGGCGCAGATCAACACCAAGGTTGGTGACAATTTTGTTCGAGCAATGGAATCCAACAGTGATCAATCAGATATTGTGGAAGCAGAAGAGAAACCTGCGAAAAAACACGTAGCAAGGTTCCTTGTGCTCGGCGGGGCTGTGGCTCTGGCTTGTACTCTTGACCAAGGGCTCTTGACGAAGGCTCTCATCTTCGGTATCGCGCGAAAATTCGTGGGGCAGAGGAAGACATTGTAGTATCTCATCTTTCTCACGGTCCTCCGAGCCAGTTTGCTTGTTGGATTCACCCTGATGCTGTGTTGGCACGGAGGAAAGAGGTGATCTGGCTCAGTGTGGCACATGCCATTGAGAACGGACGAAGGACATTGATGTATGTATGCTGCCGGCTGTTGGACAATGAGAAAGGGAGAGGCAATGGAGTAAATTTTTTTTACTTTACATTTGGAAAAGGAATTCCATCTATATATAAATTGACCTTTGTTTCATGTTATCTTCAAGGCATGTGAACAGATCAGAGGACTGGCAAGTCAAAAAAAAAAAAAAATCAACCGCCTTTTGTTCTTCATGGGCAATGTAGATATTTTTGGCTTCGTATGTGTGAGAACGGTCAAATCGTGGGCAAATCATATTCATGTACATGTTAGTAAGTCGAATGTGGATAACCAAATACGAAATCCAATCAAACTTGTGCTCAACTTAGCCAAAATCAGATATATCTACGTTATTTGTAATATCCCTTTCCTCTCAGCTTGTTTCTGATTATGGAAGAATCGGATCGGATCAACCGTGATTTCTAGATTTCGGATTAGACAAGTGAGAATCAATAAATATCAATGAGAATCAGGTTTTAACTAGATTCTAATTCTATATAAAGAGCAATTTTGATTGTGGAAGAAACTATCCAGAATTCTCCTGTTCAATAGATAATATGTTTTTTTTTTAATAGAAGCTATGCAGAACTTACATAAAGCAACATAATCCCCAGGCGCACGAGCCCTATTTTGTGCAACCTCATCCGTTGGATCGAACGGATTGTAAACAGGCGGGCGTGCCACAAATTTACGATCCTCTTGCTGATAAAACAAATCTGGCACCAAAGCCACCTCCCTCAAAAAATAGAATCAAATGCATTTCCTCTTGGTACAAATTACATAAATGTAAATAGATAAGTAGGCAACATAAACTCTTCATTTACATTTTAATATTTGTATAACTTTAAAATAGTAATACATAGAAGCATCGGTAAAGAAAAAAAAACATAAACAATCAGGGTGGGCAATTTTTAATCGAAACCAAAAAACCGAATCGAATTAACAAAAAAATCGGTTTTATTTTGGCACTATTTAGGTTTCGGTTTTTGGTTCAGTTTTGTAATTTTGGAAATCTAATTAGCCAAGGAACCAAATAAATCAGGTGATCTTCTAGTCTCTAAAAAGCCCATTTTGACGATTTTGTCCCACATCGCTCGCGTATCTATCAATCGGGCCTCTCTCTTGAATCACTCCGCTCGGCCTCCTCTACTCTTGCTCCCCCTCCCCCCGGCCCTCGCAGGAGAGGTGGTAGCAGCTATTAGCTAGTGTTTCCCCACCTCAACGACAAGCTCCCCCTCCCTGTCATCGACAAAGATGTCCGGGCACGCCCCCAAGAAGAGCCACAACACCAAGTGCTACGAGATTCTCGGGGTGCCGAAGAACACCTCCTAGGATGACCTCAAGAAAGCCTACCGCAAGGCCGCCATCAAGAACCACCTCGACAAGAGCGGCAACCCCGAGAAGGTCAGATCCCCCCTTATCCCCCTACTGTCTTGTTTCAGATCACATCGGTGACAGATCCCCTTGTTTAAATTTTGGGTTTCTTGGGGTATAATTTGATTTGGTTTGATTTGTTACTAGATAGATTAGGGCAAAAAGTTCGCTCATATCACATCTGGTGACTAGATCTTGCTTACTTGTTTTGTTTAAATTTTGGGTTTCTTGGGGTGTAATCTGATATGGTTTGATTTGTTACGATAGATAGATTAGGACGAAAAGTTCGAGCTAGGTACTTAGGTTTCAGATGATTCAGGGATTCATGTCAGTGTAGATATCCCTATTCCTCATGTATCTACGATGTGGGTATGTGTTGGATTAGATGTGACTCCTTGATCTGATTCTGCTGGGATTTGTAGTTTGTGTTACATATGCTAATATTTGTGGTGGATAATCAGGCAGGCCACCAGCGGTTTCATGTGATGTGATTAGCCGATTATCATCAAGATCTTTGAGGGTATGGAGACTTCTTGTTTCTGCCAACCTGGAAAAAATTTGGTTTACCAAAAAACTGAATTAATCGAACCATATTTTTTAATTAGGTTCGGTTTTTAAATTTAGACCAAAAAATTCGGTTATCAATTTTAAAAATAAAATATTTTTAAACCGAAAAAACTTAATACCCATCCTGAATGTCCGTGACCCGGTGCCAGTCTCTTATCGATCAGGACCTCACGAGTTAGTTTGGACACTAACTCTAGTGATCTAGTCGACTACATCCAGAAGTTGCTTCGAGGGATCCGCCTCGATCAGGACTCACGAGTTTGTTGGGGGAACATAGACTTCGAGGAAGGGAGTAGGGAACTCCAATGGGCGTCCCATTCGGAATCCGTGTCCCGTTTGAACACTCCACATCCTGTTCTCCACATAAGGTCCTGTTTGAAAGCTCTAAATCCTATCTTCACCTTAGATCTGGAGTTTGTAGGCTAAAATAAAGTGAAATAAGTTTATATTTTTATTCTAAAATATAAATAAAGTGGCTCACCTAAACACATTTATAATATCTCCATAATTCCAACTCTATAAATTTTTACAGTTAAAAATACTATTTTTATCAGTTTTATAGATTTTAGTAGAGTTAGGCTGCGCTCAAAATCCCCTAAATATAGGCAGGCCCTGGCCCCACGGCACCGGACGACGCCGTGGGCCCGTGGCTGCCGCCGCGGAAACCGGAAACCCGGAAACGCTGCGCCGCCGCAGTCCTCCTCGACTAGCTGCCCCACCAAGCCAAGCGCGGCTACCCCTTAACGCCATGTGAGGGAGCGATGGCCCCGGCGGCGGCGCTGCAGCGGTTCGACCCGCTCGACGTCCTCCAGCGCGTCTTCCCGGACGCCGACCCGCGCAACCTGGAGGCCTGCTTTGCCGTCTCCGGCCGGAACATCCACACGACCGTGCAGGCCTACCGGGCGCAACGGGCAAGGGACGCGCTGGCGACCCGACTCGCGCGAGCGGCGCGGACGAGTGCGCGGGGTTCCTCGTGGAGCAGTTGGCGGCGGCGGCCGACGTGGCCGATGCCAATAACCGCGCGTCCTGGATCCTGGGGCTGATCAAGGACGCCGTCGCCGAGCTCGCGGCCGCGGGGCTGCGCGAGGAGAACGCCGCGCGGTCAAGCGCGAGGAGAACGCAAGGCTAAGGGAGCAGGCGGCGGCGCTGGAGCACGACATGGCGGTGCTGGAGCGCGGCGTGCTGGTGCAGCATAAGCTGCACGAGCAGATGGACCGTGGCGTGCTGGCGAAGCACCATCTGCTCTAGGAGACGGAGCGCGCGGCGGCGGAGATGAAGAAGAAGGTGGCGGAGCTGGAGATGGCCAACTACGCGCTCAGTGTTCGCCTGCGGGACGCCGACGGCCGCCGCGTCCAGGCGCACCGTGGAGCAGCCCCATGCGTTTTGACTGCTCGAGTGATATTATTTGCTCATTAGCCAGTCACTAGTCTTCTTGTAAAGTTCTGTACTTTTTAGATTGACCATTTTGTTTCAATCAATTACAAATGCAAGTTTCCTAATCAGTTGTACATACAAGTTAGCAACTGCCATTACACGGCAAAATTTCAAATACAGACAACTTTATACCGTATAATATCAATTTCGGACAACATTTTTTCGTCGGCTATGGCATAGCCGGCACACCATGTGCCGGCTATGGCCCGGGCCCGGCGCCACGTCACCAAAGCTCGCGAAATTTTTATTGTTCTGGCCTCATGCGTTTTGTAGATTCGGAAACTAGCCTCCGCGCGTTCAGAATTGCAAAAGTGGCCTCTCTGTACACATGGGTCGCATTTCCGGTCGGACGGGCGATAATTTCATGTGTCAACTAGGGTTGAATAAATAAAAAAATCTATTTTTTAGTGATATAGAAAATCTTTTATCGAAAATATTTTTGTTGGAGAATTTTATTTGGTCGTGATAACCATTTCCTATTGGATTTGGTTGAATAAGACATTTCCGACTCGACGAGTGAGAAATTTTTGCGACTGGTTGAACGTCGAGATTTTTATTCTGCTCGCGACACAATGGGTTTTTTGAAGTGTTTAAGGGAATTTTTTTAAGTAATGTAGTTTCGTAATAATTGCGAGAATAATATAATTGGGATACAACAAGAAGATATAGAAGAAATTCATATAATTTACTGCGGAAAATAAGAGACAGGGTGATTCTCAACTCAGAAGTTACTGCGGAAAATAAGGTAGGCTACATTTTTTATTACGGCTTAAAATTGGGAGGAGCATATAACATGACGTCTACTGAGTGCATCGAGGCCACTTCCCCTTCTCCCATGCCTCCGGTGGGGCTTCTCTGGCACGACGTGCCCTCTCTCGTTTCCTTTCTCTCTCGGCCTCCTTCTCCTCCGCTTCCTTGCGGCGTGCCTCCTCGCGTCTTGGCGTCACAGCTGCGCTTGGCTTTGCTCCCTCTCGGTCCGCTTGTTTTAACTCTTCATCAAGGAGCCTTTGGTCCTCCGGGTCGATCTCCTCGTCGTACCACTTCTCAAATTCACACAGTGGCGGAGGCGACTGCATGAAACAAAAATTAGGAAAGTTCCATGTAGAAATATTAGGAAACACGTATGATTATTACCATGAGGCGAAGCTTAAGGCCTTCTCCGTGGTCGACCAGTGAGTTGCGCACTTCCAATACCGCCTCTTCCAAGTTGGAAGCTTGTATGAGCGGACAAGCCTGCAAGGAGTTCCGCACAAACACATCGGTGCGACAACCCCAGTCGATAGGAAGAGATCCTGGAACGCTGTGCGCGGCAAGGTCGAAGAGCCTCCCTCTTCTTTTGCTTTGCCCTTTCCCTTCGAACTTGCACGCCTCGGCATTTTGTCTTGATCCTGACCTAAAATGAACAGATATATCTCAGAGACTTCCTCACCGTGGTTGTTCCTCTTCTCCTGTGCTTCTTAGAATGCATCGTCCCTTCTTATATAGGCCTTAGGGGCACTCAGAGAGCAAACACGAAGCACATAAGCCTCCGTCCCAACCACTGTATCCCACGGTTTCTCAGGTCGAGTTGACAACGCCTCGCGCCTCGAGCCTTTTCAGCGGACTTGACAACACTGCTGCGGCGTCAATGTCTTTTCGGTAGGGTAGACAATACACTGCAATGTCAGAGTCTTTTCAGGGCGACTAGAAAATACACTGCAGCCTCAGAGCCTTTTCAGACCGAGTGGACAACACACTGCAGTCTCAATGCCTTTTCAATTTTGTAATACAGGTGAATCATGCCACTAAAAATTTTGTAATGCAGCCTCAATCACATGAAAATGTTCTAATTAAAGCCTGCTTAACATGTAAAATACGGATACAAACTGAAAACCACTTGAAAGACATCCAGTAAAATTTGGGATACAACATAGGGTACATAACTCCAGTGAAGGACTAAGTTAGAAAACCATACATTCTAAGGCTATGGTTGTCGGAATAGGCCTCTTGTATTGTTCGTAGAACGGACAGCTCTAGTAGTGCTTGAACGTCGGGGTGGTGGTGACACGAAGTCGTAAATCGTCATCTTCATCGTCATAATTACGAGTAGGCCCTCTGCGGCGTTGGTCGAGCGTCCTCTTGTATTGTTAAGTAGAACGGCCAACTCTGGTAGTGCTTGAGCGTCGGGTGGTGGTGACACGAAGTCGTCGTCGTCATCTTCATCGCCATAGTTACGAGTAAGCCCTCTGCGGCGTTGGTCGAGCGTCCTATTGTATTGTTAAGTGAGAACGCCAGCTCTAGTAGTAGTTGAGCGTCGAGATGGTGGTGACACGAAGTCGTCGTCATCATCGTCATAGCCATAGTTAGGAGCAAGCCCTCCTTGGCTGGTCGGACGTCCCCTTGTATTGTTTGTAGGGCGCCCGATTCTTGTAGTGCTTGAGCGTCGAGGTGGAGGTGACACGAAGTCGTAAATCGTCACTTAGATCTTGCGAACTTAAGTTGTTCGCCATTCTCTTTTAGTGTGTGTTAAGTCAGAGTTAAGCATTGAATAGAACCCAGCATTGATATTACAAAATGAAGTAAGTAGAACAACTATAATACCATGTCAAGTGAAATGCCTTAGGGAATTCATAAAGCTGGGATACAACATAGGGTACATAACTGCAGTGACGGACTAAGTCAGAAAACCATACATGAAAATACGGATACAAACTGGAAACCACTTCGAAAGACACCCGTGACCAACTCGCCCCTCTACGAAATGAACTACTTCGCAAGAATAGAGTACAATACAAGAACGATAGCCACATACACAATCTTCTCTAACCATTTCATATGATCTAAAATGCGCTCCATCTTGAACATCAGCATGTTCAGCCTCTGCTCAAGCATAGGGTCCATCCTCTCCTCCATAGAAGGTTGTTTCATCCTCTGTGGTACAATGGTTGTAGGACGCTCCGTCGAGGTGTCCATGGTGTCCGCCCACTGAAAATATTGGCACCCTATAGCCTACGTGATGGGGTGAACAAGCTTTCAGGCCGTGCGAAGGAATGAGATATCTCAGAATAACTACACAACTCGAATAGAAGAAATAGTGTGCACAAGAAGAAATCAAACTAGCTTTTCACTTACAGAGAAAAAAGGGCACTTGTAGAACACTCGCCCATTATTTTCCTGAGTGTTGGCGTAGAACACATTGGCTTGCACGTGGCAGTTAGGACATTCGACCTGCCTTGCATTGGCAAGTGCACGAGCCCTCCGGTTTCCAGAGCTTGCCGTTTGAGACATAGTCTTTTGAGGCAAGGAACGGGATGAAGACGAGGATATGTGGTAGCGGAGGTGGTATGAAATCTCTTCGATTTGTGGAAGGATTGCGGGGTTCCGGGAAAGAATGTTCAACGAGAAACTGAGGTGCTTTCGGCTCTACTCTCGGAGAGTCCTCTTGTAGGCACGTCCCCCCTCCACACGGAAGGAACAACAAGCTGAGCATGATGAGGTTCAATGAATCAGCTTTACGTCACTTCAATATTATTGAAAATTTTTCTGTGCAATGAATTGGAAGCTATCTAGCTACTGTAGAAATTTCGGATTAAAATACCGTTTACATATTTTATTAGAATTCTGACAATTTGCTCTGCACAGTTTTCTGATTTCGGATTTTGATTTATCAGACAATCAAAATATTTTTACTATTTTTTGAAATTTTGTTTTTCAAATTTATTTGACCTAAGGATTCTTATGTAAAATTTTTAGCTCAAAATATTGCTCCATTATTTAATATAAATTCCAAAGTTGAGATTACTAGTTTTCAATTCTCTATGTTTTTGAATTTTAAATATTCGAAAATAATTTATTAATTTCTTAAAATTTTACTGTAGGTTCATAAATGGCTCTAGAAGATAATATAAAATTTTCAGCCTTAGGTAAGTCATTATTATTTTCTATTAATTCTGACAATGTTACTCTTTTTCAATGAAGCAAAAAACAAGAAAAATCTAGAAAATTTAGAAAATACAGGAAAGGCAACGGGGGATACGGCGCTGCACAAATCATGTTACATTAAGAAGGCAAATGCGATGCGACGTGTGTTTGGCCACTGTGCGGGATTATCTTGAGAAGGCAAATAACACATAAGAACATAAGCATAGATTGAGCAAATAACAACTGGACATACTGCATAGTTTATATTACATTATATTAACAACACCAGATACAACAAAAAAAATAAAGACACTCATCCACCCCTCCCACGATGGCGTATAACTTGGTCAGGGGTGTAGTTATTAGGCGCCCTCGTCGTCCTAAGTCCCGCAGCCTGTGAGGGCCTGCCGCGTGGGGCGTTCTCCGTGTCCTCATCAATTTCTTTGCGTCGGCTCCCGAAGGTGTAGTTAGCACCGGTCAAGCGTTCTGGGTGTACGGGATCGCGGGTCCCCTGGAGGAAGCGTGGTCGATCAGGATGTCTGCATGAGATCTCTTTGGGATCGAGTCTCATGCGTAGTCTGCTGCCATTGTGAGGATTCCCCCCTGTAGGCATCCATTGTTCACAATTGAGGAGGTCAGTGAAAGTCGCTTGCTCCATTCCAGCCCAGTTGAAAACATGATCCTCACTCCAATGTGGCGTATGCTCAGCCTCAACCTGAACTTCGTTGTGCTCACCTCCGTCTTGATGGCTTGCATCATATGTTGGTTGCATCACGTGTGGGTAATCAGCGACGTCGTAGTCCTGCTGTAGTTAAGAAATGTAATGAGTTACGTTACAAAGTAGAGTATTTAACAACAGATGCCTTGAATTGAGAAAACGAAACAATACATGGAACTTAGTAAGTCACGGGAACTTGAGTTTCGTGGTGAGGATCTTGATAGTCGTGCGCACGAGCTGTGGATGGGCGAGCTGTGGAGGGACGAGCTGTGGAGGAACGGGATGTGGAGGGACGGGCTGTGGATGGGCGAGTTGTGGAGGGACGGGAATCCACCGAGTGCCTGGCATGGGACGCACGTGAGGGATCCATAACCGGAACTTCGTACCCCCTATTTGACCTAGGTACGAATCCAACAAAAGAACGGATAGCCGAAACCAAACGTGACCCTTTGCTCCTGAAGTATCTGTGCATTGGGCAATAAGACAACGTATATTGTAGTACATCATATTAAGAACTTGATATAGATAGCACCTGCATAGGTTAGTGCAACAAAAATCATCGGTGCAACAATATAGCATATACAATTAGGGACGCAACAGATGTTAAACAAAACGGTGCAATACAACACATAAGAAATCCAGTTCTGAATACAACACAATACCATACCATACAATACTAAAATTACTAAATACGTCTACTGCTTATTAGGACATGTCCTCCGATCATGTCCACTCTGCTTGCAAATCTTGCACTTCCTTTGCGCCTGCACGGCATCAGCTGCATCCATATCACCATGCATTCTTGTTCCTCTGGGCCTCCCAGGCTCTTTGCGTCGTGTTAACGGATAAGGTACCCATAAAGGCCCGTCGATGGACTTGTAACTCGTACCAATATTGAAGGAACTCATCTTGGGATGCCAAGTGTTTCTCAGGGCTTCTACTGTGTAGTACGACGATATGTATTGAGATGCATCGTTCCCTCCCATATCCCTGCAAGCCGCGAATACAAGGGAGCAAGGGATATGATGCAGTTTTGGCTTATTGCACGAGCACACCACCTCCTCAGTGCCTAGAGTACATTCTTTGGGCGGTGTCACCGGCACAGAGCTGTGAGTGGTACCTCGGCGCACATTACCTCAAATATATGGTTACCGAGGTCATACACCCTCGTGCGGTGTACGAGATTTGCTCCTCCTACTCTTGATGATCTCCTCCACCTTGGTTGAGAATTGAGTGCTACATCGTCGGCAACACGACCACGATCTCGAAAATAGTCTGCATTACTCAGAGCGTCGGCTCTATTATGGCACATAACGGAAGCCCACTTAACGCCCTTGAGGACATTGTTGAAGGCTTCCGCTATGTTCGTCGTCATAATGGTGTACCTAACAGAGAAACACGCAAAGTTTGTCACGAATGGGTCCAACACTCTTAGAATAAGTTAATCTCATAAATTAATAGATGCAACTAACCTTGCACCGCTGTTGTGTCGTGCATTAGGGACCAACGCCTCCGGCTTCCTGCTATCCATTGGCTAAAGGTGCGATGATCATGATTAAAGACGGTTTGCCCTCCCACCATTTGCGGCATGCAATCGCTCCTCCTGTGTTTGCTGATTTTCCATCATTTTCCTAGTGGTCTCGTTCAACTGTCTCCAAATCTCACGAAACTTGGCGGTGGGTTCGAAGGCACAACCCTTTGAACTTCTTCACTAGGGAGGAGTTATGGTACCGTGAATATAGGTTTGCACCCAAGTGTCGCATGCACCACCTTCTCTCCACATCAGCCCATGCTATGGACGGGTTCGTGCTGCCATGTAGGACCTCTAGAGTGTGGAGAAGACCTGCATTGCGGTCGGACACAACACACACTCCTGTCTATCCCCACGACACGTCCGGGACCAAAGTGAGGAACCACAACCAGCTATCGTTGTTCTCACTCTCCACATATCGTAGGCAATTGGTATTATCTGTTGTTTGCATCGGTAGTGATCGCAGATCGATGAGGGTGCCATAGTACTTCCCTCTCGAAATGTGCCATCAACACAAATGACGGAGCTGCAATGCTTGAAAGCTTCAATGCATTGTCGAAAGCCCGAATACCCTAATCGGTAGCGTTCGTAGTCTTTGCACGAACCATCTTGAAGCTTAACGGCTCGTCGCCATTGCGGCGGAGTCCCTAGGTTGGTCATTGATATCTTCTGCGGCAACCTCGGGGCATAGTTGTATGAGTCTTGAATGATCCAAAAGCATCTTCAGCATATACGCTTTGCTTCGCCAGCGGTTAGGTAACTTATGTGCATCCACGTTTCTCGCGGCACTTGCTCCATAATCGATTTCGGTGATAGTCCAATATCTGAACCAACTTTGGTCACGACTAGTTGGGCAATGAACCTAGCGTCGACCACGTGGCTCATACTTACGATCGACTCCTCCGTGCATGTATGAGGTGTGTTCCGGCTCACCACAAAGTAGTGCTCGTGTTTAATTTGGTGAGCACGACGTAGAAAAGGGCGATTAGGGGCCTTGGTACACCTAACCTCATACTCGGTGGGCTTCGACTGGTACACTTGTGCTCCTTCTAGTGATGACAACATAATTGTCGATGAAATGGATTAGCTCTAACTTGTTGGGGAACCGTTTCCCAATCTGGATGTCGCTGTTCTGGTACCCCCACATAGCTAAGTTATTATAGTCAGTAATGCTACACTCCAGAAGGCCATTACCACGGAAGTACTGGACTGCTGGAGCTGGATCATCGTTGTCAGTGCCCTCTTCATCCTCGCTTCCACCATCCTCATCATCCATACATGTCGCATCTACCTCGGAAGGAAGTGCTTCTTCTTCATGTGCACCCGAACTACCCTCCCCCACATGTCCTTGGCCCACTTCTCCCTCTCCCTAGTGGCCTAAAATTTCACCGCTAGGCCCAGCATTGGCATTCGCCTCTAGTGGCAATATATTTACATAAACACCCATCGGAAACCCGCCCTCTATGGCTTTTCGTGCATACAATAACCAAGCCTTATTATTTGTCAGTCCGAACAAAGTATGGACAATGACGTTGTTGTTTGGAACTACCCTTGGTCGCTGGCCTCCGGAAAAGCTGTGTGTGTTTCCTGGTTCAAACGCAACACGCTCATAACATGTGATTTAAGGCCTTCCAAGTCTAATGGACTATCACTTGAACTATATGTGTGTTTGCAGTTTTGCACTGTGACTATTCTCTCGTGCAATATGACAGGCCGTTCACCGTAGTAAATATGAAAATTCATGGTGCAACGCCACGTGGTACCTAAAATGTTTCAAAAAATAACAACTAATTAACTATACTGAGGGTTCAAATTAATTACCGAGCAAATTAATTTTTTCATGAATAATTACTAAGACTACGCTCATGAGTTACAGTTTACAACATTTACATTTAACAACATAACTATTTTATCTAACTAGCCACATCACAACTAAGTTCAAGCCTAATTATTCTGGAGTTCTAGTTAATCTAACTATATAACATAACCAAATGTGCTATTTTATCTACTACACATACTTCCTTCTACTTGTGATTTTTTCTTGATCATACTAGTGATTTTTTCTTGCTACTTCAGTCCATAAATTAAAAGTTTTTCGTTCATCGCTAAACGTATGCTGCTATGTACAAATAAAAAAATATAATTAGTTAGTTCCTAACGGAGATTAAGTACATGAGGTATGAATGACATGCATTATTGAGACAATAATTAATATACTAACTATAATAGCATCTCTAGTAATTACTCTAACGATGACTTACCAACGCAAGTCGCCTCCTCCTCCTTGATCTGCTTCTCCTTCTCCTCTGCTCCTCCTTGATCTGCTTCTCCTTCTCCTTCTCCTCTGCTCCTCCTTCGCGTGGCGGGATCCTTCTCTTCCTCTGTGAGCTCTGCTTCCCCTCCCCTCTACTTATTCATTCATTGCCTTGCGCAAATCACGGAGACATCAAATAAAGCCTTCAAGCTGCATGGGGCAATCAAACAAACGAATGCACTCACGGGAGACAGCAAAAAAGAAAAAGCCTTCAAGCATGCATGGAGGAATCAAACAAACGCATGCACTCACGGGAGACAGCAAAAAAGATAAAGCCTTCATGCATGCAATGGAGGAATCAAACAAACGCATGCACTCACGACAGCAAAAAAAGGAAAAGGAAGATGCGGTCGTGCGAGCTGGCGCCGGGCCCGGCCATAGCCGGCACACCACGTGCCGGCTATGCATAGATGGCGTACCACGCGCCGGCTATGCATGCTATTTTTGAAAATACAGCAAAATATTGTCCGAAATTGATATTATACGGTATAAAGTTGTCTGTATTTGAAATTTTGCCGCCATTACACCCTGAGTAGTAGTGAGTTGGAAGCGATGAAATTGATGGTTAAACATCACGACTCACGAGTTGCAGTGCTGAACAATGCCGTTCTAGATAGGAGTTCTCGGTTACTTGTAGATATTTTACAACTTCGAGATCGCAATTTACGCAGACATAACAACTTGTTGGAATTTGCAATCACAAATGTAGCTCTGTATCTTCGGAAAGAAAACACGGTTCTGTACACCAGTGCGATTAGTCGTAATCATATCAAACTATCAATTGGTCGTTACTCCTCACTTCCTCGTGCTATACATGCCAGCGCTCCTGTATTCCTTTATATTTTACAGTGAATTGAAATGCAAGAAGTCATTTAACTGTACAGGAGGAACCCATCAGGATCAACTTCCTCGAAAATTCTTTTAACATTAAAGACTACTGTGCCTTAAGTAACAGACGTATGGGGTCGCATTTCCCTGCTCTCGCCTTACTTTTGGATTCATCTCGCTTGCTCAAAGCACCCTTGCTACGAAGTCCATAGAAATAATCTGAAAAAAAATAGATGATGAAACACTGTAAAACAGAACGAAGTACAATAACTGACTGAAAGGAAAGGAGTCCTCACCTTCGATCATTGTATCGGGAAAGAAGAATTGCACTAGCCCAAACCATTTCAGACGCATATCCAAGACGAGAATTCTGTACTGAAGAGCAGCTCAACCACATTGGCAAATCAATGATCAGTTGAGGCTTCAACAGCCGTGATGATCCCAAGCAAATCGTCAGTTCGAATCTGGTCCCTGCATAGAACAAGAAGAAAACTTCACTGATTCACTATTGAGCAAATCAATCCGGGAATAGTACAGCATCCGAGCCAGTAAGATAGGAACTCTGTTGTATAGTTCACTTGTAATTTACAAACAATGGATGCAAATAAAATTAGACACCTCTATCTATCTATTAATCTAGGGGAGATATCTGTCAGAAAATGACAGTGATGTTTGGTAACAATTTTAACGTTTATTCCACATACTTTCTTTCACATGCCTCTGTTGGTTTCCAAGAGTCTTCTCAGCCTTAACGTTGATCATAAGCATAATGAGGGGTCAAAATAATTCTGACAAGTTTAACACAACAATATCCTACTGTACAATGTAAGGCACAGTTTGACATTGTTGTGCTGTGCTGTGTCGTGCTATACTGTAGGATCAGGTATTTTTGTTAAGCGGAGGTTTCTACCTAGTTTTCAAAAGCCACCACAATGCCAAATTCATCCTAAATCAGCCTGAATGCACTGATCTTAATATATCTCGTTATTTTAAAATTTTATTTCAGTAAACATTCCATAGATGATAGAAGACAAACACTACACAACAAAATTACCAGTACATAGAAAACAATGAACTACATACCATACAATCTTTACCCTACCGGACTTGATTCCTCTCAGAACCTGCAGAAGATTTAAAAAAACATAAATAGACAAACAAAAATCCAAAATGAAATTAATACAGTGACGCTAATGATTATTTAGTTAGAAAGAAGTACAAACTGAATATGCTTGACTTTGGCACAAGCCGATTCCCTGATTTTTTTGATTTTGGCTCCTTCATTTGCCATATTTTCTGGGGTTTTTCTGTTCTAACTGAATGTTCGCTGGATTCTCCCACCAAACCGATTCTCTTCTGTATCTTTTCATGATATATGGCTGGCGGTGAAAGTTTCAATGGAGGTACAGTTTCTATATGAAAAGACTTCTGTGCTTTCTGAAGATGATTCAGTATTTCATACTGCAAAAGGAAATATTTAGTCAGTTTTTCTCTTTGGAAAGATTTATTATACAAGTAGAAAAGAAATAACCAATGAGATCATCACAAGATAGTTTTACCCGGGACATTTGTTGAAGCCCATGAGATCTCTCAACATGATCTGTTTCATGAATATGATGGATGCCATGTGATGCTTCATATTCAGCCCCAGAATACTTCGCTAGCCCATTCTCAGATATAGGTGATTTATTCCGGGCTTGTGTATTACTCATTGATAGACAAATTGGGCATCCATCCTTGGATTCCCTATTGGATGACTTGCTTTGCTCAGACTCACAGTGAAGATGGGTTGCATGTCCACAACTGAAAACCCGTACTGCTGAAATAGCACTTTCTTTAGAAAGTGAGCAGTTGCATATGCAGCAGACAAAAGTCTGCGGAGCAAATCCATGACATACCCCTCTCTTAAGTAAGCTCAAGGTATAGAAAGAATCATCCTCAATTACTGACTTTGCTGTTTCCTGCAAGCAAGGTATTAGAAGAGCTAGAAATTATTTTCTATCAGATAAAATATTGAAAAATATTACCCAAAAAAAAGTGATGTTTTCATTTAGCCTTAAGTTGACTGATCTTCGACATAGAGTAGAAAATTTTGCAGGTAAATAGCTCAATACTGATGAAACAACATTAATTTACTTGAACAAATCAAAATGTTTGTTTCAAGATATCACTGTAGGAACATTAGTCAGATCAGCAAAGAAATATGTTATTTAATCCATCAAGAGGAGTATCATAACAAACATAAAAAAATTAAGGGCTACATGTGCAAGCGCTTTCTCCTACTCGGTTCATTATTTGCTAACAAGCATACAACTAAAAGGCGAGAGGTGCTTCTATGCGTCACTGCACTACTCATGTTTGTATCAATCATTTTAAGCATTGTAAACTTGAGGACAAGGGTACAAATCACTAAATCAGTAGGGCCCTCCCATACTGTTCCCCGTCAAAAAAAAAAAAACAACAACAAGGGTACAAGTCAAACGAAACTTAATGTAACAGCAGCATGGAACATGGTGCAATTTTCTCAAACCATGCTCAATTGCAATGGTATGTAATTGATTATATCATAATCGATGACCTAAGTTCTCTTTCACCCAATGATTCTGTGTAGTGTTGTCAAAGCATCGAACTGCATGTGTGCAATAACTAAAAAGTAAATGGAAAATGAAAGAAAAGCAATATGGGCATACCAGTATTCTTTTTTCATATAGATACATAGACAACATTCTATGTATGACAAGTTTAAAATCACCAAACTCTTGACTTCCATTGTCAGTCAATAGCTTTGCCATTATTGCTGGTAGGGCTATATGCCCAGCCATTGCCTCGATTATTTCTCCAACAAATTGTGAAAATACTCTCCGCAAAACATTCAAGCACCTTTGGTAAGCTGAAAACCTCGTGTGTTGTGAGTGTCCTTTATCCTTTGGCTGTCCATTTGGTGTTTCACCCCCCCTGGGCCCACCACCTTTTTCATTTACATCCTTGCTTCCATACAATTTTTTCAGTGGCTCTGAGAAGCTGCATCAATAACATAAAGGCACTGATTGTGATATTATGTACTATTCCATTCACAAATAGACTGCCATTCTAGAGAACGTGCAATCAACACAGCTTTGCAGTGAGAAATATTTTCCATCTGTAAATAAGTACTTATATATGAGCAAACTTACGAGTCAAGCAGTTGGAACCAAAGGAACTGAGACTCCTCTGGGTCTAAACGCTGCGAATTCCTTTGGCACAATCCAATGGACGCATGTAACGCATCACGCACAGGGTGACCCTAAATAAAAACATTGAATATGTTACCACCTATACAACAGAGGTTACAAATCCAGGCTAGCATTTACATGGGTGCAAGGAAAAAACCTCACTCATCTTCAGAATAATGTCTGGTTGCTCAATTTCGGAGATGCTTTTTGAGGTGATCCCAGAAAAAGCATTTTCCATGCAAGAGATAAACAGGCTGATTTTCTCATCAAGTCCATCTAGAACAAGTGCTAGTGCACTCCCAACATCACCAACCCTCTCTTGCAAAAATGCAGCAGCATCTGTAACTCCATAATCTAGACAAATATGCAAACACCGCTCCAATCTGTAACTATCGAAAGTCTCCAGAAACTTCAGAACTGACCTTCGCTCATACTGACACAGAAGCTGTGCAAGAAGGTGTGTTTGATTGGCAGAAATGAATAAAATGATGACGATCACACAAAACATGTTGCAGTGACTAGAAAAACTTCAATCTAACAAATTGCGTAGAATTACTTTTGAATATCAGATTTTTAATAATCTTAAGACCATATTTGCATCTCTCTAGAAAAGTGGCAGAATTGTAGTATTCACTACAACAAAATGGAGAAACTGCAGAAACTATTGATTTTGTGAACAACAGTTCTAAAACATAATCAGATTGCAAGCTCCACAGAACCTAACCCCCAAGAGAACTAATCCCCAGTGCAATAGGATAGACAGGGGATTCTTCATGTTGTGTCATTGCCTATAAATATGCTCTACAGGAAAATGAAAGGTTTTGCAGTGAAAAACAGTATTTTTCAAACCATGACAACTCACCAGGACTATCTCGTTTGTAACCAACAATCAACCCTAAGACCTGAACTACACAACTGCTCCCAAAGGTTGTGAAATACAAGTGTACAAGGGAGCCATATTAACATGATAACATCAGTCTGTAGGAAGCAGCTGACAATTGAATTTTATTTGCAAAGGAAACATTGCTTCTGGATCCCATATCATGTTTGTAGCAATTAACTGTTCTACTAATTGCCAATAGATTGTTCTAATTAGATTTTTTTTCCCAGCAATATAATGGTTAACACTAAGTAGCTTCTAAAGATCTGCTAGATATAAGGTCAAACAAGGGAGCAATACTAACATCAAAGCTTGTAGAAAGCAGCTGACAATTGTATTGTATTGTATTGTATTTGTAAAGGAGATACTGCTTCTTGATTCCATAAGTTGTTTATGGCATTTCACTTTCCATTAATCGCCAATAGATTGTTCTCAATCCAACCTTTTGTGGCAATATAGTGGTAACATTTAAGTCTACAGTGATAATCAAAGGCTCCATACCAAAGGTATACAATTATGGACAAAGCCTCAAAGACTCCACACCAGATGTACCAAAAGTTAAAAATCTGTCAATGTGCTTACCTCCAGATAGAGTTCAACCAACTCATCAGTCATAGAAACAGGATTGTGGTCTAACAATTTGGGGAGATTTGATAGTCTCTGTAGATAACCTTCAAGTTCACCAGAAGAGTATTGACGTTCAACAGTTTGATTGATTCTGGCATTAATCTCACTGAGGTCAAGTTTTCCTGACAAGTGTACTTCAATCGCAGTTTTCAAGAAAAGAAAGAGGCTGTGCTGATCAGATTGTAGCTCTGACAGTATTTGTTGAATCTCGTCATGGAAATGATCAATGACCAAGACAAATGCACACTCCCTAAGAAATTGAAGGCGTAGGTGAGAAAATATGCACATTCAGTAGAGAGACAAGCAAGCAAGCAAAACACCAAGGTGAAGAATATGATCTAGCCAGAACGTTAATTAGCATCGTTACCTGCTTAGCTTGACTAGTTCAGGAAAACGAGATATTACTGTGGAACAAAATGACAAAGCTTCATCATCTGCCAATTCAAATAACTTTTTGTTGATGAAGATAAAAGCATGGAATGGTTCCAATGTATCCTTCATGTAACTACCTAAAGCAGCCAAATTTTGATTTCTGGTTGTATATATCAAGCCACAGGCCTGTACAGTAACAAGAATGTTTTCAGTCATAGGCTAAAGGTATTTTTTAGCAACAGTGCAATAACATAGAAGCGAACTTTGAAAAAGTAATGGTGACAAACCTGATGGAAATGAGCATCTAAACAGAGATGCAACACATAATCAGAATTCCAGTCAATTTGAGGAACTACATTGAAGAGCTGAAGAACTTCTTTTTCTTTCTGAGTTGGCGTATTTCTATCATCATATGACGGGATATTGGATGAAGTGAGGTATTTAAGAATGTGCCTAACAACTCTTTGAGATGCATTTGCCCTTTTACATGATACAAAAAAGGACAGAAATTCAATTATATAACCAAAGTCCTTCTTTGAAGGCCAAAGTTCTGACTCAGCAGTACCCAAAACAATGGAATGAATTGCCTCATTTTCCAAACCAACAATATCAATGATGGTGTCCACTACATTTTGTAACAAAATATTTTGACTCTCTGGGCTTCCAATATTAATATCATCATCCTCTGACACATATGCATCAAGAGTACTAGAAGGGTCATTTCTAGGTTCAGAACTCTCTTGTGCAAAAGCACATTTGACAACTTCCAAAGTAGCTTCTGTATCCATCCATAGTAGATAGCATATGTTCGGGCATTTTCCACAACAAGAATTGAAACCCTTAAATACTTCAGAACTGAGCATCTTAGACTCCTCAAGCAAAAATTGCAGAAGTTCTTCTCTCACTGGATGAAGGCGGGATCGGGGAATTATTCCATGCCCTGAAAAAAAGATTGCATGAGAACATCTCATGAAGTTATATATTCTAATAAGGGCATCGTTCATATGTATTCCTGGTTCTGCAAGTAATCCTGCTGGGAAGTGTACAGATGTCCCTATGAGTTGAACTCTCCAATTTTAGAAAATCAATTTAAGCTTTCTACACATAGTTTTACTCAAAAAAATACAATCTACAAGGTTCTAGGGCTCTAGGCCCAGCAAAAGCCCAACAGCACAGGGAAAACATAGTTTGTAGCCCAACTACTAACCTGGCTTTGAATTAGAAATGGTAAATTATTTTCCATAAATGGTACAGTTACTAACCTGGAGGAAATGCTAGGCCCTGAAAGCAATATTTCATATAAACAAGCATCCTGTAGCTGTTTCAACAGAGAAGACATTATACGGTAAGAATTTAGCTTTCTATATAGTACTACTAACGTTCTAATAAAAAAAATAGATCAGTAGGAGCTTCAGAACAATGAAACTCAAACTACGCTCAACTAACCTATCCACAACTTAAGAACAACTCAGCAACATAATCTACAATATTATATCTATGAGCAAGGTGTTTATGGGCAAGTTTTATGCAACTCTTACTAGCCAGAATACGACATACCAAGTAGAAGAAGCATCTTTTCTAGTAGTGTTTTGGATGACAGAAAGAAGCTCCTCTAGAGGTGTACGGAAATCATTCAAGCCTTGGTTAAATAAATAAATTAGCGCACCATATAGCCCGTGTTCACGACACAGTCTAACTACCTGCATACAACACAAGCACAACAAACTCATGTCAGCATGCACGATTAGCCAAACTACAAAAATGGAACCAGAACAAAGTGAAATACAAATTATCAGGTATGTTGTTTTCTCGGTCAATGAATGTAGGCCATGGAACAGTATAAGAAGGCAATACAGATGTATTTCTTACACTACTTAGATGCAAATTATTATGAATACCTGATTAAAATCCAATGAAGAAATATCCATATGAAGAATGCATTGTTCAACTCGTTGCAACCATCCTTTGCCACTATAATGCTCTACTAGTGCTTGCATAATCTACAAATCAGATTGGCATAAATGTACATTAATTTCGATATTTCTGTACTGACATTATTAAATCCTTGATGTAGCTCACCTCAGGGGGCAAAGAACCAAGCATATCCTTCAATATATAGGGCTCCAGTACTTCCAGAAACATACCTGTTATCCGTGTCATGTCAGCATTTCATAGTCATAGCAGCAATTTAACAACAGAAATGTGTATGTGCAACATATTATTGGCCAGCACATGATATATGCACTACATCTCATACTATTTCACATACCAAAATATAAATAAGCCTCTGGCAAATCAAATAAAGTAAAGGAAGTAAAAGAAAGAAACGATGCTGGGCCATGCAAACATTAGAGTGAAATAAGGCTATGCAAAAGCATCCATCAAAAGAGATTTAGAAAAAGTGCACCACTTAGATTGGAAGCAGGAAATTCTCTTCCTTTGCTTCTATAGAGGAAAATTAAGGAAGACCACAGGATGTACAAAAGAAAGATCTAAAAAAAAGTTATACTAAATGCAAAAGGGAGGATTGCATCAACTTCCATAAGTGTTTCACAAGGCGTGAACAAAATAAGCAGCAGAGTTAAACCAAAAGAAAAGGCCACTAGTCCTTATGAGTGCATTAGAACAAGCCTACCTCCACTTTGTGCATCAACAAACTTAGAGAAGACTGTATCAAAAAGGATGTCATTCCGTCCAATGCGAACACAATACTCAACTGCAACCCCTCCTACACGAGCATATTGTTCCTCTCTCTGTGTCAGCAGGGACCTATCGGCATCTACCACTCCATCTGCTGCCCCTCCTTTCCCAGAATGGTTTGACAATGCAATTGAAATATACTCAAAGACATAACCTATATATGACAGCAGCAACTCTACTAAATACGGCATTATGGCCTCCCTTATAGAATCAACTGTTCTTGGGAGATCAACAACACCCTGTGTTTGACCATCATAAAGCTTCATTGCCATGTCCAGTGCACCCATCCAATCACCAGCCCTCTTTAGTGCTTCAATGCGCTCTTTCCATGGAAGAAGGCGGGAAACTGTGAGAAAGTTTGGCCCAATAATATATACCGTAGCACCTCTTACTGCTACTGAATTGTTAAAATGCCTCTCTGGGTTACCAAACTTGTTAGAAAAATGTGTATGGTACAGTATACTATCATCAAAGACAAAACCATCAAGAATAAAGATGGTCCTGCGAAGCTCACTGCCGTCTTTGGAGAACAAACAAAGCTGTCCTCTCAAGTTAAGGACAACTAACATCTGAAGAAAAAAAGAGTAATTTAATTTTGTGATTAAGAAAAGAACAGAAACTAAATGCATGACAAAAAGGGAGCGTTTTGCATACCTGATCATCCAACCAGGCAACACCAACAGCTGCACTATCAAGATTCCAATCCTTGTGTTTAATCATCTTTGATTTAACAAACTTTGCCACTTGTACTTGACGGTCCCATGCAAGAGCAAGCCATGATACTCGTTCTTCATCTATAGTATTGTCATATTTAGTCCACGAAAATACAATATAGAAGACACCAATCAATGTCCATGGATAAGAAGGCCTAATATTACCTAGTGATGATGAATCACTCATGGATGTTGTGTACTTCCATGCAGCATAAGCAATGGATCCCTCTCGTGCTCCATCTGGCCTAGAGAAGGTCTCGATATGGTCAACATGGTCAATATTGGTACGGAGTCTAACCTGACAAGAGAAACACGGAACACCATAACTCAGTCCAAGAGTTTGGAGTTCACGAGATAAAAGATAGTAAAAATTCCATAAGATGTTTCCAGAATTAAATAAATGGTTCATACCACAAGAGCATGTTGATGCATAATAAACATGACTATAACACCATCCTCCATTAGAGAAGAACCTTCATTGAAAAACTTCCATCCGGAATCTACTCCAACAACGCCTCCAACAACACCTCCCATCATGCTGCCAAGACCACCACCACCAGAGGAAGTTGTAAGGTTGCCCTGGGTAGATGGGTTGCTAGAACCAACAGATTCATCCGCTAGAAGAGGGCATGCTGAGAGCACAATTCCAGTATTTCCATCAAAAAGGCGCTGACAAATTGTAGCTAAGTTTTGTCAGACCAGACATAAATTTAGCAGGGTCAAGTGAGTTAATACATACAGAATTGAAAGAATTATGTTTCTTCATACCTGGGTTCCCTTGACAGTCAATCGATTAATTACGGGGATAATGGAAAATGTGTGCAATAGAACTAGCCCTTTTGAATCACCAGTGATGGCTTTAGATTGGCGGATAAAACAAGCATGCACTACAGCTGCTGTATGCTCACCATTTATGACTTTTGCTGCTGTAGCCTTTTGAACATCCCAAATTGTCATATGACCATCACCATATCCCACTAGCAGAAGATCCGCTTGCTGGTTAAAGCACATGGCAGTCACTGGTGATTGGGTTTTCTCACCTTGATTCCAAAAGAACAGCATCTGAAATAATAAAAGCAGTCATTATAGCCTGGAAGATGAAGTGACACAATTTACAAACTTCAAAACTACTAACCTAGGACAGCTATGTTTTATTTCCAACTCATAAATTTCCAGGCATGATGTCCAGTCAACCAATTTTACACTTTTACTGTTGTCCACATTTGAGTTCATCCAATGAGATTTTGAATAGCAACCGGTTACTGGTTTCTCGGATTAATAACTATATATCATAGTTACCGGATTCACTGTAAGCTCCCGCGAATCGTGAACCGGATTCGTCAAACCCTAACCGGTTTAGGGTATGGGGTTTGTGGTAACTGGTCGCAGTGGAAATTGGAAGAAAATGTGGCAAATCGCGACTCGGACGAACCATGTTTCTGGTAACTATGTTATATATGCAGCCAATGGGTCATTCTTAAGTAAATTTTAAAGTATGTGTGAAAAAAGTATGATATGACTAACAAACACATGAAAGTCCGATGCGCACCAATCTAGTAGCTACTCTTCAAGTTCATGCGGTATCGTGGTAAAAGAATAGTATTTCAACGAGCAAGAAAGAGAAGAGCAAACAAGGATTTGGTTGTGCAGAGATTACTTAAGGAACAGTAGAACAAAATGATCGGTGTGCCTTCATGATTAGGACAAGCTAAACATACAAACAAAATAAGTTTCTTCAGTTCCCTATTCTTTTAAAAAACATAGAGACGTACAATAATCATCTTTGGGACTTCAGGTTGAGCCTAATTTCTTCCTAACATGTTGGTTTGGTCTTTGGTGCAGCATTCAGTGCTATACCATCAAATCAACTTTTCTAATAGAAACTGTTACAAAACAATCAGATAGTGTGATTACATCCTGGCATGGAAGAGTAGTTTCTTTACAAAAATGATATGAAAACTCCAGTACTGAACCATGGGATGAATTTACCAAGGTACACCCTATCTTCTATTATTGTCACCACCAACTCACATTGATTCACTGCTCAATATTATAGTTGGGCCTCACACAGTGACGGAGGCAGATGAAATACTGTGGGGTCTAAATCCCACAATTTTTTTGGGTTGCCTTAGTAAATTTTAGATGAAAATATGAAAACAATAAAGATAGGCCACACAGCTTTTTTTGTGTATACATAAATCCCACAGGGTTAAACCTATTTATAATCGCAGAACTGACACGGGTGATGCCTATGCCTTTCTGACCATACCAATTTTCTGTGTTCAGATATGAGCTTTTTCTTTTACTGCTTTTAATGTTTTCTTCTTTGTCCATTATATGACCAAATGGATTACCAAATATAACAAGCTCTACTGAACAGATAGATTTCAATGACTCACTGATGCATGGCACACCATTGTAAGTCAGCAATAGACAAACACCAGATGTTTGCATGTCAAGTTAGCTTGTTATTTGCAACAAACCAAGTCCGGATTAACTTAATTCTGCGAGGTGCAATTACAACCCTAATCACAAGAAGACTCATTTACATAATGATGGTGTGCAAATACAATATACAGTCATCACAGTAACAGAAGTGTCACTGTATCTTCTTTTTCCTCCCATTTTGCTCTTCAGGAAAAGGAAAATAAGAATTCTGGCAAAATTATAACATCAAGTGATGTCTAGCACTCAGTGTTATCTAACAAATCATCTTGAAGTCTATACCACATAGTACTAAATCATCTTGAAGTCTTAACATCAGAAGCATACTCCATATCATAAGTTCATAACCAAACAATCATTCACACCAGCACCAAGGAGGCAAGGCCAAAGGACTAACCTTTGCATCTGTATCATCAGCTTGATGGATGGAGTATTTGCTTGGGACAATGATGACAGCTCCTCTAGACATGCCCATCGCTATATAGCTCCTATGAACTGCCAGCACCTGGGGAGAGCCATGGTCCTGCTTAAACGATGGAGAGGCCATGGCACGAGATATTGGGTTGTCCACCTCAATCTGCATGTACCCAATAGCTGGTTGGCCCTTTCCAATCCCCTGCAGACGCATGGGTTGTGCCGCTGCCCCCTCCTCCCAGTGCTGCCCAAACGAGGCCTGCCTCTTCTCGAGCTCCTCTGCCCACTCCAATGGTTTCATCGACACCTTGAGCTTCTTCTCCACATTCTCCCCAGCCTTCCTGCTGATCTCCAACCTCTCTTTGATCATCTTATCAATGATGCTCTCAGATTCCACCTGCTCTCCCACAACAGAGTCAGGCCTTTCAACTTCCTGGTCATCATTTTCCTTGTAAACAACCCCAATTTGATCTTCAACCTCACCAGATTCCACTAAATTTTCGTCTCCAATTTTCTCATCGACATTTTCCTCGTCAACAAGCCCAATTCGATCCCCAGTTTGATCAGTTTCTTCAAAATTCTCGCCCCCATGTTGTTCATGCCCATTGACGTTCACGGTAGCAACAGAATCCGCAGCTCCTGCCTCCACCAACTCCATGGGCTCAGAATTGTCTTCAATCCCTACTTTGCCATGCTTCTCCTGTTCCAATTCTTCACCCTCACTCCCATTGACAGTGTCCTCGGTCACCTCAGCATCCACTTCCGCATTGGCCTTTTCTGCTACTTCTGCTTCGATATTTCCAGTAGAAGAGAGTTCCTCGGAGGCTTCGGAGCCAGAGCCCTCGTCGAGAAGCTTCTCGATGGGCGCGGAGGCGGAGCGCCGGGACTTAATGGCAGCCGCGTGCGGGGTGAGGACAGCGCGGGACGCAGCTGCAGCCGCGGCGAGTGCAGCGCCGGGCTTGGGGCTAGGGCGGACACCCCGGAAGAGCGAGGGACGTGGCTTCGACGAGGAGGAAAAGGAAGAGGAAGCAGTGTTGTTCGATAAGGTTCTCGAGACGACGGAGGAGAGAGTTGCCGACGGCGAGGCGGATGTGGATCTCCGAGGGGAAGCGGAAGGGGAAGGCGAAGGTGAAGGTTTAGGGGGCGGCGTTGGGGCTTGGAGGCGGGTTAGGTCTTTGAGATTGGTGCTTGTGCTGGGGCTAGGGCTTGGCTCGTCGGAGTCGGATGAGGAGAGGAGGAGGAGGAGGTCGTCGACGGCGCGGCGGTGATCGGCGTCGGCGTCAGAGGCTGAGGAGGAGGTAGGAGAGGAGGGAAGAAAGGCGTCGAGGTCGAGCTCCTGCGTCGGCGGCGGGGATGCCATCGCCGGCGATGACGACGACGACACGGGGTAGACGGTCGCCGAGGCCCGAGGCGCTGTGGAGCGAGCTTAGGATGCTTCTGTTTCCTTGTTTCCTTCGGTTGTATCAGTGAGAAGACGTTGCAACTGGTCCGGCACGGCACGAGCCCGTCAGTCCGTGGGCATAAACGCGCCGTTGCTGGCACGGCTCGTTATGCCCATTCAAGCCCAAATCGCGTGCTTCCGTCCGCTTGTTCATCGCCTGGCCAATCACAAATTCTATGCAACGCTATAGCCTTGCAACGAAAATAGCATCTAGCTTTTAATTCTCATCTGTGACTTCATCTCTCGCATGACTCAAATGGTCTTTCGGCCTAGAAACACTAGGCCTCCATCTTGTTCCCTACTCCCTCTCTCTCATCTTTGATTCCGTAGTCCTGGGTGGTAGATTCAAGGGCTCGGGCACAGATTCGGTGGCACTAAGGGGCGAGGACCTATGGCGACAGTCATCTTCATCTAAGGACATTCCCAGTAGAAGTTTCAACTAAGTTTCATTCTCATTAAATGATATGACATATCGTTATGTTTGATGACATGGCAAGGTAATTATGAAGAGAGAGATAGAGAGTTTCATAGGAGGTGAGAGAGTTTCATGTTACGAAAGAACAAGATGATCTCATCTTCATCTTCAACCAGTGGAAGCAATAACCGAAGCAAAGACACAAAGGGAAAACTGCCGTCTCTTCAATACCTTAACTTCCACCCCTTATGTAATCCCCGAACGGGTGTTAATCCACCCGTTCACCATGTATAAATATTGATCAATGAATGGAATACAAACACAAGTGTTCATTACAATTACTCTTTACACATTTCACATTTCAACACGTTATCAGCACCTAGACTCTACACTGAGTACCGAAAGTGAGAAGAACAGAAAAGAAACCACGGCGATCACTACTACGGTAAGAAAATGCCGATCCTTACTGTCCACTATGTCGTTTCCATCCTTCTCGAAGAGATGGTTCGTGAGTTTCGTCGTGCCGCACGTCGTGGGTTCTTGAACCGGCACCGTCTTCGCGTTGTGATCCGCCGAGCATTGCTGAGTCCCCGTCCTCCTGGCGCATGGGCTCCCCGACACAGAGGTTCTCCTCGTCGTCGCCGCTCACGGACAAGCACCATCAACCACCATCGAGTACATTTACCAGAACAAATATCATCACAAGGAGCCATGGCATTCCCGCCTGGGTACTACTCGGAGAACGATAGGGGCACGTACCTTCCGATGGATGTTTTCTCCACCATGGGTGCCTCTCCGCTACCCTCGCCCACTCCGGTTGATGAAGCACCGCCAAGATGGAGGCCCAGACTCGGCTCCGCCTGCCTTTAGGCTTGCGCCCACCATGGCGGCGAACTTGGGACATCGGATAACCCAGCATCCATCATTACGGAAATAATGATGAATCTCTTAGGGTGAACGAAATTGCTACAAATTACATTGAGATCGAGAGTCTTTTGACCGAAAAGCTACAGGTTATGCGACACTTATTTCTCTCGAGCAGATTGTTGACATCCTTAATGATCCGGATCCTAAGTCCATGGTAGAGTGTAGAAAACGCCGATCGGAATCAATGGAAGGAAGCTATCGAAAAAGAGATTGCCTCGCTTTATAAAAGAGAAGTATTCTCGGAAGTGATGCCTACACCTCGTGGCACTTTCCTGTAGGATACTAGTGGGTTTTCGTCCAAAAACGGAATGAAAATAATGAAGTGGTGAGATATAAAGTAAGGCTAGTAGCTCAAGGCTTCACGCAGCGTCTTGTTGATTATAATGAGACTTATTCTCCGGTTATGAGTGGCATAACTTTCCGATATTTGATATCATTGGCGAAGACAAAATCGTCTATCTTTGCAGTTGATGGGCGTGGTAATGACTATACTTGTATGGGTCATTGGATTCGAGATTTACATGAAGGTTCGATGGAATCAATGTACGGATCCACAGCAAATCGTAACATGTATTGTGTAAAATTGCAAAAGTCATTATATGGCTTAAAGCAATCGTATGCGTAATGGTACAATCGATTAAGTGAATTCCTTTCATTAAAGGGTACACTAATAATGATGATTTGCCCATGTGTTTTCATTAAGAAATCTTCTACAGGATTTTGTATCATTTCGGTATACGTTGATGATCTCAACATCATCGGTAATGAAACTGATATTAATGAAGCACGTCATCATTTAAAGACGGAGTTTGAGATGAAGGATTTGGGTAAAACCAAATTTTGCTTAGGTTTGCAACTTGAGCATTTCCCTTCAGGAATTTTTGTATATCAAGCTAGTTATATCCAGAAAATATTAGAGAAATTCAATATGGATAAGTCATATCCATCCAGAACCCCTATGGTGGTCAGATCTCTAAACGTAGAGAAAGACCCTTTTAGACCTCGGAATGATGGAGAGGAGATATTGGAGCCTGAGTTCCCTTATCTTAGTGCTATTGGTGCACTCATGTATCTTGCAAATAGTACCCGACCGGACATTGCATTTGCAGTGAATCTACTTGCAAGACACAGCGCTGCTCCCACCAAGCGTCATTGGTCTGGAGTGAAGAATGTCTTTAGATATCTCAATGGTACAAGAGATCTTGGTCTTTTCTATGGAAGAAACCAAGATTCGACCTTGATTGGATATACCGATCTTTGGCTATTTATCGATCCCCACAATGCCGGATCACGCATCGTCTTTGTATACTTACAAGGTGGAACGACCATCTCTTGGAAATCTTCCAAACAAACTTTGGTGGCTACTTCTACCAATCATTCTCAAATAATTGCATTATATGAGGCCTCCGAGAATGTGTTTGGCTTAGAATGATAAACCACATACTTCACTCATGTGGTCTTGGTTCCATTGAATCTCCAACAATTATCTATGAAGATAATCTTTGCATGTGTGATTCGGATGGAGACAGTTATATTAAGAGCAACATCACTAAACATATTGCTCCAAAATTGTTTTATCCCCATGAATTGCAAAAGAGGAAATAAACATTCTGCAAACTAAGTCATGTGATAATCTTGCCGATTTATTCACAAAGTCTCTACCTTATTCTACATTTTCTAAATGTGTTAAGGGAATTGGTATGAGACGGCTTAGAGATTTGCAGGAGTCAGGGGGAGTTTCTCTCTAATAAATAACCTGTTTAATATTATATTGTACTCTTTTCTTTATATGAGTTTTTCCCTCTTTGAGGTTTTTCTCATGTAAAGTTTTTAATGAGGCAATATCAACATAGTTTATATGTCGTATCATCTATTTTTTTCCACTGGATTTTTTAGAGGATGATATTAGGCATATCAAGATTATGAACAAAATAATTCCATAGTGATCTCAGAAGATGGATTCGATCAAGGGGGAGTGTTACGAAAGAACAAGATGATCTCATCTTCATCTTCAACCAGTGGAAGCAATAACCAAGCAAAGACACAAAGGAAAAGCTAGTCTCTTCAATACCTTAACTTCCACCCTTATGTAATCCCCGAACGGGTGTTAATCCACCCGTTCACCATGTATAAATATTGATCAATGAATGGAATACAAACACAAGTGTTCATTACAATTACTCTTTACACATTTCACATTTCAACATTTCATTTAGATGAAACCTGAGATATACGGTTACCTAGACAAAAACTGATGTGGCACTCTTGAAAACTGGGAAATGAAAATATGCACTGGGAATGGCTTAAGGGGACCAAGTGTGATGGCATCGTCAATAGCGTCCGAGAATGTGGCCTAGGCTGTGTTCATGTAGGTTGTTGTAAGGAGAGTTTCAATGATGTATTGGGTCTACAATTAGTGACATTGGTCGGTGACCGCACAGATCTGGCAGCGGCATGACGAATCGAGTGGCGGCACGGAATGAACTGATGATGCATAAATCCGGTGATGGTGTGGCAAATAAAGATGAATCATCACTTATCTAGCCTCATGTACCTCTTTTTTTTGCAAATCTACCCCGGTATGCATTTGTAAATTTAGCACCCTCCTCCATCGCAGAAGACACGATAGGTGAAACAATCCTGTAGTTTAGTAGTGCAAAAGAGACCATCAACAAAGTAATGACACATATAAATAAAACATGTAACAAAGAATAATCATCATTTACATTCATTAACCAAATGGCATGCATATTCGTACATTATAGTTTACACAAATATCAATTACAATAAAGAAGAAATACAAGAATTTGATAATTGACCTAAGATCTAAGCTTTTGTAGATCCTTGGCTTTAATCCTCCTCTTAGAAGTTAGAATTATTAGTCATGCATATAAATGGAAGGAAAGTAATGAAAAACTTAAAAAATAAGTGTGTGATATCAAACCTGCATGAGATTAGTATCGTTCATCAAGATAACAGTTGTTCAGGACTAATTGGCACTTCTCGTTAGTTAGGGTTTTATCATCTAACATATACAAATCTATTTTGTCAGGTAACCATAGCCATACAGGAATAGTACTAAAATATCCCGTGGTAAACACCCACATGGTAAGAGGATAGAAGTGGCATAGTTAAAAGGGAGAAGCTAGCCAAGACCAAACCACCCTCAGTCCATCCTCCCCCAAAGCCTAAAACATAACCAAGCCATCAAGAGCAAGAGCAAGGCCAGGAACCAAGGGCAAGCTCCATTCAACCGAAGTTCAAGGACTTCCCCAAGCATAGGCCAACCGAGGGTCAAAAACCTCCACACCCAAAGCCAGAACCACCCAAAGCCACTGGGCCAAAGCAAGTCAAGATGACGACCAAGCCAAGCAAGCCAAGGGGGGGAAACAAGGAGCCCGGACACATCCACATCGACATCAACACCAACCTCACCATCATCACAACCCATCCCTATCCAAATCTCAACTTCATTAGGTATCCATGCAAGCATTTCATTGACCAATTTTAGAGATCGGATACTCAAATACAGTAAGATGAGTGGACAATAGTTAGGGTAGAGAATACCCATAGGATTCAAGTGGGATGATAGACACATAAGCGGTGCCGCGTATGCGGCTTACAGGAGGTCACGGATGTTGTCACTGCACCACTAAACACATGCATTCAATTCATGATTCATCATCAACCACTCACAACTTCAACATGTAGAATCATGTAATGCCACATAACGAAAACAATAAGAAAACAGTAGAAAAATAGGGCAAATGGGTGGCAATCTGTGGAGGAAAAAGGAGGAGGCTGAGTAGGGCCAGGCAGCGAGGAGGCCGAGAGGACAAGGGCGTCTACGACCGAAGAAGGCCAGATAACCTGGGGTAGTAGACCCATTGTAAGGGTCAAGCGATGGCCGAGGCAGGGGCCAACGAGGAGAAGGCCCAAGGGGACAGCTTGAGGGAGTAGGGGTGGGCACTTTTAAACCGAAACCGAAAAACCGAACCGAACCAAATTAACCGAAAATTTCGGTTTTTTCGGTTTTCGGTTTTCGGTTCGGTTTTTATTTTTTTGCTATTCGGTTTTCGGTTTGCGGTTCGGTTTTCATATTGCAAAAACCGAAAAAACCGTTGTACCGAAATAACCGATTTCTCTGTTAGCATCAGTGGTCATAGACTCACGGTCGACCAAAGTGACGTCGCCACTCGCCCACAGGCCCACTCGGCCACTCGGCCCACTCGCCAACCCCCCGATCCTCATCCAATCGGACCATTCCAGACTTCAGTCGAACTCACAAGTCACAAGAGCCAACCCTAAGTCCCTAACCCTAGTTCCCCATCCCCAATTCCCAGAATCCCAAGCCTTGCCACAGATCCGATCTTGATCTTTGATCTTCCGGGCGCCCGGCAATGAAGTTATGGCGACAATGCCCATTCTTCCCGGCCTTCCGGCCAGCCAGCCTTGACCCCAGGCAAGACTGCCCTCCTCTCAAGAAGGCGCAACCCGAGCAGCGACGTAAGCGTCAACAAGCGACCCTAAGCCCCAGCGCCACCTCTCGGCCTCGCCCTCCTCCGTGGCCGTAAGATGCAACCGGTTTGTAGTGTAGTACGCATCCTTGATGCATAAGCGCCATCATCTGCATAACCGTCCGTCAAGACTCTTGTTCTTAGGAGTATTTTTGATCAAAAGGAGCATAAGTTCTTGCCAAGAATTATCTTTGTCATGCGACGAGGATAAGAAGAGCAGAGGCGCCACACAAATTCTCCTACTACGACCTGAGAGATGCCTGGCATCTTTAATAATCGATTGAAGTATTTTCTGGACAATGTGTGATATTTTTATGTGTCTTCTGTTATACATTTGAAGTAGATGTATATGTGATATTTGAAGTGCTATACTGATTACTGGACAATGTGTCATGTGTGATATTTGAAGACTTGAAGTAGATGGATGTGTGATAATGTACGTGATGTACTGATGTGCTTGTGCTAATCGCTATCTTGGATAATGTGTGATGTTACGCTTTGATTGCTGAACTTTTTGTATTGCATGCATTGCTCGAACCGTCCTGACGTGTTTCCTCGAAATCGGTTAACCGATTATCGAAAACCGAACCAATTAATTCGGTTTATTGATTCGTTTTTTGATTAATTGGTTTGGTTCAGCCATTGATCTTCAAAAACCGAATTTTTCTAAAATTGAACAAACCGAACCGAAAAAAACGAAAAAAACGAATGCCCACCCCTACGAGGGAGGCCCAAGGGGACAGTGTGGAATGGTGTCGGAGTGAGGCGACACGGGTAGAAGGAGGAGGCCCGCATCACCTCGGGGGTGACGTGGTCCCGGTGGGCCAGTACACCAAGGAACGGGGAACCTGGGGCTTGGCAGAGCTGGTAGAGATCGATAGGCGGCCAGGAGCGACCAGGAGAGGGGTAGAAAGGCACCAACATGGAGAACTATGAGAGAGAGGAAGTGGAGAAGAAGGGGAAGAATAGGGATAAGGATGACCAGGTAGAGAGGAAAAGAAAAGAAAGAAGAAAAGAAAATGAAGAGGAAAAGATAATAGTAGTAGTAAGCTATATTTAGGCTATTTTGACTTGGGTTCTAGGTAGGCCTATAATGAAGTCTATACAAACATCCTCTCATTTCTATTCAGGATTTAGAGAGATTGTAGCAAGCCTGCAGGATGTTGGTGTTCAGCCGTAACCTTTTAATAGGTATCACACTTACTAACATACTTTGCTATTTCCTTCATGTCATTCCACAAAAAAGTCTTTCAAATCCTTACATTTTAGTGCTACCAGGATGGATAAAATATAGTGTCATGAGCTTCTTTAAGGATGGTCATTTTGATTTCTGGATCGTTGGGAACACATATACGGTCGTGTAACTTGATACTTCCATCCATATCTAAATTAAATTCTGAAGGTTGACCTGACTTGATCCTATTGATTTCTTTTAAGATGAAGCTATTTGTAGCTTACTTCTCTTTAATCTGTTCTAGTTGAGTGGATTCGACAGTCATGGCTGATAACATGGCAGTAGATGATGATATGTCAAAGCTAATCTCCATGTTGGCCAAATCCTAAATTAGCTCAGGCATGAAGCTTTGGATGGATAAGTTGTTACATTGGGCCTTCCTACTCAATGCGCCAGCTACCATATTACCTTTTCCTGCGTGATAGTTGATAGAGAGATTATAGTTCTTAATGAGTTCCAGCCACCTCCTCTGTCTCATATTTAACTCTTTTTGGATGAAGATGTACTTGAGACTTTTATAGTCACTGTACAGGACACACTTCACCCCATACAAGTAGTGTCTCCAAATTTTTAGGGCAAAAACTATAGCTCCCAATTCTAGATCATGAGTTGAATAATTATTCTTATGTGGTCGCAAGTACCTGGAAGCATAGGCAATTGCCTTCTCATTTTGCATTAGTACACCTCCCAGACTGATTTAGAGGTATCACAACATATTACATACTCAACTCCTTCCTCAGGTAAAGATAGCACTGGAGTAGAGGTTAGTGATTGTTTGAGTTTTAGAAATTTTTCTCACACTTCTCAGTCCAGTCATACTTATTGTCCTTTCTCAAGAGTTTGGTGAGAGGTAATGATATCTGGGAAAACCCTTTTATGATATGGTAGTACCTAGCTAATCTAAGGAAATTTCTAATTTCAGTTTGGTTTGAGGGTCGTTTCCATGACTTAATGGTCTCCTGGGTCTACCTCTATCCCTTTCCCACAAATAATGTATCCAAGGAAGGACACTTGGTTCAGCCAAAATTCACATTTGTTGAATTTGGCATATAATTGGTTTTCTCTCAGGATTTGAAGTGTGTTTCCTAGGTGTTCTCTATGTTCCTCTTCACTTCTAAAATATATCAGGATGTCATCTATGAATACCATTATAAATTTATCCAAATATTTCATGAAAATTTTGTTCATCAAATCTATGAATACTTTGGGGGCATTGGTTAGTCCAAAAAGTACCACTGTATACTCATAATGCCCATATCTAGATGCAAAGGTAGTTTTCTCTATATCTTCTACTGTTATTTTGATTTAGTGGCATCCTGACCATAGGTTAATTTTTGGGAAGACACAAGCACCTCTAAGTTGATCGAATAGGTCATCAATTCTAGGGAGAGGATACTTGTTTTTAATGGTGACACTGTTAAACTCTCTATAATCCATACATAACCGAATTCCACCATCCTTTTTGCTCACAAACAAGATGGGTGCTCTCCACGAAGATACACTCTCTAATAAATCCTTTTCCTTCTAACTCTTCCAACTTCTTCTTAAGTTCAACAAGTTTTGGTAGGTTCATTCGGTAAGGCCTTTTTTATATGGGAGTGGCTCTTGGGATAAGATCTATAGAGAACTTTAACTCTTTGTCAAGTGGCATGCCCATTAGTTCCTCGGGGAACACATCAGGAAAATCATGAACTATAGGGATGAGGGGCAATCCTTATGAGGAGAGCTGAACTTTGGAATCTGATTGATGATGTTTGGTTCTATGTCCCTTTTACATAATAAGGTTCCCGTTAGATGTCCTTATAAATGTGGTTTTCAACTCACAATCTATATTAACCCCATTTGTGGCTAGCTAATCCATTCCCAAGATTACATCTAGGTCAGATAAATTGATGACAATAGATTGGCAAAGAATGGGGTGTTCTGTATCTTTATCATCTAGCTCTTCCTAATAGAGGTTACTGCAATTAACCCTGCAAGTGTGTTGACCCCTAAAGATGTTACAAATGACATACATTCCATTTTATTCTTACTCAAAAATTCCCTAGGAATAAATAAATGTGTTGCAACAGGGTAAAAAAATATAGTACCAATAGATAGGGGAATGGGAAGTGTACCGGTCACCACATATGTGGCTCCCTCCGCCTGTTCCACTAAGATGTTGTTCAGGTGGGTTGAACCTACAGTTGGAGCTCCACGGTGTTGAGCCCTTGAGAAGAAGAGGCAGTGGGATGACCGTGCCATAGACACGTCCCACAATTGGTGGACAACTCTGAGGTCTTCATGGCATTTGTTCTGCCTAGCTTAACTAACAGGGAGTGGACAGTTAAGCTTTTTGAGTCCTGACCGACAGGGAGTGATCGTTAACCCTGACCGATGGATGGATCGAATAGCATCACAATTATAGCTGGATACACATACAACTGTGTAGGAGTATGTGCGTACGTACGTTGCGCTACAAGACGGTACGTCTCTAGCTCTTGAGGTAGCTAGCTTAGCCGATGACGGGAGTTTTGATGATGACGCTCCCGGCATCGGAGATGATGATGACACGGGCACACAGCGGGGGGTCGTAGTTGTTCGGCAAGGGGTGGTGCCCTGCATGTAGAAGGCGTCCAACATTTCGGGCCTGTCGCTATTGCTCTGGAACGCCGCATTTAGCTGCACCCACCCCACCACCTCTGGCCACGACGTCTTCTGATCATTCCCATCACCATTTGCACTTGCGCGTGCAGCTCCGCCCACGTTTTTTTGGTGAATTTCTAGCCAGACTTCTTGCCTAGCTAGCTGGTCTCCTCCTGTAAATTAACAACGTACGTGCATTGGTGTGCAGCAGCAGTGATGCGTATATCACTGGGATCAGTGAAAATATAGTTCTAGCAGTCATGGCAAACCGAAAAACATAAGATGAAAAACTCATTATGAAATGCATGCTTGCATGGACAACAACTAGAGGGGGATGTGATTTACGTACCATCTGCTTGTGATTGAGGTTGTACTTGTAAGATATGTATATCCAGGGGCGGAGCTGGGCCTCGGGCCATTGGGGCCTTGGCCCGAGGCTCAGCTCAAATAACAATGCAAAGTACTATATATACTCTATTTGGGCCCAAGGTCTAGTCTTGCCCCGTCCAGGCCCATGCGGCCATGCTTGCCCGGCGATCATCGCCACACTGAAGAAGGTAGCCCTAAGAAAAAATTGCAAATCCTAGCCAGTCGCACTCCCAGCCTCCCGCTCGGGCCCGGCCCCGAGCCAAGGTGCCACCGCTCGCCGCCTCCTGCTCACGCCGCTGCCATTCTCGGCCTCCAGCTCGGGCCTAGCCCCGAGCCAAGGCGTCGTCGTCGCTCCCGACTCCCAGTAGAGCCTTGGCCATGCCGTCACCGCTCCCGACCTCCCGCCCACACCGAGGCTACACGGCCGCCACTCTCGGCCTCCCGCCCGGACTGAGGCAACGTCACCGCCGCTCTTGGCCTCAGGCCTCCCACGGGCCATGCCACCACGGCCATCGCAGTCGCAGATCCTAGAGATGTTGCCGCTCCCTCGCCACCGCCTCACGCCCCAACCGGCCTCCCTCACTGCTCGGCTGCATGCATTGCAAGCTTTCACAAGATGCGCCTATTAGCTCTTGAAATGCGCTTTGCTTTGGTCGGTACTACTTGATTCCTTGATTTGTTGCTAAAGATTTTTATTTTGGTATCAACTATCAAGACAAGTCAATTCCATATGCATATGTATGCCATTCATGAAGGAATCAACATAACAAATGGGATCTGCGAGGGTCAATTATGAGTATAGAAGAGAGAAATGAAGAGGGGACTGGGTTTCTATTTGTTACTATACGAAAAGCTGAAAAAGGATAGTTGTATGATTGTATCTATGAATTTTTTTGCACTTTATATATATAGTCATCACTTGATTTACTTGTTGGCACTATCTTCTCATATAGGATGACCCATCTCATGCCAGTGTTAAACGCCTGAACCTGAACGACTGAGTCACTGATGAAAATATGATAGTCTCGGATGTACCAAACCTTCCTTAATTAGGTATTAACATTTCTATCACTCCATTATGCTATATTGTTTGGACATATTTTATCTATTTTATTAAAATGTTAAGCATAGAATTCAAATTTATCTTTAATTGTGTATTTGTGTAGTGTTTTTGTTGTACCTCGGTGTGGGTAGTATTTGACGTTAGTTATTCTTTGTTTAGTTTTTACCAAGCTTGATAGAATCCTCGGCTCAAGACTTGTGTATATCAAGCCACATCGATGGTATTTAGGGCCTGTTTAGTAGAGCTCGATTCGACTTCACGAAATCTAAAACTTGTAGGCTAAAATAAAGTGAATTAAGTTTATATTTTTAGTCTAAAATGTAAGCAGGATGATCCATCTAAACACTCTTAATGTACTCACGATTTGACTTCACGAATCTGGTGAAGCTCGAATTTTCAACTTCAAGAAGTTGAATCCTATAAATGTGCCATTATAGGATTACTGGATGAGTAAGTGGTAGTGAGCTGATGATGAGCATGCATCGCGTACACTGCCCTCCGTTGGCGAAATTCTTAATGTCACGGTTTTAATTTGCCATTGTCTTGTTGGTCATGGCTCCAAGCTTGTTTGATGGTCATGTTAGATAGTAGCCGAATATCCGACCGGTGTTATTATCTAGATAGTATAGCGCTATGCCGCGCCACACAAATCTCACTCTGGAGTTTTCTATTGTAAAAATGGTCGAAGGACCTAAATGTAATTTGAAATATTTCGAGCCTAAAGAAATAACTGGACCTAAACGTAATTTTAAATCTTTCGGGTTTAAAGAACCGGCGCTCGAGTTGAATTTAAAAACTACAGGCTCCTTTTTACAAAATAACCGATGGAAGGACATATTCGCAATTTCAGATTTTCTGGAGGGATTTTTCGCAAAATTTGTATCTTGCAGCCTGGTTGGTCTCCAAATCTTCTAGGTATAAGATATATAGTTGATAGTATAGCGCTACGCCGCGCCGCGCAAATCTCACCCCAGAGTTTTTTGTTGCAAAAATGGTAGAAGGATCTAAATGTAATTTAAAATATTTTGAGCCAAAAGAAATAACCAAACCTAAACATAATTTTAAATCTTTCGGGTTTAAAGAACTGGCGCCCGAGTTGAATTTGCAGAACTACGGGGTTCTTTTTGCAAAATAGCCGGTGGAAGGACCTATTCGCGATTTCGGATTTTTTGGAGGGCTTTTTCATAAAAAAGATACCTTGCGGCCTAGTTGGTCTCCAAATCTTCGAGGCATAAGATATACTAGATAGGATCTCGCGCTACGCCGCTCGGTGCGAAATCTGGTCCGTTGGTTCTTTTTGAAAAAAGAAACTTGGAGGACCCGTTCGCGAATATACAAAATCATAGGGTCTTTTCTGTAAAATTACCGATAGAAGGACCTAGATGTAATTTTTTGTTTTGCAAAATTACTTGTGGAGGACCCATTCGTGAATGCCCGTAACTCTGAGTCTTTTTTTTCAGAAAATAACAAATTGGAGGACCTAAACGTAATTAAAAAATTTACGGAGGGTCTTTTTCAAGAAAAAACCACGACATGTGGCTACCCCTGTTGAGCCCCAATTCTTCGGCTTTCATAGATAAGACTAGATAATGACCCTTCACGCCATGGCGTATATAATTTGTTATTGCGTCACACAAAATTTTGATCGCTTGATATTTATGGGGAAAACTGTGTAATCCCGGTTTTTCTGCCTTTTTTAGAAAAAGTGTCAAAAATAGTTTAGAGGAAAAAGGGCGAAAAATTGTTAGAGACAACAACCTTTTTTGTCGAGCCTAATACTCTACGTGTTCACGAAGTAATAATACATGTTCGCAAAACCACCGACCGGTGAAAAATAGTCTAGAGGGAAAAGGGCGAAAAATTATTAGAGACGACAACCTTCTTTTGTCGAGCCTAATACTCTACGCGTTCACCGAGTAATAATACATGCCTAAAAAAACATCAGAGATCGAGATGGAAAATCGAGTTGGGGAAAAAGTCTAGAGATAGAGCTGTACACATCTCTGGTGACGAAAACTTTTTTTCCGGGAAAAACGGAGAATACAACCGCGAATAAAAAAACTACGGATTTTTTTTGGAAACGGAAAAATAAAGGTGAATGACCCGTACGCGAATATGAGGAAAAAAGACGAAAAACTATTAGAGATGACAATCTTCTTTTGCCGAACCTAATACTTTACGCGTTCACCGAGTAATAATACATGTTCGCAAAACCACCCACCGGTGAAAAATAGTCTAGAGGAAAAAGGGAGAAAAATTATTAGAGATGACAACCTTCTTTTGTCGAGCCTAATACTTTACGCGTTCACTGAGTAATAATACATGTTAAAAAAAATATCAGAGATCGAGATGAAAAATCGAGTCGGGGAAAAAGTCTAGAGATAGAGCTGTATACATATCTTTGGTGAAGAAAACTTTTTTACCGGGAAAAACGGAGAATACAACCGCGAATAAAAAAACTACGGATTTTTTTGGAAACAAAAAAATAAAGGCGAATGACCCGTACGTGAATATACGAAACGGTAGGGCCCTTTTTGCAAAACCACCGATCGAAGGGACTCGATGTATTTTTTTATCTTCGCAAAACCAACCACCGGTTAAAAATAGTCTAGAGGAAAAAGGGCTAAAATTATCGAGAGGCGACAAGCTTCTTTTGTCGAGCCTAACACTCTACGCGAGTAATAATACATGTTTAAAAAATATCGGTGATCGAGATGGGAAATCGAACTAAGAAAAAGTCTAGAGATAGAGTTGTACATTATTTTTACGGTGCGAAAACATTTTTTTAGGGAAAATGGACATTTCTCCGGTCTTAAAAACTTTTTTTCCTGAAAAGCGGAGAAAGGACCTGAGCGGATGTATTTTTATCTTCGCAAAACCACATTCACGGTTAAAAATATTCTAGAAGAAAAAGGGCGAAAAATTATCAGAGACGACGAGCTTCTTTTATCGAGCCTAACACTCTACGCGAGTAATAATACATGTTTAAAAAAATATCAGTGATCGAGATGGGAAATCGAGCTAAGGAAAAAGTCTAGAGATAGAGTCACACATTTCTCTGGTGCCGAAAACATTTTTTTCGGAAAAGCGGACATTTCTCTAGTGCCGAAAACAATTTTTCCCTGGTCGCTATAAATCATCGGACGAATCTACATTTTTTTAAAAAAAACCTGTGGTTATGACCCGCTGTCAAATCCATAAGTTACTATAAACTTTCGACGAATCTGTGTTTTTTTTGTGACGAAAACATTTTTCCTGGGTTTTTTGGGTGACGAAAACATTTTTTCTGGGTTTTTTTGGTGACAAAAATATTTTTTCCGGGAAAACGGAGAAAGGACTCGAACGTGAAGAAGAGGGACTTGTTCGATATTTTTGGACCTGTTCGCTATCCTCAAAAATTAGAAAATGGTTTGTTCGCGATTTGAACTTAACGGGAGGCTTTTCCGTAAAATACCGCGCCAGGGACCTAAACGCGAAGAAAAAAATTTATCTTCGTCTCACAAAAAAATCGCGAAGGACCTATCCGTAATTTCAAAGAAACGGAGAGGCTTTTTCGCAAAAGTGCAAGGCGACACGTGGGATGGCCGGCTGCTCTCGAAATCTTCCGCTTATAAGGGTGTTGATATATATATATTATTATTCTAGATATTACCAATCACTAGCTAGCATTGCGCTGGCTGCAACTAGATTAATCAGCGTATTTGTTCCAGAGGCACTTGTTTGCTTTGATCACTCATTTTATGAATTAAACTTCGAGTTTAGACAGTCTCGTTATTAAGTAGCACGACCTTTTTTAAGAGCTCTTCCATGATATACACCAATAATTTTAGATCATCTATCTTTTTAATCTTATAGATCACATTAGTTAGAATTCGGTTGTACTGCACCACCGAGTATGAGTAGTATCATTTCCAAGGATCAAAATTGCTTTCATCCAAGGAACCAATCTAGTTAAAAAGAACAGCCTATCCTGACGTCTCAACCTCCGTCAATCTGTTCAACCTCGACTTGCAAGCCTACAGCTGATCCGAGGCATCACAAGAAAAGAAGTCAATGATGAAAATCGTTGCATGCATGAGTATAAAAAATTAAGAAGAACTCATCCTATATCGGGGCAAACTATTTCACAAGCAAATTGATCTAGTTTTTAGGCCTTCCCAACATGCAACCATGAAGATGCGTATCACAGTCTTCACATACAATGTCAGTACACACCAACTAAAAAAGTCGTAAAAATTCTGAAAAAATTGTAGATGTACTTCATAGATTACTCTACCTATGTATGAAGTTTCAAAATCAAATTCATTATATATCAATAGTTACAAAAAAGAGAAAATTCTGACAAGTTTTAAAAATTTAAACTTGTCAGAATTTTCTTTTTATAACTCTTGATATATAATGAATTTGAATCTACAATTTTATACATAGGTAGAGTAATCTATGAAGTACATCTATAATTTTTTTCAGAATTTTTTACAATTTTTTTTAGTTGGTGTAATGTGTGTACATCTGTATGACTCAAGGCACAGAGATACGCCTGCCACAATGAAGATCGATCATACATGTTGTTGTTATACTCAATATTGTCATGTTTGTACTTGATAAGAACTATTCGATCAAAGATTTAGTCCTATCTCATTTTTAAATCATCCGCTCAGTGGTACGTAGCAAGGCGTTGGTTGGCGACATCATGCTATGGTGGTGGGTGTCTCGGACTCGCAGGCAAGATCGAAGAAGCCAGCGATGGAATAGGAATAAATCGATCTTTTTCAGTTGATTCCCTCGAAATTTCAGTTGTCGTTTGTAGTAGAAATATTTAGGGTAAAAGTTGTCGATGTTCAAGACTTGGTAAACAAGATGAGAAAAATAATATATGAAAATTGCTTCTTTATTATCTATAGAGTATACAAATTTCAGAATGAATACTTTCATATGTCTATTGCCTATTCTAGTTGTGAGTCAGAACTTTGATGCGATGTCAGATTCTTGATGCCCAATCAGTTGTCCTTAACAGTATGGATCGGCCCCTATTTATATTGATTGAAGAGGCGGTAGTTGTTCTCCATTGGGCGTCATGTAATCGAGGGTGTCTTCCTGCCAAATGTTATCTTCTCACCAAAGAATGCCTTTTCTAAAAATAACTTTTGAATAGTTATGAATACCTGTCAGATAAATTTCTGCACGAAGACTTGTGTGGGGGTAACCGCTTATCCTCGAGTAGTTCACTAGTAGGGGTGACTATCTCACTGGTCGGGGACGACCAATGCGAAGTAGGGTTTATTGGCCATCTTGATCGAATTGGTCGAGACTTAACCGTTCGGATAGGGTGTGCTTCATTCTGTTTATTATGGGTTTTATGTATTGTAGGCCTATTTAACAAAATATAGTGAATAATTAAGGGCCTAAATAAGGAATAGACTTTTAATCCTCGTCAGTTAGCCCCCATGTCTTGAGAAATAAAAGTTTATTACTCAAGGTTTTTATCTTCTGTGACCTTATAGGGTTATGTGTTAATTATCTAACTGCTTTAGGTGCCAATAAATGAGAAATATTTGTGCTTTCTCTTGGTAACTGAACCGGTGCTAATCATATTTAATGTGTAATGCATATAAAAAGGGGGACAAAGAGGCTTTCTTTGTATATTTCATACCTTCAAACTTCTGAATCAAGAAAGAATTACTTTCTAAAACTTCTTTTTAGTTGTTTAAGTTTTTCATCATCCACCTTTTTTCTCCTCCCGTTAAATATGATGAGAGTATCATCAAGGAAGGGGGTGAAAAGCTTAAATATCTAAAAGAAGTTTTGAAGATAACATCTTTGATTTCTTCGAACTCTATTATTTTCAAACCTTCTCTTAGTTCTTAACGCTTTTCATCTTTCGTCCTCTTTTCTTCTCCCATCAGATATGATGAAGAGTATGGTCGAGGAAAATAGATGAAAAGCCTGAAGATCTAAGAGGAAGTTTGAGAACATCAATCCGGTACTAGTTATTATAAAAATGGCAATTTTCATTGTTTCTTGGAAACTGAAACGGTGTCCAAAACTGATACTGGTTAGGCTATATAAAAGGGGGTGAATCTTCTTTAATTCTTTACGCCTTTACTGTTTTCTAAGCATAGAAGCAAGTTCTTAAGCCCTTTGCAACATCTGAACTCTTGCCTTTAATCCTTTTCTTCTCTCCGAACCAATGGCCATGGACAAGTCAATCCTTATCGAAGGGAAGATTAAGGAATTTGAGGATCAAGGTTTGATCCATCCCCACAAAATGCTGCGATGGGACCCTAGTAGGAAGGATAGGAAGCTAGTGCCTTAGGAGGGGCATCTTGTCCTCCTCACAACCTTGGTGAAGTTAGAGTTTCGTCTCCTCGAGAGTGAGTTATTATCCGATGTGCTAGATCATTATGAGATCGAATTGCATCATCTTCACCCAAATTTCATTCTGATTTTGAGTGTTTTCTCACATCTCTGCGAAGCTTTCCTTGGCATTCCCCCTCTAGTTCATCTTTTCTACTACTTTTATCAGTATACTAAGAATAATAAGAGCTAAGATCTTTTTAGGAGCGCTTATTTTAAGCTCTAAGATGAAATGGCTTCTCGGTATCCTCTGCTTCTGACCAAGGATACATGGCATGATTATTGGCGGGAGTGGTTTTATTCAAAAATTATGGGGGTAGTCGTCTTCAATTTTCTGTTGCACAAAGTGAGCCCCCTGAAGAGGTAGTGCAAATTCGCATAGAGAATGAAATGAAAGGCGACCAAGATCCGACCAAGAATGAATCTGGAGATTGACCTCTTCCTTTCTTTATTAAAGGATTTTTCTAACGTATCGCGTATATGCTATGCATTTCTTTTGACAGGTCTAACCTGGCTACTTTGGACAGACAGCTATCCAACTTGATTGAGCAGACTGATGAGTTCATTAAGGCCATTCCCAGTGGGAGTTTCAACTGAGTTTCATTCTCATTAAATGATATGACACATCATTATGTTTGGTGACATGGCAAGGTAATTATGGAGAGAGAGATAGAAAGAGTTTCATAGGAGGTGAGATAGTTTCATCTAGATGAAACCTGAGATACACAGTTACCTAGACAAAAACTGATGTGGCACTCTTGAAAACTGGGAAATGAAACTATGCACTGGGAATGGCCTAATAAATGCACCATGGTAAGTATCAAAAATTTTCTTTTGGCTATTTTAGCTAATTGCCTTTTATACCGACAATTGAATTTTATTATTTATATATGTGTGTGTGTGTGTGTGTGTGTATTAGATGCATGGTCGGAAGCGAGCTGCCGACCAGGTTGAGATTTCAGCCTCGGCTCTCGCAACCAAAAAGGTGAAGATGGTGGATCCAACCACTGCTAGAGTTAGTCTGAATCAACCAACACTAGTCTAGCCTTAGGGCATGTACAATGGTGTAGACAACTACTGTCTGTAAGTGCTTTGAAGATCGCACACAGACAACAGAAGAGACAACTCGTACAGTGGCTTGTCTATTAGGTTGTCTATGTACTATTTCATTTATACAATGCCTTTATTGCTCTATAGTGATGAAATATACACATGATCTTTGTAGCCATTTTGTTGCTTGTTTAAGAGAATACATGGTGGATACTCAAATAATGCATATGAAAATATTATAGAAGCATAAATATTATATATATTTATATCAATTGTTACTCAGAAGACATGTAATTAGTACATAACTGGATAACTTAATGTAGATCTAATTTTGGTGGTTTCCATAGCGTTGCTATATATGCTCAACCAAATCCCTCTTGAGTTGAGTATGAGTTGAGCGAGCACGGATAGCAGAATTTCTCTGTAGCACCTCCACAAAGCAGGGGTCAGGATTGTCGCTAGTACGCACTTCTGGTGGTAGCACGATCGTTGCACCCGGATTTTCATTCAAGTCCAGTAGTATTTTAACCAATTCTTTTTCATCTTCGACAATCATATTGTGAAGGATAATGCATGCTAGCATTATGTTCACAACATCCCTACGCTTCCATAAACATGTTGGTCGGCGAACAATATCAAAACGGGATTGTAGCACGCCAAATGCGCACTAAACATCCTTCCTTGCCGATTCTTGATGTTTTGCAAATAATTTGTCTTTCTCTAATTGAGGAAGATGTATAGTCTTCACGAATACTGCCCACTCTGGATAAATTCTGTCAGCAAGATAATATGGGGTGTCATATTGATTCCCATTGACACTGAAGTGTACACGTGGAGATTCCCCTTTGAACACGTCAATGAACAATGGCGACTTATTCAACACATTAATGTCATTATGAGATCTGGCTGTACCAAAGAAAGCATGTCATATGCGAAGATCCCGTGATGCCACCGCTTCAAGAATCATCGTAGGAACGCCTTTGTCACCCCGTGTAAACATGCCGGCCCAACCTTTTGGGCAATTCTTCCAAGCCCAATGCATACAATCAATGCTTCCTATCATACCTGGAAAACCCCGAGACTCATTTTCTTGAAGCATTTTTTCTAGTTCGTCACTTCTAGGGGGACGCAAGTACTCCTCACCAAAACTTTCAATCACCCCTAAAGCAAATTTTCCCAAACATTCCAAAGACGTGCTCGTACCAATCTTCAACACCTCATCAAGTTGGTCGGCCGAGGTGCCATATCCAAGCATTCGAATGGCCGCAGTACAGTTTTGGAGGGGTGAGAGGCCATCTCTACCAGTACAGTCCTGTCTTTTTGTAAAATAAGATGACCACTCACCGAGTTTTTCCACTATTTGAAGAAATAGTGGCCGCCTCATACGAAACCTCCTACGGAACATCTCATTGGTGTAGATAGGATTTGCAGAGAAATAATTCGCTACAAGATCATCGTGTCCAGCTTCTCGATTCCTTGGAATAAGTCTCCTGATTCCACTTAGGTGTCGGCGTCGAGGTGGATTTGATGCTTCTTCATCGATCTTGGCCTTCATCTTCTCTCCAATCTTCCTTCCAAATTCTTCTAATATTTCATCCTCGGCAATGAAATCCTCTAGCGTGTAAACCTCGCTAGGATCAAAATCTCCCTCCGTAGGATCATTGCTATATTCATCTATCTCTGGTGTGGGAATAGGCTGTGGGTTCTGTGACATCCTCTTGGAATCGACTATGGGCTCTGGATGTTCTGGTTGGGACGGTGAGTTTTGGAATGACAGCTGAGAATATCCTACAACAATTTTTATACATGATTCATTCATCACACGTATGCACCTATTCACACATTTAGCTCTATTTCACAACTGTTTACACGTGTTCACATATAGTTCACACAGTAACTGAAGAGCTCAAGCTCACACATGAAGACAGAGAGCAGTTCACACATCGGAGACAGCAATTCACACATGAGCTCAAGAGATAGATGAAGACAGCAGTTCACACATCGGAGACAGCAGTTCACATCAGTTCACACATCGGAGACAGTTCACACATGAGTTCACACATGAGCAGTTCACACAACAGTTCACATAATAGACGAATAGCAGTAAGAGAATAGCATTCCAGGGCACTCAAACTATAGCAGAGTAGCAAGTAAGAGAATAGCATTCCAGGGCACTCAAAATTAGCAGAGTAGCAAGTAAGAGAATAGCAGAGTAGTATTCCAAAATTAGCAGTAAGAGAATATCAGTGCAAGTTCACACGTGTAACCCATTCACACATGTAGGTAGTCCAAAATGAAGCAAATTCAGTACAGGTCTTCACCTCCCTTCACATCGAGACGCAGAACAGGCATGTAGATCTTCATATCAGGTCTTCACTTCCCAAGTCTACACAGAAACAAGTATCTTCAATTTCAGATCAACAACACATTCTTTTACATGTGTAACCGATTCACACATTAGGTAGTCCAAAATAACCAATAGTTCAAACTCAAAACATGTGATCTATCTTTTTGTATCCAGCATTACTCAAAACAAGGATAGAAATTGCAGTACACATACCTCCATGCAATGCTTAGTTTTCATGAAAAGCCTAAGCCTCAAACACCTAAGGGTATCTTCAATTCAGTTTTGTGCTCAACCACGACGATACCAATGAAGTTACCAAACACGACATGCAAGTAGTTTGGATCAGGTTTTCAAAAGCAAGTAGTTTCAGATAAAGCAGGTTTCTATTTTTTTCTATTCTTTACACAAGGTACAACACGATATTTGGTCCAGTGGACAGTTTTTTCTCACACTGGAGCAAGCATTCATACCATCCAGAGTGCATAAACCAGTGGCTAAGGTACAACACACCTTACAATTTGATTAGCTGGAAAATTTACCATTATTCCTCCATCCATGAACAGTTTTTTCTCACACTGGAGCATATGAGGCTATCACACACGTGCTGTAGGAGGCAGGGTTCCATTGCAAGACACAACTAGGTGCACGATATTTGGTCATTCTGAAAATACTAGTTACATGTAAAAAACACTAATAACATTAGACATTTGCACCAATTCATAGTTAGAGAGAATGGGAGAATGGGGGATAACTTTAGTTTGTAGTAGTAGCATCATTATAATTTGCAATGATAGTATTTTTTATTAATTACAGAGCTACATATTTGGTAGTATCATATATCTTGTGTCTCGATATGATTGTGATACTAATAACATTAGACATTTGCACCAATTCATAGTCCGTAGATGCTACACAACATTAGTCTGTGATAAGGTCAAGTTTGAGGTTTCTTGTGTACAGTGATGTTTTCTTGTTATCTTACTTTAGCCAGATATATCATGTTTTCTTGTTATCTTACTTTAGCACATCTCCAAAAATTCCCACTAGCCCGAAAGTTGTAAGCCATAATATCAAGTTAAGTTTTTCATAAAATCAAGTTAATGTATAAGAATGCATCAGAAAAAATATGACAAGAATGTAATTCTAGTCGGTCGATGATTTTAAATATTCATCACAGACACATACCTCCATACACGCTTTAGTTTTCAGAAAAAGCCCGAGCCTCAAACACCTAAGAGCACTACATGCTCACTTTCTCTTCAAAAGAGTACCAGAAGGTCTCTTGAGAGGAGACAATTATATACCTCCATCATTTTTGCTTCCTTCTCCAAGATCTTCCTTCCTTCTCCGTAATCTTAGCTTCCTTGCTCTCAATCTGCAGAAGATGGCGAGTCTAGATGCTTCAAGCTTCTCGGTGATAGTTTCTCATTGTACCTCCAAAGACCCTTTAAGCGGTTTATGTGAGCTTCACTTGGACTCGCTATATTTTTCAAGTCGCTCAACATCTATTGCACATTCCTTTGATTTTCCATCCTTTTAGCATCAAATGAAGCTTTTTTGCTTTCTTTTGCCCCATTGGTCGTGGCGTTCATGAACATCATCATCGTCTTTCTCACTAGTGCTTCCTTCAGTACTGTTGGCCTTCCTTTTACGTGCTTTCTTCAGCTCGTTGTATGAAATCCACTTTGCCTCACCTCTAACAGCATAACATACATCCATTAACACGAAATGTCCCAAGTTCAGTTGTTTGTTGTCTTCCTCATAGAACTTATGTGCCTTATCAATCCACATCTGATCTGAATGACCACTAGTATAAATTCTGCGAGCCTTCAACCAAGCACTATGGAAAAGGTCAGTCCATTTATTAATCTTGTGCCAACAGTCCTTTGCTTGCTTCTGATTTCTAATTCTATATTTTGGGGTCGTCATGTTGTACGTCTTAACTACATCGCCCCAATATTGTTCGTTCCTCCTATCAACTCCATTAATTGGATCTGTTGAATTCTTCAACCAAGCACTCATCTACAAATGTAAAGCAGAACATCATTTCGCTAAAATTGAGTGACGACAATGTATGACAAATGAGTGACAAGCAACTAAGACTCACCAGCCTAACATCTTCTTCTTGAGTCCAAAGGATTCGTTTGTCAGTCCTTACAACTTCATCCCCGCTGTCCACTTGAATTGTATCATGGTCCAAATTTGGGGTTGGAGTCACCACATTTGGCGGCGAAGAACTTATAGTGGGCCTAGTGGCGCCAACTAAATGATCGCTCGCGATGGTTGTTGATGGTAATTGTCCTTGAAAAGGTTCATAAAACCACCAGGGGGGTGTGGATTGTTGTCCTGTAAGAATGTTTGCACACATTTTGTACAACATGAGCTAAACATATTGAAGAATTTCTGAAATGGAAGTTATCAAATGAAGATCCATTAAATATGCAAAGGTGCTCCTATGAAAAGAAATAAGTGCACTTCATTGAGACCCGACTTTTGTTGTTAAATGCTTCTTGACTCATAGTTTACATTTTTTAATTATAGCACTATTTATTGGTGAAAGCATTTATCTACTTTTAAAAGTAACGTGTATAAATGATTTCCTAAATCGCACTAAGTACATACCGGTAAACGCCACAAGATAAAGTAGGAAATAGCTTATTACACATCGACATTTGCCAATGAAACATGCTTTCACCAATAAATAGTGCTGTAATTAAAAAACAGTAAACTATGGGCTAAGAATCATTTAACAATGGTTGTGTTCTCAATATTCTTGCTCATTAACTAAATGATTAATTTTTAGACAGGAAGCAAGAAAATTGACAGAAAATACAAGAGCATGAATAGTTCAATTAACATTTATAGAAAGTTATAAATGCTGAAATGCATTGCTTGCAAGTCCAACAGATGCTAACTACATATGGACAAATTGGACAAAAGTGACAGCTAAACAACTGATCGAGCTAGCACGCCACTCCAAAATTTTGTCAGTAGAATCTATACTGTATTTAGCTTAGGCCAAGTGCTTCTGGGTGAAGCATCACATTTCAAACAGAAAGTGACTGGCTGTAGAGTTAGCATAGCAATATACTCCGTATGTATAAACAGAACTGAAATGGCACGGTGCTTAGTATTTTGCCTTTTAATGCTCAGGATCTAGAGACTAGAGCTATGCTCCTACTTTGGTTACTTCTGATTCATTAAGAGAACTATAGTGCAGTACTGAATAAGAAATATAATGGAAAGGGCACACTTGTTTTTCAGAGCATACAAGCTAATTTTGCCAAACGTTACTACGGCTTTATGTTAGTTAGCACTGTGCTAATTTTGCCAAACATTTGATGAACATAATATATCTCATTGGGGGCCTCTGAATTATCTCTTGGGTCACTCAATGGACAATGGCACATCCAGTTCACAAGTAAACACAAAGACACACCCACTTAACAATTTAATAATCCAATAGCCGATTAAAGATTGTTCAGTGATAAGCATGAACCATTTAGCAGACCCTAATCTTGGGTGTTACCTCAAATGAATTTGACATGTGACTAGTCCATAACCTCTTTGCTATGCATATTCATCCCCACCAGCTTTATATAAACATCATGCTTTATATAAACATCAATTTAGGAATGAACCAATTTACCAGGCTGCCGGATCCGATGACTGAGAACGCATCCATGGAGGAGTGCTCGGTGAAGACAATCCATGTCCGCCCATGAAGATCGGAACGCCGGTGAAGCCTCGGCTCCCATCGGTATAGGAAGCGGCGCAGGAGAAGGACGAGACGTCGTGAATGGGGGCAACCTCGGAGGGAGCCGCCGCCGCCGCTGCCTTTCTCTTCAACCCCAATGCCGTGCCGTCTGGCTGCTGCCCATGGCCTGCGCTTCGCCACGCGCCTCCGCCATACCGCTTCCTTCCCTATAGCCGCCGCGACTGTCCTTCTTGCCCGCCGCACCCGCTCCCTTATCCTTGTCCGCCGCCGCCTGGCCCGCCTGGCCCGCTTGCTTCCGCGCCGCCACTCCCTTATCCTTGTCCGCCGCCGCCTGGCCCGCCTGGTTCCGCGCCGCTGCCGCATCGAGGAGCCGCTGCGCCGCTGCCGCATCCAGAACGAAAGGCGTCGCCGAGCCATTCGTTCCTAGCGCCGCCACCGCCGCCGCCGGATCCATGAGACAAGGGTTTCGCGATGCGGGAGGGGAATAGATTGGCGCGCCAGCGAGGGGAATAGGGTTGGGGAAATTGTTCCCACGCGGATTTTTGTTGGCGCGTTGGGGAATTTGTTCCCTCGCCGCATCAGATCGGTCGCACACGAGAGACGCGACTCGAGCGCTTCGATACAATGGTCGCTGGTGCGACGGCTCGAGCACGAAGCCCGAGCGGCCGTCGTCTCGTGAGAAGACGACTGCATTCTCCCTCTTCATTTATTTGCATCCACGTAGGATCCAAAAGCTGACCTGACAGTATATAGACGGCTTAATTATTGTTGCTGTACATGCCCTTACTACCGGCAAGAACTATATACTGCGCACGATAGATCCCATGCACAAGACAAGACAAGAAGGTTGCATTTGCTACAGGATGCAAACAATAACCTCATCCTAAGTGCGCTAGCAAAAAATGGTTCAATCGCAAATTGAGATCGTCCATATAGAAATACATCTATATTTTCAATAAAGTATTAGAATTTAATAACAAGGATGACTATAGTTCCATATATATAAACCTATGTATTATAATGTCTAGCCGCCCAAATAGTATACAGTTATATTTAAACTTTGCCTTGAGCCTACGGCCAGGAAGAGTACATGCGTGGAATTTTTTTATTTAATATTTATTTTAAATCTTTTTTTCAAAAATAATTAATAGAAAAAAATACGAAAATAGATTCCCGTCGCCGGATATAGGGCGATCACCCCATATTCGGACGATAGGGACCTGGCTATAAAAAACACCGTATGATTATTATCATACGTGTTTCGTAATATGAGGTATTTTTTATGGTAAGTTTCCTATCGCCCGAATATGGGGCGATTGCCTCATATCCGCGTAACGAAAACCCATTTTCGTAATATTTTTCCCCTTGATTATTTTAAAAAAAGATTTAAATAAATATTAAATAAAAAATACATTCGTGCGGGGTGTTTCGGTTTGGATGGCTTGGACCATGTTTGCACAGGAGGCCTGCTTCCGAGTGCAACCTATGACCATGCGATACTTGGGAAGATCTCGTCATCTTTAGAACCTTCTTAGGATATTTTGCGCGACATAATACACCACGTGCGTTGCTTTTTTCGTAGAAATAATATTATTTTTTTCGTCGATGTTTTTATAAAAAATCATCGAGGAAACGCGCGAAACGTTGAAAGAATACAAACGCATCCGCGATTGCGCTAAATCGAAAGGACTTTTTCGTGAAAAATAGCTGGAATTAATGGTCCAAACGCCACTACGTTTTTTTGGCATTTATTTCGGGTCCTTTCACGAAAGATTCGTGTTTTTTTCTAAATCAGAAGGATCTCTTCGTAAAAAACCGTGCGAAGGACCTATGCGTAATTACGTATTTTTTTAAGGACCTACACGTGAAAAGAAAAAATGAGCCGAGCTGGTCGGGCATGCGTTGTTTTTTCGCAGAAACATTTTCGTTTTTTTCGGCGGTGTTTTTTTAAATCGTGGAGGAAACGCGAGAAACGGTTGAAATAACACAAGTGCATCCGCGATTGCGCTAAATCGAAGGTCTTTTTCGTGAAAAGCTGTCGGAATGATCCAAACGTCACAAATTATTTTTTCGGTATCTATTTAGAGTCCTCTCACGAAAGATCCACGATTTTCCTGAACCAGAAAGTCCTCTTCGTAAAAAACCGCGAAAAGAACTTATACGTAACTACGGGTTTTTGCAGGGACCTAAACGCGTTTTTTTTAGCGCTCAAATCAACTAGAGCACGGCGTTTCTCCCAGAAATAGGAGAGGTATGATGAGACACTTAATTTACAATTTTACATGCATATCATGGCATATGGAAAATAAATCAACAACCTCGGTTCAAGCAAGAGGCTAAACTTCTAATGGTGAGGAGGTCATATAGGATTTTTCCCCCTTAACTGAGTAAACGAAACTTGACCACACATACACGTACGGAACTATCAACATTAGCACCAACTAGTTAACTTGTGGAATTTATGTAGCGAATCTGAGTATGCACGGAACGAGAGCATGGTTTTCGGACATAACACAGCAGTAAATTAATCCATTATTATTCCGTATACATGCAGTAACAGCAGTAGTACTGCAGAGTGAGACAGAAATAGTAGTACTAAGCAGCAAACATCATAGATCGGCGAGCTTGCATGCATGCGTTCATGGCGATCGACCAGCTGGGCCGTGCATGACCTAACCGACGACGGGGATACTCGCGACGACGCCGCTATAGGTGATGAAGACACGGACGCGCTCGGGGTTGTAACCCGGCGTGAGGGGGGCGCCCGGCGGGAGCACCTCGACGGCGACGTCAGGCCTGTCCTGCGCGATCTTCGTCGCCGCCAGCGTCGCCAGGACGCCCAGCAGCTCCGGCCACGACGACTTCTCGGGATTAGGTCCGCTCATCGCCGCTACCCTCTTAATTACCTAGCTAGAAACTTAAATCCGGAATCTGAGTTCTTTGGAGCTTAATTAATCTAGATTACGGGTGTGAGATACCCGGATTCCTGAGAACGTATTTATAGGAGGATCTCAGAGTGCGTCCGGTAGTGTAAAACAAGCGACAGCGCCGCCGCCGGCGATTGCTAGAACGTTGCTTTTGTCACATGCACGCGCGCACCTCGTTTGGTTAAGTTTTCTTGTTTTCTGAGGTAGAAATACCAGCTCGTCTATTATCATTACATTACCTATATGCGCAGGATTTGAAGAGCAACCGGGGTATCCAAGTGTCACCTTGCGATTTTGCAAAAAAGCCTCTCCGTTTCTCCGAAATTACGAATAGATCCCTATGCGATTTTTGTGAGACAAGAATTTTTTTCTTCGTGATTTAGGTCCTCGCCCCGATTTTTACTTTAAAAGCCTCTTGTTAGTTTCAATCGCGAACAAGCTCTTTTCTAATTTTGGAAAATAAATCAACAACCTCGGTTCAAGCAAGAGGCTAAACTTCTAATGGTGAGGAGGTCTTATAGGATTTTTCCCCCTTAACTGAGTAAACGAAACTTGACCACACATACACGTACGGAACTATCAACATTAGCACCAACTAGTTAACTTGTGGAATTTATGTAGCGAATCTGAGTATGCACGGAACGAGAGCATGGTTTTCGGACATAACACAGCAGTAAATTAATCCATTATTATTCCGTATACATGCAGTAACAGCAGTACTGCAGAGTGAGACAGAAATAGTAGTACTAAGCAGCAAACATCATAGATCGGCGAGCTTGCATGCATGCGTTCATGGCGATCGACCAGCTGGGCCGTGCATGACCTAACCGACGACGGGGATACTCGCGACGACGCCGCTATAGGTGATGAAGACACGGACGCGCTCGGGGTTGTAACCCGGCGTGAGGGGGGCGCCCGGCGGGAGCACCTCGACGGCGACGTCAGGCCTGTCCTGCGCGATCTTCGTCGCCGCCAGCGTCGCCAGGACGCCCAGCAGCTCCGGCCACGACGACTTCTCGGGATTAGGTCCGCTCATCGCCGCTACCCTCTTAATTACCTAGCTAGAAACTTAAATCCGGAATCTGAGTTCTTTGGAGCTACCCGGATTCCTGAGAACGTATTTATAGGAGGATCTCAGAGTGCGTCCGGTAGTGTAAAACAAGCGACAGCGCCGCCGCCGGCGATTGCTAGAACGTTGCTTTTGTCACATGCACGCGCGCACCTCGTTTGGTTAAGTTTTCTTGTTTTCTGAGGTAGAAATACCAGCTCGTCTATTATTATATTTATTTGCCACGATAAAAACCATGCATCATAGGATATATCGAGCGACCGTAGATAAATAACCCCGCCCTCCAGCTTCAGCGTGTCATATATGTATATCTGGCTTTCTGTTAGCAGAATTAATTAGGATGGACGGTATAGGAGGTTAGACGGAGTTCTAATACCAAGTGCGCACCATGTCTTTGAGAATGAGGGAACTATAGCGAAAACCAACACATATAGGCTGGCAAAATATCCAGAGTACTTAGGGCAAGTACAATAACAAAGCCAACCACTTACTCTATCTCCCATCTATGTAATCTAGAGTAAATAATAAAGTCAGCTTGTATAATAGCTATCTCTAAAGGTTGACTCTACATATCGTGCATTAACTATCTTTTCTCTCTTGTATATAACTAATCTACCTCTACTCACGTGCAATGCTTACTACTCCCTCTGTCCCAAAATATAGGGCATATTAGAATTTAGAAAAGTCAAATTACATAAATTTTGACCAATAATTAGTCAAATTATGTGCATGTTTAATTTACAAAAGATGTATAAATTGATTCATATTTCACTTATCTTTCAATTATTGTTGGTTTCATAACAATTCATAATATATTATAACAGAAATTAATGGTCAAAGTTTACTTCAAAAGACTTTTTTGAATTCTAATACGCCCTATATTTTGGGACGGAGGGAGTACTAAATAAGAGATAGTTCTCTTATCTCTCATCTTTTCTCACTCTTTTACATGTAACAAAATTGACGTAGACATACTAAAAATAAGCTAAGATGATCTTATTATACATGCCTTTGTAGGCTTCATTTGAATACTGAAAGTTTTACAGAAACATACGAGGATTGACTGTTCCCTACAAAATTTCTATATATGGGGCCTTAATGTTAACTGGCCCATGTAGAATTAGAATTTAACAGGCCACGTTCTCATGCGCTTCGCGCGGCCTGGAGGAGTATCTGAATGAAGGCAAACCTAGGCTTGGGTCTGCGTGAATTGGGCCACCTATTTTACCTGATATCTAACTTCTGACTTCTGAGTGCAGCTTTAGGCCTCTTTCAGGACAGCTTCTGATTATGTAGATTCTGGATTGTAGTTAGCTATCTGAAGAATCTGCTGACTGGATAATCTGGTCGTTCGGCAATCCTGATTGTCTGTGTTGATTGTTGATCGGCGTCGGTGACGGATGAGCGGATGAGGGTGGTGGAGGGGCCTAGGGACGATGGTGGAAACCCTTGTGCCTGCGACGACTCGTGGGAGGCGGAACTCGCAAAATCTGAGTCAGATTCCACAGAATCAGGTGGGTGACAGTTTCTGATTCTGTGTACAAATCAGATTCTGATTCTTAGAGAAGCTGTCTAGAATCCTACTGTTCGGCGCACAATGTGCTTTTATTTTAAGCAGAAGCTGTATTTAAGCTGAAACGAAGGGGGCCTTAGTTGGACGGGAAAATTTTGCACCGTCGAGTACCAAGTTGCACGCGAGAAGCATGGCATATCTCGCCCTTGTGTATTTTTTTTTCAAATTTAGTCTTCCTTCAAAATCATTTATAAATTTAGTCTTCTTTTTTATCGCAGCAAGCGACACATATCGTCTTCCCGTGAAGTTTGGCAAGTCATCTTTGCCTCGACAACCTAGGCGATCGTGGTTGCAACGGCTTGCCCACAAGGTAATAAAGTGGTCAATCACTCCTGGCTTGACAGACACCTATTGTGGAACAACTGCTTGAAAGGTCCCTACCGAAGAACATACTCAAAGGTCCCTGCTGAGGAGTAGCTACTCGGAGGGGATGTTTTTGTTGCTCGATCGAGAATAGAACTAGTCGGTTGATCAGGCTTTCTATTCTTATATATTGCCGCAGAAGTGTAATTAATGATCTACATTGGGGAAACGAAACACCGCTTGAAACACATTCTTCAAAGTGGAATTTGAATGGATGATTTTAATTCTCTCGGAAGACGGAACAATCAACTCGAAACACTACACGCGGTTGCATTAGGAAGATGAAGGGGAACATCACATCCACAAACCGTCTGTGATGTCACTTGACATCACAGATGGTTTGTGGATAAAACCGTTTGCGATTAGATCATCATAAACGGTTTTGTCTACAAACCGTCTGTGATGATCAATTCTGCTAAATATATAAAAACAGAGAGCCTCGACCGCCTCTATATTTTTAGGGTTTTCTAGATATTTTTGAGGTGACATTGAGATTCGTTCTAGTGAAAGAGACTCTAGATTCGAGTAGTAATTGTAGATCTTTGTGCTCTAGGTCATCTAAGATTAGTAATTGCTTGAAATTTGAATTATATTTTAGATCTAGCTTGGTAAAGAGAGAAATGAAGCTGTGTTCTACATCTAGCTTGGTGTAGATCTATTTATTCTCTGTGATGTAAAGTAGTAATTGGTTAAAATTTACGTTATATTTAAGATCTAGCTTGGTAAAGAGGAAAATGAAGCTGGTTAATTTCTAGATCTAATTTGTTGTAGATACATTTGTTTTATGTGATGTAAAGTAGATACATTTGTTGTAGCTTTGTGCAAATCCATTTGTACCTTTTGATCTAAATTAGTAATTGGTTCTTACATGCATATGTTTACATATCCATTTGTTTTTTATGTTAGAAGCTATATAAGTTAGTTGGCAAGTTGGAATGTAGTCTATATGTAGCACATGTGCGCATGAGTACTCCTAGAGTACTTAATTCATCATTTAACACCTATTGTTACATATGTAGTGCAGATGGACCGAAGTTGGATGTACGATGAGAACTGCGCGTGCGCCGAGTACATTAATGGTGTCTCCGCTTTTAGAAGAGCTACAGAGAAAGATATGTTAAACAAGGGGATAAAATTTATACCTTGTCCATGCATTAACTCCGAGAATCTGAGAATGTTTCAAAACCCAGCGCAAATCGAAGCACACTTGATTCTACAGGGTTTTAAAAGGGGTATATATGTTGTACCAATCACGGTAAAGAGCAGATTACGCAGGGACCAAGTAGTACTACCATCGTCAACGAAGTCGACAATACTCTAGATATCATCAACAAAGTCAACGATACTCCAGATAATATCGATTATACTTTTGATGACAATCTGGATTAGATGCTAGGGATGTAGAAGGGAATCGTGATAAGTGGAAGTACGTAAAATTCTGGGGCTTGATGGAAGACTCGGAGAAACCTTTGTTCCCGGGTTGCAAGTCCAAATACACAAGATTGTCGTCCGTGCTGGAACTGCTGAAATTAAAGGCAAGCAACGGTTGGTCCGACAAGAGTTTCACGACGCTATTAGGTCTGTTAGCGAATATGCTTTCGGAGGGAAACAAGTTGCCAACAACCACCTATAAAGCCAAAAAGGTTCTTTGTCCCTTGGGAATAGAAGTAGAAGGAATACAAACCTTTCCGAACGACTGTATCTTGTACCGCAAAGAGTACGCAAATTTGCATGCATGTTAGGTGTGCAACGCATCCTAGTACAAGCGTAAAGATAAATCGGATGACGACGACGAGGGCATGAAGGTGAAGAAAGGACCTCTCGCTAAGGTGGCGTGGTATCTGCCTATAATTCCCCGTTTGAAGCGTTTGTTTGTGAACCCAAAGAGGCAAAATTGCTTCGGTGGCACTTGGATGAGCATAAGAACGATGGAATAATTAGGCACTCTGCTAATTCCACGCAGTGGAGAAACATCGATAGGAGGTATGAAGAATTCCCAGTGGATTTGAGGAATATAAGGTTCGGATTGGGTATGCGAATGGAATGAATCCTTTCGGTAACATAAGCAGCTATCGTAGCACTTAGCCCGTGAATCTCTATGTGTACAACCTTCCTCTTTGGTTGTCTATGAAGTAGAAATACATATTGATGTCTATACTCATCCAAGGCCCAAGTAGCATGGGAACAATATTGATGTATACCTAGCAACATTGGCGGAAGATCTGAACACATTGTGGGCTCCTGAGGTGTAGGTATGAGATGCTTACAAACAAGAGTATTTTACTTTGTGTTGCCTATTATTCTTCACCATAAATGATTATCCTACCCTTACTAATCTGTTATTATGCACCATAAATGGACCACGTCAGTCCGTAACTTCTGTTTGCTTCATTGGTGCGGTAATTCAAGATGGGGCAATTGTTCATACCAGGATGAGCGCAAGAAGATGCTTACATTAGCTTGTGTTAGATTGCAAAAATGGTACATGCAACAAGCCAACAAACCAGTAGCACAACAGACATCTAGTATCTCGGTGAGATTCAAGGAGGAGTAATTCTTATACCGGTCTTTAGATGGTATCTTCGTGATCGGTTTCACCGATTTGTTCGATCTGTACAACCTCAAAGCGCTCAACGTCTCACTCATAAGATGTTGGACAATGTAAGTATGTGCAATAACAGTTTATATTTCTGACGTATCGATAAATGTCATATATATATATCATCATTGATTTTGTATATGCAAGAGAACAACCGGTGGGTTTCGTTGACCCACACATGGCGTCCAAGAAAACCATGGACGAAAAATAAAGAAGTCGTGCACGGGTACGTGCAAAAAGTAATGCTGGCTCATTTGGACAAAAAATTCATACATTTACCCTACAACTCAGGGTAAGTGCTTCGTCCAGATGCTATACTTGTTGATTTCTACTATATATCGCACCTCAAAATTAGGTTCAGTGACCATGACGGTTCATAAACCACACCACAGATGGTTTTATGAATCGTCTGTATCGAAGTGTCAAATTTGGGCTATCCAAATCGCGGTAAAACTGGACACTTAGCTAAATTTGGGCTATCCAAGTCATGGTAAAACTGGACACTTAACTAAATTTAGGCTATCCAAGTCGTGGTAAAATTGGACACTTAGCAAAATTTAGGTTATCCAAGTCATGGTAAAATTGGTCATTTAGCTAAATTTGGACTATCTAAGTTGTGGTAAAATTGGATACTTAGCTAAATTTGGGCTATCCAAGTCGTGGTAAAATTGGACACTTAGCTAAATTTTGGCTATCCAAGTTATAATAAAATTGGACACTTAGAATATTAAATAACTTGATATAAAATAGGACAAAGTCAAGTTGATGATATACCCATTGAGCATTGAGTAGATGGACACGTAACAAATTTAGAAATCGATAACCATAAATGGCCCTTGATCTTCCTTTTGATGACAATCAATTCAAGAGCATGTCAACTTGTCAGCTATTTCACTCTTTAATCCTGATGCCAACTCTTGGCAAGAGAATATTCATCAACATAGCATCAGAGTTCCAAATATCACTAAATGATCACCAACAGTACAACAAATTGAAGTCTATAAAAGACACATACCACAATTGCCCCATGCTTATCCATTTTGACCCCAACCTCTTCCAATCCTAAATTCTACAAGTATATGGTTTCTATAAGGATGTATGTATCTATAAATTTTATAGATAAACAAAATCTGATTAAGAGAAGTGGAAACAACACAGTCATATGATATTAACTTTTGTATTTGGTCATTGAAAATGCCAGCAAACTCCAAAGCAATATAACCACCTCCTAATATTGCAATCTTCTCTGGTCTTGAAGGCAAATCCAATGCTGCATCTGAATCAATGATATGCTCTATTCCTGGGTGGTCCATTTTCATGAATCATGGATATGAAAAAAGATTCGACAAAACACTCAATATATAGGTTGTTAATAGCAAAAGCGTGTTGTTTACAAACACGGAATCCAAATTCTAAACAAACATTCTCGCAGATCAAAAGTTGCAACTAGACATACAAAGAGTAAATATGGGGGCGAGGGGGGAAGTGCGCTTACGTGCTGCCGGGGTCGTCAGTACGTGATGGTGGCGAAGGGCATGCCGCCGCTCCCTGCGCCGATGGTTAAAAGATTGTAGTCGTACTCGAGGGAGTCGAAGGCGGCTTGAGGGAGGCGGAGGCGGCCCGAGGGAGGCAGATGTGCAGGTGAAGGAGGTGACTTTTGTGTGGAGGCATGGGCGTAGGACGCTAGGCTTTGTCTTGGGAACTCTTGCGCATGGAACAAAGGAGTGGATAGCTTTGTAGCCAGTAGATCACAGGCGGTTCTCAAATGTTAATCATCCTAGATGGTTTTTGGCTAAAACCATCTGTGATGTGCCCCACATCATAGACAGTTTTAACCAAAAACCATCTGTGATGTGCCCCACATCACAGACAGTTTTAGCCAAAAACCGTCTGTACTGTGCCCCCTCATCACAGACGGTTTTTGGCTAAAACCGTCTGTGATGTGCCCCTCATCACAGATAGTTTTAGCCAAAAACTGTCTGTGATGCGCTCAAAACTTATCACAGACTATTTTTGCAAAAAACGCCTATAATGACACCTCATCACAGAGGGTTTTTGAAAACCATCAGTGATGAGGAGTCTAATATAAGTCCTTTTGTAGTAGTGGAACCACAAGCCCTCTGTCATCGAAGCTAAGTACCATTTGTGAAATATGATGCACAATAAATTTATGAGGATATACAGCATGATACTATAGAAACCCAATGAAAAGCAATAGGCATCGGCCTCCCACGCTGGTGCACCGAGATTATATATTTTTTTTGATAAAGGAAGCTTTTATTGATTTCAAGAAACAATACATCGAGAAGATACACGTTCTTGAAAACTTCTTCCGGCCTCTGCTTTTGAGAAAGCACACAACCCAAAAAAGAAAACAAAAAACAAACCCACACGCTAATGACTATCAATACGAAGACTAGACCGCCATTCAAACGCCTGGGAGAAGAAATCCTTGGCCACTTGTATCAACCGGTGCGTAGCCTCCACCATAATAGGTCGCCATTCCAACTTCTGCAACACAGCCCATGAACGCAGCCAATGGGAAGTAGCATAAATAACCTGCAAAGGAGACGAAATTGTTTTCTTTTCAAAAACTATATCATTCCTGTTTAACCAAAGAGACCAACAAATTATTGCAGCCCCTAGTAAAACGATATTCTGAATACTCTTATCAAAACAACCGATCCAACTTCCAAACATATTAGAGACACTACAAGGGCGAGGAATGCCAAAAGCCAAGTGCAGGAAACCCTACACCATACGAGCAAATCGACATTGAAAGAACAAATGTCTAATCGTCTCCGCTTCGTGACAAAAACAACATGTTCTACTACCATTCCAGTTCCGTTTGGCCAGATTGTCTTTAGTAAGAATAACTTCTCTTCTAAGGTACCACAAAAACACTTTTATTTTCAGTGAGGCTTTTAACTGCCATAAATGCTTATTTAGATTGGGAACATCACATTTAATCATTGCTAAGTAATGAGACTTCACTGAGAATTGTCCGGATTGACACAGGTTCCAGCGAAATTCATCATCTTCTTGCGTTAGATGTAAATTAGCGATACGTGAAAGCAAATCATTCCACGCCACCAACTTAGATCCAATCAATGACCGTCTTCAAGAAATATTAGGATGAGGATGCACAAAAACTTCAGCAATTGTTATAAATTTGTTCCTTGTGATATTATATAATCCAGGATATTGATCTTTTAAAGCACAGTTGCCAAGCCAGATGTCCTCCCAGAATCTCACCTGTGATCCATTATTGATTTTGAAAGTACCAAAGCGAAGGAAATCTCGCTTTACCTTTATCAAATTGGACCAAAAATGTGAATCTCCTGGTTTTCCTTCGATTTGAACCAACGACTTAGACCATAAGTACTTATTTCTAAGTAGTTGCTGCCAAGTACCATCAGAAGTTAAAAGCTTGAACAACCACTTACTCAATAGTGCGATGAATGTGCAGGAGAAGAACGAGAAATCATGCAAATGCATGCGTTTCGTTTTATTCATGATAAAGTGCAAATTAGCATCTGCACTAGCCAGCTTATTACACATAAATTCACTCCAAGGCGCATGCAAGCATGCATAATACTGAAACCACATAGTACTGAAATCACATGCTAATAAGCTTTCATTGGACTGGTACCACACCAACGCACACCGTGTATATATATATATATACCACTTGCACTTGTAGTACGACACAAACTCCTTATAAGCTTGTACGTATATATGGATACATTCTTATTTATATATAGGTTCTCGAACCAACAGAGAACTAGCATATATATAAGGGTAACTGAGCATCGCATGAACCTCGTCCATATCATTTATCCATATATCTGCTGGAGTTACTGCATGCGATCGAGTCGATCTATGGGCTGCCGCCACCGTTTGTGGGGACAGAATTGTAGCCACTCCTTCCTGCATTCGTTTTTCAGATGTCCTCAAATTTCGATAATATCCAAGAGCTAGAATTTCATATCATGTACATCATGCTAATTAATTAAAAGGTCATGCATGATAGAAACTAATTTGTTGTGCTACCTATTGCCTGCATGGACAGAGCAGAATTATTTAGTATGAACTAGACTAGCCGTTCAAAATTTTCAGGGATAATTACACCATACCATTGGGATTGACTGAATTGTATCCACCCCTTCCTGCATGAGCATACAACAAAATATTTAGTATATGAACTAGAATATATACCCATTCAAAATTTCCAAGGATAGTTAAGACACCACACCATTCGGATTGACTGAATTGTATCCGCTCCTTCCTGCAATGGATGAAAATTGTTTTAGTGCATGTGAAAGAGAATTTCCGTATAAATTTGTCGAGGATTATTAAAACACACCATGCACCATTTTCCTATATATTGATCGAACGTATATATGTACTACGTACTAGAATTATATCCTTCTTAAATGGATGCATGACTATTATTGTTAACTCTTTTCAGAACAAAATAAAGGGCATATATACAAGATACATACATTATGTTTGCTAAAGGCCATATATGCATGCATGTTATGCTATTTGAAACCAGATCGCTAGTATACCTCATCTTTTAATAGACAAAGTAATATACAGGTAAGTACTTTCTATAACTAGATTGAGTAACTGAATAAAAAATAGATTTTCTGATATCTGATTTTTTTTGTTTCACATAATCAAGTGGAGGTAATTAATTAGTTAGGTTAATTTCACCGTCAGTTCATACCATCAGGATTGACTGAATTGTATCCACTCCTTCCTTCAAGGAAAAAACTAATTATTAAGTATGAGATATATAGATAGCTCGTACAAAATTATTGGCAACACAGTTGGATTGAACTATATACCACTCCCGCTCTTTTCATAGACAAGGTAACTGATATGTAAACTCTAACTAGATTGACTAATAACATATAAAAATATCTTTCTGAAATCCGAATTTTTAATTGTTGCACATAATCAAGCAGAGGTTATATATATATATAAGTCGGGCTAAATTAATTTTCACCGTACGTCAGCTAGTCCATACCATCAGGATTGACTGAATTATATCCACCCCTTACAGCAGCAGCAACAAAAATCATTTAGCATGAGATAGACCGCTCGATCGTACAGAAGTTTCAGCGATAAACACACTGAAATTAAGACCGTCACCATGCATGCAGGTATTTTACCTGCTTCGACGGGGCTGGTGTACATGGTACAAACCAGCGCAGCTACAAGCAGGAGCATCAGGCACAAGCAGAGAGCAGAGGAGTATTGCTTCTTCATGATCTCGATCTTGTATTTGGTGCTCACTAATTCGTGGCTGTGTGTGTGTGTGTATACCTCCACTAGCTCTTGTTATTGTCAGTTTGGCTTGCTTCTCTTCCATTTTTGGCTAGGGCAAGCTGCATTTATAGCTAGCCTCGGCGCAGGGGCTCATCTGCTGGTGCCGTTCCTTCCACGGAGTTCGATCTACTGGCAGATCGAAGAGTCGATCAACACGCATCATAGTCGAAACCAAAATATTCAGCCCTAATTGTCTGAAAATGTTGGTACGTACGCATGCGTGACTCAATATAAGATTAGTCAAGGATAAGATTCCCTTCTTATCTGGAGCCGTATAGTTTTGGTAGTATTCACATTGAGCCGAAAATCATTATTTGCTTATCTCTTTCTTATGCAATTTTTCATGAAATTATGCACAAGAATTTGGCCCAAAAACGTATCGAATTTTTTGCTTTCAGATATGCAATTCTCTTGAAATTTATTCATTCCGTCAAGAAATAAACTTTCAAAGGTTGTTTTGCAATGGATCTAGCTAGTAATGCCAAATTCATATTTTCAATCAATGTGATACTCTTTTGCATATTGGATTATTGACGGTACTACACTAACCAATTGTACCCACCTTAAAAAAAACTAAGGATGTTTGACCGCACCTACGAACGGTTTGTAACATGGGGAGTAAAGACCCATAGTAATTAGGGGTGGGCAAAAATAAACCGAAACCGAAAAACCGAACCGAACCGAACCGAATAAACCGATTTTTTCGGTTTTTTCGGTTTTCGGTTTTCGGTTCGGTTTTTATTTCAATGCTATTCGGTTTACAGGCTTCGGTTCGGTTTTTAACTCTGAAAAACCGAATAACCGATCAAAACCGAACTGAGCAACGAGCGCTACGACTGCGACTTGCGAACCCAACTGGACACGGGCCACCTCTTCCCCCAACAGGCCACCTCTTCTTCGGCCCTAATTTCCTTCCGTCCCCCATTTCGCTCGGTCACTTGCTCGCTCCCACCTCGTGCTTCTCAGTCTCGCCGCGAGAGCTAATCCTCCCGTCCTCCGTTGCCACCGACCCTCGTCGGCGAGAGCCACCTGCCCACCTCCTCCTCCCATCCTCCGATTCGTCGCCACCTCGCCATTTCCGTCGCCAGATGGCCTAGATCTGGTCATCCTCGCGGCACAACAACGCCGCCGCCAACCCCTCCTCCCCGTCGAACAACCCGGTCGTCACCGCGTCCTTCGACGGCGGTGGGAACCCGGCTACTAGCGGCGCGTCGGGAGCCGGCGTGACCACCAACAGGGGGCTCAAGAAGAAGGCGCTCAAGGCGTTGCCGAAGCTGGCGTACGCGGACGCGGTGGCCGCAGTGGCGGCAGCGAGGAGCGCCATGGCGGGGGAGGAGGGGAAGGTGGAGGAGTTGCTGGCGGAGTGCGCCATCTGCCTGTTGGAGTTCGGCGACTCGGCGCGTCGCTGTCCTCCCATCTCCCATTCTGGCATTCTCCCAAGGACCCAAGTCATCACCGACTCACCGTCCTCCCATCTCCTAAAGCCCGAGCTGTAAGTAATTCTTCCTAGATCCAAATGACCAAATCACATTCATTTGTATCACTGAGTGCAAGATTGATTGATAGTGTTTTTCACTTTTGTTAGCTACTACCTACTGGTTAGTGGAAGAAAACCTAGCAATGTTTTTCAGTTCTTGCTTCTCATGTGCCTTTAGTTATCCCGTGACATGATTGAAAACACACTGAAGTTGAAATAGTTCATATTCAAATGAACTGGCGTTTGTTCTGGTTCTATGAACTTCCTATCCTGGCGTCAACTATGTATCAAGAAGACAAATCTTCTTGCATCTGGAAGTACCCAGCGTTTGGCAACTCTTTATGTCAATTCGGTTTTTAGACTAATTCGGTTTCGGTTCGGTTTTCAAAATCCAAAAACCGAAATATTCAAAAACCGAAAAAACCGAACCGAATTAACCGATTGCCCACCCCTAATAGTAATACATTAGAAATGTTTTCGTGCGTTATTTTTTTTGCAAAATAATTTCGGTTTTTTTTGGCGGTTTTTTTAGAATCGTCGAGAAAACATGTGAAACGGTTGAAATGATACATACGCATTCACGTTTTTTTCGCATCCATCTAGGGTCCTCTCACAAAGGTTCCGCGATTGCGCTAAATCGAATGGTCCTTTTCGTGAAAAATACGTAACTACGCTCTTGTTTTGGTATTTATTTAGGGCCCTTTCACGAAAGATTTACGATTTTTCTGAACCAAAAGATCCTTTTCATAAAAAACCATGAGAAGGATCTATACGTAATTACATATTTTTTAAAGGACCTACACGTGAAAAAAAAGAGCCGAGCCGGCTCACTCCCGCGCGACTCAGCGCGTGGACGCCCTCCCAGGCCAGGAACTCTCCCAAGTTTAGTAAAAGTATTATTTGTTCTCAGACGTAACTAATGCCATGCATTATGCGCCACTGACTGTGTCAGAAAAAAGATTCATCTTTCTACATTTCTATGTGCATGCATTTTCATACAAACTCACATAACTTTGTCTTCGGTCAATACAGAGGACTAATTAGACGCGCCGCCAAATAATTGTTCCAACATACTGCCCCCAACGAGAAAGCCGCCGGTCAAACTAAAACAAAAGGAAGCACGAGAAGCTGAATTGGTCGTTGAGGTTTGATTTTAAGGAGACGTGCAAAAACATGTACTAATTTGATGGAGAAAGATCACCACCGATCATCACTGAGAACATCGACTGTGTCAGATTTCGCAATCAGCTAGGTGGAATGTTGAATGAACGACAAATTAATTAAGCCTTCAAATTTCTCCCCTTTCCCATTTCAGTGCTAACTAGCTGGGAGTTACTAATATGTTTGAACATTTTGCAATTCCAAACAAGCCAATTAATACACGTTTGGTTCCTCCAACGTGCATGCATGTATATATGTATGATGCATGGATCGATCACTTGTACAATTCAGATTGATTCAGACGGTCGTTGCACCACTGGTCGATCGACGACGTTTCACGCAATACAATCCAGTACGCCCGTGCATTTTCTTCTAGCTATAGCTAGTAGCTACTTAGAGCTGTGCTAGCTTAGTGCGCCCCCGCGAAGAAGGCGAGGGCGCCGACGAGCGGCGCGTTGGTGTAGGTGGACGGCTCCGCCTGCGCGTAGTTGTCGCGGTTGTCGGAGTAGCCGTCGCTGCCGTCCGGGCCGCCCACGACGGCGCCGACGAGCACGTTTCGGTCCGGGTCGGCCGTGTGCAGGTAGCGGAACCCCTCGTCGCACGCGATGCGGCCCGGGTGGTCGCGCACCGACGGCATGGACGCGCCGCGGTGGTGCACGTGCCGCGGGTACCGCGCGCCGAACCCCACCATGTACGACGTCCCCGCCGGGTTCGCGCCGAGCATGTAGTCCACCTGCCACGCCATGAAATAATATTTCGGCCGTGCTACTGATCAGGGTGTCCCGGTCTGGCCGATGGATGAACCTAGCTAGCTCTACATAGCTTAATTCATTGCTTTTTGGTTGGTGCCTACGGCCTAGGATACGATAGATTCGAAGCGTAGCTGTACCTGTTTCTTGGCGAGTGAGACGAGAGCGGAGGGAGTGATCACAGCGGTGGAGCCGCAGGAAATTGTTCCACCGTTTGACGTGAGGTACTTGGCGTAGGTAAGGAGCAGGAAGGCGGTGGACGTCACGTACTGCATGTTGCTGTCGCCTTCCTTGAACAGGAGGCCACCTGCAGTTGTTCACATATACAGTGGTACAGGGAGATGATGAGAGTATATATGTACTCCCTAGAGTAGAGTACGAAAAAAGCTTTATATATATCGCCTGGATCACCTGGCGTGTACTGGGACTGGAAACCGTTGGCTCCCGGGACGAGGGAGCAAATGTAGTTGTCAGTGTGCGCCTTGTACATACGGAACCCGTCCACCTTGCTCTGCAAGAACCCCTGCAAATTTAGGGTCGAGCCTTGTAATCCAGCCGCAAGTAATTAAGCCCCTCAATATCGATCTGGGACGAGCAGTTAATTACTGTAGGGATTACGTACCTTGGAGAGGAGGACTTTGGTGCCGATGCGCTTGTCGTCCCAGCTGAAGGTGAAGTCGTCCTGCTCGGCGCCGAGGGTGTGGCCGTTGGAGCTGATGTACGATAGGTACACGTCCTTGCCGCCCTTCGACGACGACGACGACGCCAGGTGCAGCCACGACGCCGCCCAAAGGAGCTCGTCCTGCATATACATATATATTTCGCATCGATCGCACGTGCGGTGGTTCATTGCAACCAAACCAAATGGCCGTCAAGATCATGTAAGTCTAACTACTGAATCAGCAGCATCACGCATGCATGATTGGCCTAAATCTACTAGCATTGGTTGCTCGTGTACTTCCAAAATAAAACTTCAGAAAAGAAACGTTTCAGAGGAAATGTGTGTCCGTTTCTCTAGACCGTGCAGGGCGCATGTGCTCCTCTGGTCTGCATGCAGCTTTACGTGGGGATCGAGCAAAACAACAACCAAACCTCGGGTGTTTGTGTCGATCGACCCGTGTCGTGACTTATCCCATCTACTGGTCTTTTGCGCCAAGTTGTAATGACATCTCAAAGCAAGCTACCAATCAACAGGGAAAAAATTAACGAATATGGCCATTCTCAATGCATAGTTTCACTTTCCAGTTTTCAAGAGTACCACATCAGATTTTAACTCAGGTTTCATCTAGATGAAACTCTCTCACCTCCCATGAAACTCTCTCTATCTCTTTCTTCATAATTACCTTGCCATGTCACCAAACATGATGCTGTGTCATGTCATTTAATGAGAATGAAACTCCCACTAAGAATGACCTAAGAACAATTAAAACGCTTGCTTACATGGTAGCCAGAGTAGGAGCAGTAGAATGGGCACACCACGGAGCTGAGCGAGTCGCTGTAAGAGCCCCTGTACCGGTCCGCGAAATTAAACACCTGCGTAGGCACAACACACGACAAGGTGTCTCAAGTCACGTTGTTGTAAGCAAGCCTGTGACTGCTAGTAGCTCGCTAGGCTAGGACGCTAGGTACATGAATGCATGCATGCATGTGATAGCTCGATCCTGTGACTACTAGTAGCTCGCCAGGGTACATGAATGCATGCATGCATGTGATAGCTCGATCTCCTTAGATTAGATTACCACTTGAGCTGCCTGGAGCAGCTTGGAGGAGTAGGACGGGTCGCAGCTCCGGAACACGAGCGACGCCGCGGCCAGCGCGGCCGCCGTCTCGCCGGCGACGTCCGAGCCGGGGCTCTGGGGCGTCACCTTGTACACGCTGCGCGGCGTGTCCATGTCCTCCGCCCGCTCCCAGCACCGGTGGTCCTGGTTCGGGTCCGCGACCTGGACGTACAGAGTGTCCGGCGTCGCCGTGGCCGCCTTGAGCAGGTAGTCGGCGCCCCACCGCACGGCCGCCTTGGCGTTGTCGAGCTGGCCGTGCGGCATCATGTCGCCGAACTCGACGACGCTCCACGACAGCATGGTCACGGTGAACGCCATGGGCAGCCCGAACTTGACGTTGTCCCCGGCGTCGTAGTAGCCGCCAACCAGGTCCACCTACATATCAACAACAACAACACGCACATAAACTTTCAGCGACCAACCTTCTGTTCATGTGATGGAGCAACGGCATACAGGATATTATTGTTGATTGCTAGTATACGTACGTACCTGGTAAGCAGAGCCGTCGGATAGGCCGGAGTCGGCGCGCCACGTGACGCGCTGGCCCGGGGGAAGCTTGCCGGAGCGCTGCGCCTCGAAGAAGAGGATCGCCTTGTCGAGGGCGTCGGCGTAGTTGAACGCCGTGGCAACGCGAGCGGTGAGGCAGACAACGGCAACGGCGAGGATGAGCAGGTAAGAGTTCGTCATGGGCATACAAGCCTTGGAGGAGCTCATGGCCCGTTAACTAACTAGTGCTCCCTAGCTAGTTGTGCTTCGATCGATGTGTGTGTGTGTGCATGTATGCATGACAAGAGGCGTCAATCTGCTGGAATATATAGCGGTGATCAGTGTGGCAGGATCGGTGCAGCATGGCATAGCATACAGCCATACAGGTATGGTAGTTGTTCGTTGGAAGCATGCAATTGAACAGAAAGAGTGGCGTATGTTACGGGGCACGCAGTGCACGCATGTGGTCAACTGCAATTGTGTACAGCTAGCTAGCTAGCTAGGGTCACGGATCCACCTTGTGCTGCGCGCGGGCTGCTACCCTGCACGTATCGACAGTCTAGCCAACATCTATCGTTGCTTGGGACCACTATTACGTATCAGTCAAAACCTATATATATATATATATATATCGGAATTCACGAAGTAGTACTAGTTGTATTAAGCTAGCAGCAGAGGCGACCATTAGTACATACTCAAATACTTCCTTCGATTTTTTAGATGTTGTTTTATAGTACGTGCAATCAATGTTTTCAAACTTTGACCTCTAATATGCATAAAAGTGTTTAGGTTTGTCACGTGTGAAAATGATAGCACTAGATTTGTTATAAAAAATAATTTCATATCATTATACTTTTAAATTATTTTTAACAATATATAATTATAAAAAGTAACGGTCAAATATGTGTTTTTGGAGATCTTCAAACGAAAAAGGAAAAATGGAGGCGGTACATAAATGCAAATGTTCGTTTAGCATTAGCTAGACTCTGGTGTGGTGTGTGTACTGTGTAGTACATGAACATAAGCTTATGAACATGACTATATCCAAAGACAAGCACCAGTACACCACACGACAGTTTACTCCGCCCTTTGGTATCTTGCAGATCGACCAGGAACAGGAATTTTTTTTTATTTTGTACAAAAACCGCGTCGTATTTACAGAAATATACAACAATCTCGCGTATTTACCGAAATCTCCATCGATTTCGCAATCTCAAAACGCGAAACCTCAATTTCGCAATTTGAGTTTGCGAAATCAGTGAATTCACGTTGTCAGAATGCGAAATTGACCTATTTCGCATTTTGAAAAAACGAAATTCCGTATTCGCAATTTGAAAACGCGAAACTGAGGTGCCACGTCAGATTTCGCGTTCTGAGATTGCGAAATTGAAGTGCCACGCGTCGATTGCGCCGAGTGAGTGCGCGAAAATGACGGGGTCGGTCGGTGCTTTCGGCGCGGGCAGGCGTGGGCGCGCGTGGAAATGACTCCGGTTCCTGTGTGCGCTGATCAATCTGTCCCTCTTTTGAGAAAAGTGAGCATACGTGCCAACGCTGCATGCACGACCCCTCATTTGCTTTGCCAGGCTGCTCTCTCGCGTCGCGCGAAGCTTGTTTGCTCTCTCTATAAATGATGACCGCACGCAGAGCATTTGAACCAAACGCAGAGCGAGAGAATTCGGCAGCTGCTGAGAGTGTTGAGAAAATAGAAAGCTCGTAGAGAAGAGACTGGAGAAATTTAGTTGGTGTTTATATTTTGATGAAGTTTACACGAAGTTAAATATTTTTTTTCGAGTATTTCATCCGGGATTCGTATTTTGCAGGAAGGTTTTTGGAGACGTTGATTTGCTTTCGAGACGTCAAGGTTTTGTGGTCTTCATTACAGCTTCACACAGGTTAGTTCTTAATATTTAGGAAGACTATTATGATATTGCTGTAGTACTAGAATAATATGTAGAATAAGCGTTCTAGTAGCATGACATAAAATTACAGTAACAACAATAATATGTAGAATAAGCGTTCTAGTAAGGACAAATTTTTTTGTAACGACTTATTTTTACGTAGTTGTTGTAGCGACTTATTTTTATGTAGTTGTTGTAGCGGCCTAATTTTTTTAGGTGTAATAGGCACATTAATTTGTTTATTTGTTGTAGCGACTTAGTTTTATGTAGGTGTTTTAGCGACCTAAATTTATTTAATTCACAGGCCGCTAAAAGAGTTTATATTACAGTTAGCGACATATTTCTGTGTAGTTGTTTTAGCGGCCTATTTTTGTGTAGTTGTTTAGCGGCATAATTTTGGTAGGTGTAATAGCCACATTAATTTATCTATTTGTTGTAGCGACTTAGTTTTATGTTGTTGTTTTAGCGATCTAAATTTTTTGTAATTGTTTTATAAACTTATTTTTGTGTAGTTGTGTTAGCGGCCTAATTTTTTTACGTGTAATAGCCACATGAATTAATTTATTTATTTGTTGTAGCGACTTAGTTTTATGTAGCTGTTTTAGTGATCTAAATTTTGTGTAGTTGTTTGTAGTTGTGTTAGCGACATTAATTTATCTATTTGTTGTACTGACTTATTTTTATGTAGTTGTTGTAGCGACTTATTTTTGTGTAGTTGTTTTAGCGGCCTAATTTTTTTTAGGTGTAATAGCCACATTAATTTATTTATTTGTTGTAGCGACTTAGTTTTATGTAGCTGTTTTAGCGACCTATATTTATTTGATTCACAGAGTGGTTCGTAACTGATAAAAGAGTTTAATTTGTAGGAGTGGTGAGGAGCTGATTTGCGTGAAGGAACAACTATAATATTCTGCGGCGACTACAGTACAGGTATTTATATTAGTTGTAATTAGGTTACAGTTAGAAGAAGAGTTTATATTACAGTTAGCGATATATTGATTTGTTGTTGTACTGGCTGGGAAATTTTTTTAGATGTATTAGCGACATTAATTTATGTAGTTGTTGTAGCGACTTATTTTTATGTAGTTGTTGTAGCGGTCTATTTTTGTGTAGTTGTTTTAGCGGCCTATTTTTGTGTAGTTGTTTAGCGGCCTATTTTTGTGTAGTTGTTTTAGCGGACTAATTTTTGTAGGTGTGATAGCCACATTAATTAATTAATTTATTTGTTGTTGCGACTTAGTTTTATGTAGCTGTTTTATTGATCTAAATTTTATGTAGTTGTTCTAGAAACTTATTTTTGTGTAGTTGTTTTAGCGGCCTAATTTTTTAAGGTGTAATAGCCACATTAATTTATTTATTTGTTGTAGCGACTTAGTTTTATGTAGCTATTTCATCGATCTAAATTTTGTGTAGTTGTTTGTAGTTGTATTAGCGTCTTTAATTTATGTATTTGTTGTAGCGACTTATTTTTATGTAGTTGTCGTAGCGACCTATTTTTATGCAGTTGTTTTGTCCAATGGATTACAGACAATTAGGTACTCATATTTACCGTATAAATTTGCAATGAGATGGAAATGTTTGCTAGAATATATTTGGGAACGGCTGTTTGCTTTTGCACGTAGGCTCGTGACGATCTGAATTGTGAGCACTTAGAGACAAGGCTAGGTACTCCAAATAATTTGGCGGACCTTAAAGCACATGTTCTTGGCGTCTGCTTGTGCGGACCCTTGAACCCACAAAGTTCGTCTAGAGGGGGTCCGTCCACGCTTTGTTCCGAACAGCTCTGCTGTGGTGTACACACTCTTCCCGTTAAGGACTCATGATGCATGGGATCTCTATGTTCGGAAGGCAGCAGAGGAGAATTTTGAGGTCGGCGTGTACGTCGACATTTCGGCCCGGGAGAACTCTGGCGAGGCTGGGACAAGTAGCCATCCTCCCGAGCTTGCCGAAGTGCATGTACCTCACGAGGCAACAGCAGAGGAGGAAGGACCGTCAGCGCTCGGTCGAAGGTAACGAGGCCGAGGTGGATCGCACAAAGACGAATGAAGAAGGGGGAAGCGGGGGCGAGGAAGCGGCAGACGGCGCGACCGGCTCCCCGCCATAGAGTATTTCCGTGGGATCGGTCACCTTGATCGTACCATAGCGGATTACAATACCTTATCCGTGTGGGGGTACCAAAGAGGCGACATCCAACCGGACACCGGTTTGGGAGCAAGTTGGAGGCCATCCACTTCCTAAACAACTATGCCATTACGACAAGGCGGAGCACGGGCTTTTGAGGTGCGAGCCGACCGCTTATGAGGTTAGGTGCACGAAGTACCTGCGTGTCCCTTCTTCGTTCGAGTACACAAACCCAAACACGATGAGTTCTTTGTGATCGATGAACACGAGCTCATACGTGCCGGAGGAGTCGATTAGGAACATGAGCGGCCTCGTGATGCGAGGTTCATAGCGCAACTCCCGTGACCATCGTTGGGAAGGACATAGGGATGACCCTAGTACAATAATAGAGGAAGTTCACACAAGAACTGGGATGGTCATCACGTCAAAGACGGCTTGAGGGCGGCGAAGGCATTGAAGATGCTCTTCGGAGGGTTCGAAGAGTCCTTTAACTATGCCCCTAGATTGTTACAGAAGATTGCAATGACAAACCCAAGGACGCAGTTTGCAATGGGCGATGAGCCAGTACGGCTCGAAGACGGGTCGTACACCTCGGCTCAACGATATCTGCTTCGGTTGTTTTGGTCTTTTGGACAATGCATCGAAGCTTTCAGGCATTGCAGGCCAGTTATATGTGTTGATGGCACCTTTCTAAGTGGGAAGTTCCGTGGGACACTACTGACAGCCCTGGCGACTGATGCTGAAAATAGGATCGTCCCACTTGCCTTTGCCCTCGTTGAGAGTGAGAACAACGATAGCTGGTTGTGGTTCCTTAGTCTGCCGAAGACTATGGTAGTGGGTACGAGGGAGCAGGTTTGTGTAATCTCGGACCGTAATAAGGGCCTTCGACGCGTTAGGCGTGATGCACGACAAAGACGCCCATCTCGTTGAGTTGGCCCGATTTGCGAGAGGAGGTGGTGCATGCGCCATCTTGGAGCCAACTCATACACAAGGTACAAGAACAAGGCACTTGTGAAGACCTTCAAGTCCTTGTGCCTTCAAAATCGGGATCGCAAGTTCAACGCAATTTGGGCCCATTTGAACGAGTCAACTCGGAGGATGATGGAAGAAGAGGAACATAGGAGGATCATCTGTGTTCTCAAATGGTTGGAGGTCGACAAGTGCGTGCAGTGCTCGCGCAACCTTTAGCTGGATCGCCGGAAAACCGGCGGAAGGTGGGCGCTCTGCCGCGACCTAACGAGCGAGGTAAAACATTGCTTTAATACGTCCTCGTATTGTACTCTATTCTTTTGTGCGATGCTCACGTTAGAGAATGACATCTCGGTACAATGTGATGACCACGAACATTGCGAGGCTTTCAACAATGTTCTTAAGGGTGTTCGTGGCCTACCTCGTGTTCTATCATTGGTGACATTCTACCGAGCGCGGATTACTTCCGAGACCGTGGTCCGACCGCCGAGGGTGCGACACGGCGACGCACCGAGAGTGGAGAAGCTGCGCAGCGGCGAAGAACAAAGGCGCACTTCCACCGCACAAGAATTTTCGACCTTACTACGAACAAATTCGAGGTATTGTGCAAGCGAAATATGCATCGGGGTTTAGCTACCGTGACACGTCACAACAATGCGAGATAGGGGCGATTCGTTACTTGCACCTGTAATAAGCCTAAGCTTGACATATTCCGTGCTCCCACGTGCTTGCCGCTGTCGAGACATGGGCGGCAACGATGCCTCGCAGATTCATTTCGTGGTACTACACCGCAAGCCTTTGAAGAACACGTGGCGGCCCAAGATGTCTTCCTTCACCATTGGGACCAACTACAAGACCATTGATGGGCCAACATGGTACCCTTACCCGCGATGTCGACGACGGAAGCCGGGAGGCCTAGCAAATGAAAGGATCCACGGTGACATGGATCTTTGCACAAGCCGTGCACATCTGCGGAAGTGCAAGTTATGCAAACAACCAGGGCATGACTGTAGGAGGTGTCCCAACCACAACCCTTAGTACGTTGTAAACGCGCTACGCCATGTATTTGTGTAACTTGTTTGTTTCAATGTATGAACATTTATGGTACTTTATAAAAATGTTTTTCCTTGCCTTGTCATATTATGTGCATATAACATTGCTCCACAGACGGTGATGGAGCGTCTTCCTCTCCCCGAGCTACTCCTTGAGGCAGACGATGCATCCCATAGATCACGAGCTATATCGGCAGGGATCCAGGTTGGTAATGAATTTCGAAGAACGCTGCCTTAACTGCGGATTTATCGTACTGAGATATTGCTTCTTTGTGCAGTTGGACCCACTTGCCACACGATCGGCGCACAAGATCAAGGCCGTGGACCCTCGTTTCCACGTTCCGCTTGCCAGGGCAGGGCTGCTACCATTTGCCCTAATGATGGACGGAACTCGTATGGAGGACGGCAACAGGACCCCCATCCCCGCCGTCGATCGGGCACTTGTCACTGGGCTCATCGACAGGTGGCGCCTTGAGACCCATACATTTCACTTCCCGTTCGGAGAGATGGCTATAACTCTGAAGGACGTGGCCATGCTCACCGGCCTACCTATCAGAGGTCGACCCGTCATTACCACCCGTCCTGCGCGACAACAATGGATCCCTTACATCTCGGAAAGGTATGTCATGTTCGAACGTACTTTATGCATTTGTTGAAGGCAATATCACCAACCTTGTCATTGCAGGTTCGGCGTGCAGTACAATCAGAAGGAGACGGGTGCGTCCAAGACATGGCTACGGGCCTTGCAGGAGTATGAGGCTTGCCCCCCTGATGCGGACGCGGAGTTGGTACTACGGCACTCTGAGCTTTACTGTACTACTGCTGGGCGGTAATGTTCGCAACACAAATAGGGATGTCATCCTCCTCACATTATATGGTTAGCCCGGGAGCTCGCGGATAACCCTGAGGAGGCAACAGCGTACAGCTGGGGATCTGCCGTGTTGGCATCCACCTACAAGGGGTTGTGCGATGCGTGCAAACGACAAAAACCAGCGGGGGGCATTACGGGGTGCTTGCACCTGCTTCAGATGTGGAGTTGGGAGTACCTCCCAATCTCTAGGCCTTACGTGCTGAGGCCGTACTACCCATTGGTCATCGACGACGACGTCCCGGAGGCTACGCGTCCAACGATGGGTTACCGTTGGATGCATGCACGGTTGAGGTGGAACCCTCGAGATGACCGCGGGAGCTATTACCGTGTCATTGCCGATATAGACCTACTCACCGCAGAGCATGTGACATGGAATCCGTGGAGCGATCACCGAAAGCAGAACATATACTTCAAGGTCGCATATCAGGTTGTTGCACGGCGGACAGCGCACTATGGATGACCAACTATTTCGTGTTGTACATGCACGCAGTTGAGGTTTACTCCCCGGCGTGTCTGAGACGGTTTGGGTATACGCGAGTAGTCCCGCTCCACCGCCGGGGCGCCGGTGGATCGCTGCAGGTATGTTCGACCTTACCCATAATTCCGTAACTGTTGTACCAACAATTTTAACCATTCTCGTGTTTTACAATACAGGAAGAGCGCAAAGGCGGGGTAGGAGTCACGTTGGTTACATGCCACCGTGACCATGTGGCTAGTTGGTTGAACACGGCAATGCGAGCGTCGTCGCTCCCTCGGCCCATATGATCCGAGGAACACACGATTACCTTGCGTGGTACCTCCCCGCCGCTGCTGACCTTACTCAGTGGACATGTCGAACAACGAGCACGACCATATCCTGAGGACAGAGTTCGTGCTGTCCACGTCTTGGTAAGACCCAAATTGTTGAATGTACCGTCATTACAAATTGTGAAACGTATGCATTCCAATATAATACGTACAAACTCTATTGCAGACACAGGAATCATCTGAGCTGCTCTCCCAAGTTGAAGAAATTGCAACTCAGGCTCAGCCCAGCACTAGTGCCCCCCCGAGCCGGGTGAGGCAATCCATCGCTTCCAGGGGTGCCCGGCTTATTTCAGCACTCCGTGGGCTTGGGTCCTTTGGTCGACCTTCCAGGCGAGACCATCATGTGCCGACCATGGACCCTTCGCGCAGCGCCGACGCCAGGAGATCTACGAGCGGTATTCCTTCTACGAGCGCACGTCCATCCACGACCGCACGGCCATCTACGAGCGGACTTCCTTCTACGAGCGCACATCCATCTACGAGCGCACGTCGATCTACGATGGCCCCTACATCTGGCATCCCCCCTGAGGATAACATTGTAGGTTTCTCAGCCCCACCTCAGAACCCTCAGGTACAGCAGCCGGAATGGTCATTGGGGACTGATCCCACACAGACCCCTAATTGGAGCGAGGCAAGGGATTTCGACTGGGGAATGTACATGACACACTACACTGGACTCCTCAGTGGATATGCAGACAGTGGGCATCAGGATGTCCCTGGGACCTCGCAACGCGTGCCTGGGACAGCCACCCTACCCACACAGGATGATACTGCTTGGTATAACCAGGGACATTGGGGTGGAGGACAATATTTGTTTCCATCCGGTCATTATCCCCAGCAGGAGGACATCCAGACATCGCCTCCGGGTACCAGATATGGGCCATCCTAGGCTGCCGGGAGGAGGGACACACATCCTCCCGACACATACACCCCGGAGGACAACGTGAGAACGCAACGGCGTTAATGTAATGTAACATGCTTTGTGCAGCGCCGTATTATTGTTGCCTTTCCTGTATTTTCTGAATTTTGTAGATTTTCCTTGATTTTTGCTTCGTTGGAAAAGAGTAAAATTGTCAGAATTAAATGAAAATAATGATGACTTATCTCCAGCTGAGAATTTTAGATTATCTTATGGAGCCATTAATGCACCTACAGTATAATTTTCAGAAATTAATAAATTATTTCGAATATTTAAAATTTCAAGAACAGAGAGAATTGAAAAGTAGTACTCTGAGTTTAAGAATTTTTATTAAATAATGCAGCAATATTTTGAGCTAAACATTTTACATAAGAATCCTTAGCTCAAATAAAATTGAAAAACAAAATTTCAAAAATTTAAAAAAATATTTGGATTGTCTGATAAATCAAAATCCGAAATCAGAAAAATGTGCAGAGCAGATTGTCCGAATTTTAATAAAATATGTAAACTGTATTTTAATTCTAAATTTTTACAGTATCTAGATAAGTTACAATTCATTGCACAAAAAAATTTTCATAAATATTGAAGTGACATAAACCTGATTCATTGAACCAGTGCTTCTATTCAACAGGTCTTGTGTTCGAATCCTCACATCTGCAGTTTTTTTTTTCTTATTCTTTTCTCACGCAATGAAACCCTTATAACTTTTGCTGTGAATCTCCGATTAATGCAAACTCAGTTCCTAAATTTGAGTTACTTAGTAAGGATTCAAAATATGCAATAAAAAGTTATATGTTGTGTGCAGCAAAAACCTTTAATTAGAGATTGAATGAAAGTCACCTTTTAGGTAATATGAAGCAATTATATGTTTCCTTGCTCCATAAATCATGAAATAAATAAAACATACCCTTGCAACCCCAGAGAACCCATTTCTATGAAAAGATTCAGATTTAAATGTATTTTGTATCAAGTATTGATTGTGCAAATACCTTAATAACATGCAAGACTCAAATGGTTAAAATATGTATCACATGAGCTCAACAAGTGGTGAAACCAGTTTAGTTGCACTGCTGGGATAGCATAGATCACAAATATACAAAAATATTTGGACTCTTCATTAGTTTGCCCTATTTGCTCATTAGCGAAACATGCAATCGGTAAAATGAACAAATAGCCGTAAACTTTAGCAAACGGACCTTAAATTCGACAAAACCAAGTTCCATCACCTTGAAATGATATTCCCTAGCTTACCATGCAAAAATAACATCAGTTTGATCAACTTTGAGTTAAGCTCATATTAAGCCTAAATCACTATTCATTAGAAAAACACCTTGAACAAATGAGAAACATCGCGGAATCAACTTTAAAACACTCGTAGGGATATTCCCTAATAACCCTTGAAAAATGGATAGATTATCCCTTTCGGTGTAGTCGCAACTGAAGAAAGAAAACTGAACCGCAATAGCGCTAAAAATGTGGTCACTTAAGCATTTTCGGCAGTCCGTAAAATATCACATATAAACATAAAGTTATGAGAAAATAGCGTAGGATCATTGTCTGATACATATTCTACCATAATCTGGAAAAATATGTTCATTATAACTCCATTTGCATATTAATCCAATCAGAAGAAAGACCCCAAATGATCACATCAGCACAGAATCGTTATCACCTAAGCCTCTTCGGCGGCTTATAAAATAGCTCGTCCAAACACAAACTTTAGGGGAATTGGTCCAGAAATTACTTCAATATATGGACAACCAAATTATGTTCAAATATCTTAATTACTACTTAATTATCAAATAAAATACGTTAATGCAAAAACCCTAAATGATAATATAAATCAACACCGTAATATGTGAATAGTAAAAGTAGAAGTCTTAGTCGGTGTTGCCGCAATGCAACAAATCATGCTATGACCATATAGTAACAGTGAATTAACTTTAAATTTCAGATCTACAACATTTGCGGTTATAATATATATATCAATCCTCAGGTATGCTGTTCTTCAGTAAGATTGCATACCTACAAGCTTGTACTTTTGGTAGAGTTTTTCAAACTTTTTCTTCTTTTTTTCTTTATCCAGTAGGTCAATCAATAGTTTATTGTCTCTCTAGTAGTCATCATAGCGGCATTTCCAGACGTAGTTGCATTCTCGACATGCCTCTCTCTTGGTGAAATGTGGGAGCAAAAGATTTTGGTCGCATAAAGTACCAACCTTAAGAGTCGGTCAGAGACAATCCGAGATATCGTGCAAGCCTCGGTGAACACATCGTCGAGGTTTCTTGGTGTTTGTTCAAATTCAGCGCGTTGTAGAGCTTCTGAGTTAACAAACCATTTCAATGTTGGTAGAATCCTCGGTATCTTTGTTCTTCAGTAAGATTGCAAACTTACAAGCTTGTACTTTTGGTAGAGTTCTTCAAACTTTTTCTTCTTTTTTTCTTTATCCAGTAGGTCAATCAGTAGTTTATTGTCTCTCAAGTACTCATCATAGCGGCATTTCTAGACGTAGTTGCATTCTCGAGATGCCTCTCTTTGGTGAAATGTGGGAGCTAAAAGTATATTTCCATAAATGTAACTAGTTTCCTGCAGAGCATACCTTTGTATCAAACTAGATTGGTAACCATTATCAGAAACAACTGGACACTAATTAAATCTAATTACGTGAATAAACAGAAAAAATGAAACCTTTTGCTTGCGTATTTTTGCCTCCCTATCTTCTAATTGCATCTGTGTTTTGCGGAGCGTTTGCAAGTTTTCCTCCATGCCTTCAATATCTTTCATATGTTTATCTTTTTGAGATCGAAGCCTTTCAATGTCACCGACATGTAGATCTACATGAATAAACTGACAAGCATCAGACATGGCAGGTGAATCATATAATCAACAAATCTATTAAAGCTGAGATTATGACACATGCCACAAAGAAAAGGCGGGAAGGATTGACTGCATTTATAAATGTTGACAAATGACCACCGTATCTTGATTTGGACCACCGGTAATGGCTATCTGGAGTCCAAAAGTCAGTAATACCTAACTTTGGTACATCATCTGCTCTATGATGTGTTTCATCTGTACCTATATACTACATCGGCTACTAGCTTTGTCACACACCTATTACCTTTATCAGATTGAAACGACAACACTCTGCACCACGCCGCTTTGCCGGTGAGACGACAACACTGCGCACCCGCTTTTCAAACTGAAACGACAACACGCCGCATCCGCATTTCAGATCGAACGACAACACGCGGTTTCGTGCATGTAGTATCGTAATGATTTTCAAATGGGAGTTCTAAGGCCAAGCGATGAAATAGCTTCGGTTTCTCAAACCATGCTAGGGTGGAGGCCGGAGTCCAAACCGCGGACTCATTTGGGTTTGCAAGACAATGAGGGTTATGTTAGAGATTGCTCTGTCGTTCGAACACAGCTAGGATGGCGCTTGAGAACCCATCTGATCGGATCTCTTCCGAGTTGCGGAACCAGATCGTTGAAGTTGATACTCTGTCCGGCAATGGCTCATGATTGCCGAACCGATCTGTTCGATCAATAGTCCCGTCCGAGCAAATGATGTTATGGTGCGGGTTGGTAGCCACGCCATTGTGTGCCATTTGGGTTGCATAACCATATGGAGATTGATGACCCGGCCGGCCAGATCATTCGTACACCTCCAACAAATGTTTCCACCCCAAGACCTGTGTGGGATCTGTCAAGACGTGTTCAGGGAATACCCATTCCCTCAGGAAGCCCACCGAGCCCTCTGTGGGCAATGCCACCAAATCCTACAACCTGTCGTGTCACAACAAATGCATTGAGGGAGACAGCGAGTCCTCAAATGCTATCGCTGGAAGAATTGGAGTTCAGGAAGATATTTATGATTTTTGCTTACCTTTCTTGGTGAGTTTCTCTTTGGTTTATGGCTTTTTTATGATGGATACCAAGGAACTAGGTATCAATTTAGTTAAGAAGAAATAGTCACCCCAATCGAGTTGAAGAGGACTCGAACACGGGTGGTAGGGGTATACAACCTCACCTCCCACCAACCGATCTAGGCTCGTTCTGGTTTATGGTTTTATGGAATGGAAAACAAAGAAAGTCTTGCTTTTGAAGTACAGAGTCTTGTAATCATTCTGTCGACAAATGGACTCAAAACATGTTTATTTTGTTCTCTTCCAAGGATGGGTTATGCAGACCACTATTTTCTAGTGCTTTTTGTTCCCAATAAGTTTTATCTTTGAGGCAAAAGTGTCTTTTATCCAGCGCGATGTGACTACTCGCTGCTATAGTTGTTCACTTGACATGGTATTATAGTTGTTCTACTTACTTCACTTTGTAATATCAATCTTTGGGTTCTATTCAATGCTTAACTCTGACTTAACACACTCTAAAAGAGAATGGCGAACAACTTAAGTCTGCATCTAAGTGACGACGACGACTTCGTGTCACCTCCACCTCGACGTTCAAGCACTACAAGAACTGGGCGTCCTACAAACAATACAAGGGGACGTCCGACCAGCGCTGAAGGAGGGCTTGCTCCTAACTATGGCTATGACGATGATGACGACGACTTCGTGTCACCTCTACCTCGACGTTCAAGCACGACAAGAACTAGGCGTCCTACGAACAATACAAGAGGACGTCCGACCAGCGCTGAAGGAGGGCTTGCTCCTAACTATGGCTATGACGATGATGACGACGACTTCGTGTCACCACCATCTCCACGTTCAACTACTACCAGAGCTGGCCGTTCTACGAACAATACAAGAGGACGTTCGACCAACGCTGCAGGAGGGCTTACTCGTAACTATGGCGATGAAGATGACGATGACGACTTCGTGTCACCACCACCCCGACGTTCAAGCACTACCAGAGTTGGCCGTTCTACGAACAATACAAGAGGACGTTCGACCAACGCTGCAGGAGGGCTTACTCGTAACTATGACGATGAAGATGACGACGACGACTTCGTGTCACCACCACCCCGACGTTCAAGCACTACTAGAGCTGTCCATTCTACGAACAATACAAGAGGCCTATTCCGACAACCATAGCCTTAGAATGTATGGTTTTCTGACTTAGTCCTTCACTGGAGTTATGTACCCTATGTTGAATCCCAGCTTTACGGATGTCTTTCGAAGTGGTTTCCAGTTTGTATCCGTATTTTACATGTTAAACAGGCTTTAATTAGAACATTTTCGTGTGATTGAGGCTGCATTACAAAATTTTTAGTGGCATGATTCACCTATATTACAAAATTGAAAAGGCATTGAGGCTGCAGTGTGTTGTCCACTCGGTCTGAAAAGGCTCTAAGGCTGCAGTGTATTTTCTAGTCGCCCTGAAAAGACTCTGACATTGCAGTGTATTGTCTACTCGGCCTGAAAAGACATTGACGCCTGCAGTGTGTTGTCAAGTCCGCTGAAAAAGCTCGAGGTCTGCGGTCGCGCTTGTCAACTCGGCCTGAGAAACCGTGGGACACAGTGCTGGGACGGAGGCTTATGTGCTTCGTGTTTGCTCTCCGAGTGCCCCTAAGGCCTATATAAGAAGGGACGATGTGTTCTAAGAAGCATAGGAGAAGAGGAACAACCAAGGTGAGGAAGTCTCTAAGATATATCCGTTCATTTTAGGTGAGGATCAAGACAAAATGCCGAGGCGTGCAAGTTCAAAGGGAAAGGGCAAAGCAAAAGAAGAGGGAGGCTCTTCGACCTTGCCGCGCACAGCGTACCAAGATCTCTTCCTACCGACTGGGGTTGTCGCACCGATGTGTTTGTGCGGAGATCCTTGCAGGCTTGTCCGCTCATATGAGCTTCCAACTTGGAAGAGGCGGTATGGAAGTGCTGCAACTCTGAATTCGACCACGGAGAAGGCCCTAAGCTTCGCCTCATGGTAATAATCATACATGTTTCCTAATATTTCTACATGGAACTTTCCTAATTTTTGTTTCATGCGATCGCCTCCCCCACTGTGAATTTGAGAAGTGGTACGACGAGGAGATCGACCGGAGGACCAAAGGCTCCTTGATGAAGAGTTCCGCAAGCGGACCGTAGGGAGCAGCTTCAAGCGCAGCGTGACGCCGCACGCGAGGAGGCACGCCGCAAGGAAGCGGAGGAGAAGGAGGCCGAGAGAGAAAGGAAACGAGAGAGGGCACGTCGTGCCAGAGAAGCCCCACCGGAGGCATGGGAGAAGGGGAAGTGGCCTCGATGCACTCGATGAGACGTCATGTTATATGCTCCTCCCAATTTTAAGCCGTAATAAAAAATGTAGCCTACCTTATTTTCCGCAGTAACTTCTGAGTTGAGAATCACCCTGTCTCTTATTTTCCGCAGTAAATTATATGAATTTCTTCTATATCTTCTTGTTGTCTCCCAATTATATTATTCTCGCAATTATTACGAAACTACATTACTTAAAAAAAATTCCCTTAAACACTTCAAAAAACCCATTGTGTCACGAGCAGAATAAAAATCTCGACGTTCAACCAGTCGCAAAAATTTCTCACTTGTCGAGTCGGAAATGTCTTATTCAACCAATCCGACCGGAAAAGGTTATCACGCACCGAAATAAAATTCTCCAACAAAAATATTTCTGATAAAAGATTTTCTATATCACTAAAAAAATAGATTTTTTTATTTATTCAACCCTAGTTGACACATGAAATTATCGCCCGTCCGACCGGAAATGCGACCCATGTGTACGGAGAGGCCACTTTTGCAATTCTGACAGTGCTACTGTCTGAAATTTTAAAAATACACGAGAATGTTGTATATTTTTACGTGACATTTTACATCATGTCGAAAACGCTTAAATGATCAAGTAGTTCTTTTAATGATCAAACAGTTCTTAGTAGTTCAATACCTCATATAGCGATTTTTACAATATTCCTCGAGTGACTAGCACGTGGTTTAAGTGAATGGGGTGCGACGCCATTAAGACGAGATTAGCGAGACCGCTTGAACGAACAAGAAAATTGCTCTGCTCTGCAGCTGGTTCCTTCTTTTTTTCCTCGAAACCGAAAAAGCAGTGTAACATTTCATCCACAGTGCGGCCAGCTCAATTTCGCATCCTGAGATTGCGAAATCTGACGTGGCACTTCAATTTCGCGTTTTGAAACTGCGAATCTGATTTCGTTTTTCAAAATGCGAAATCGTCAATTTCGCATTGTTAGAACGCGAAATCGATGATTTCATAAACTGAAATTGCGAAATTGCGGTTTCGCGTTTTGAGATTGCGAAATCGGTGGAGATTTCGTAAATCTGAGATTGTTGTATATTTCAGAATACGGCGCGTTTTTGTATAAAATAAAAAATTTCCACCAGAACGAGAATCATTGGGACAGAGTTTCAAGGCTAGGCAGGCTCCGTGCGCAAGCGGGGAGTAATTACTAAAGATGAATGATCCTCCTATAGCTCTGTTTGTTTCGGCTTTTTCACTGGCTTAAAAGTAAAAAGCCAAAGCCGAAACAAACGGCTAGCTTTTAAGCCGAGCTTAAAAAAAGCCAAAAGCCTCCATATAACTATAAGCCAAAAGTCAGGTGAGAGGTGCTTTTTTGGGTTTTTTTGGATGAAATAATCCTTTGCCACTGGAAGTCTCTAAAATTACCCACCAAATGCCATTACATATAAACTCAAAATTTCTTCTCCCATCTCATTTCTCCTCGTCTTCTCTCTCTCCGGTGCGACATGTCTTCTCCCTCCGACGCTCCGGTCTCTGCTGTCCCCGACCTCCTCCCTCCTCCACCGTCCCCAACCACCTTCCTTCTCCATCGACCCGGATCCGACGTGACGCAGGTTGAGGTAGCCAAACCTGAGCTTGGAGCGGTGGGAGGCTACAAGGCCCGGGCATGGCCAAGGTGGAGCTGAACTGATCCGGTCGTAACACGGTGGGAGGCGATCGATCCTTAGCGTGGGTGGAGGCGGCTGGATCTGAGGGTGGAACGGTAGGAGGCGGTGGAGGTAGGTGGATCTGGTGTGGCAAAAGGCGACCAGATCCGTCTCATCAAGCCCCTCAATATTTGTTTTTATTTAGTTTAACGAGAGTTCAGAATTGTTATGCTATTTTCAGTCTGATAAGAGTTCACAATTGCCATGTAGTAAGAGTTTTAATTTGATAAATAATTATGCTCAGAATGAAGTTTGATCTCAAGATTAATCTATGTTTTTCAACAAGACATTTGGTGAAAAAAGTATAAAACATTTGTATTAGATAAATCAGTACATAAGAAAAGTCCTTACAACCTTAAAGGGTATTTCAAACTTTCCTGCAATAAGCTATACCATCCAATCCATTAAAAAGCCAGTATGCCAAACAACATGTCTTGACTTAAAAGCAGATAACTTAAAAGCTCATTAAACCAAAAAGCTAGCTTTAAGCCAAAAGCCAAAAAGCCTAAGTCGAAACAAACAGGGCCTATATGTGCTGGTTTTCAGGTTTTCTCTCTATGTCTAGCTATCTCAAAAAAAACGAGAATTATCGGATGCTAGTAAAATAGTATATAATATAAGCATGCATTCGCATGTATTGAAGTGTAGCATCCAACAAAGATGAAGAGCCTGTTTAGTAGAGTTCCAGATCTCAGCTTCACCTGAGATCTGAAACTTGTATGTTAAAATAAAGTGAATTAAATTTATATTCTTGGTCTAAAATATAAACAAGATGATCCATCTAAACATTCTTAATGTCCTCACAGCTTCACGAATCTGGTGGAGTTAGAAATACCTAGTTTCACCGGAACCACACCCAAAGTGATAACTACTTCTTCAGTAGCTAGCTAATTAATTTACTCTTAAAAATTCCACGGATGAAACCATTCATAGGCTCATAGCACCCTACGTACCTATAGACATCACCTCGCCTTGATTTACTGAAACCTGTCGATCTTGCTGTTCCATTTTTCAGGACATTTGCCTCTTAATCATTAGAGAGTGAGCTCAAAGAAGTAAAGCTAAATTCAAACAAACATAGTGTTGTACTCTTTTGCAATCTAAATTCATATATAAATAACAAAGACAAAAGAAATAAAATGAAGGTATCTCACTAACGAGTAGCAGTTAGTATATCAAATCTGTTTGTGACGTGCCTAAGGAATTGTGTGCCTATGACCTACCTGAAATCTCAGATAAATTTTGCATTATTAGACCGAGAATTTGTTGCTTGGTTACTAACCGGTGCATCAAAGGACTAAAATGAGATTAGGTTTTGATAAATTACTTTAAACTTAAACAATAACTCAATAGACATGATTTTTTTTTGCATATATAGCATTGTAACATCAAACTGAAGTGCTTACACCTATCTAGATGCTCATCCACCAATCCATTATCCATCCCAAACCAAAAGGAGGGAAAAAAAGAGAAAGTATGAAGAAAAGAAGTTATCAAATCCATGCACCTAGCAAATCCATCGACACAATCTCTCAGCTTCTTCAGCATCTAGCGACCTCAAATTTGGCCACGCATGGAGCTAGCGAGGGTGGCTACGCGATGAAATTGGGCAGCGGTTGCTCTACACTGCGGCACTGTTAATCTTTCTTCGATAACCTCAACCTTAAGGTGATCCTCGTCTACTTCCATCTGTCGGCCCGCTACCTCCCGCCACTCAGGTGTGTACTCTCATCCTCCATTCAATTGCATCTGGATCTAGTGGGGAGGAACGAATGTGAGCAGTGGCGAATCTAGAATGAAATTAGAGGTGGGGTTTCTATGTTGAAGTTCTAACTTAACATAAGTATACTAATGCTACATCTACCGATCTATTGCCAATCAAATTTCAAACTCATACATATTAAATCCGATAGACAAAAATATCAATCAGTCAATAGAATATAGACTTAAGACAATATAATACAAAAATCAAACATCAGTTATCACAACAAAAGGCATTTAGGCATGAGGCATTGCATTGGGGCTTGGGGCAATTTTTTTATACCGAGCAAAGCAATCGTGGCGCTAGCGAATTAATCTGGCTTTGGTGTCATTGTCCTAGCGATCAATATGAAGCTGAGAGGCTCCTCGTCCTCAGTCGCTCCTCCTTGCCGATCGCCTCGGTTCCTACCTGGACTCTGGCGATGCGCGTTCGGTCGCCGACTAGACGGAGCGAGCCTCGGTTCCTCTTGGGGCTCTGGAGATGCATGTTCGGCCCCTGGCTAGACGGCGCTTCGAACGACCGATTCCTCTCCTCTAATGATGTGCGTTCCTCCCAGCTCCCAACAATGCGTGTTCCGCCCGGCGCTACTTTGGCGATGCGCATTCTGCCCCGCGCTCTGAGTAACCAATAACTCTTCTCGGGCGTCTGCTGCCTATCAGCTACCCTCCTGTCCTGCCCCTGGTGCATGTATGGTGCCCTCCACTCTAGGTCTCCAGCGCCCGTCGGTGCCGGTGTGCCGCGCGAGTTCTCGCGAATCGGCTACCCACCGTGTGGTCACGCCCTCCCGTGTGCCCGCCGCCCTCAATCGCCCGTGCGTTGGTCTGCCGCTTGCGAGATGACACCGATATTGTTTGTCTTTTGGACTCCTAGTGCTGCGCTACAGTAAAGGATGTCGAGTACTGTACCAGGTGAAAGCTCATGAGAGTAAGGGAGCCTATGACTAATTTTGATGGCCACTTGTCTAGCAGTATTGTTTTTCACTTTTCTTCTTACATTTCACTCCAGTTGCCAATTTCTAAACCTGCCGATTAGCTGTCGTAGCGCCATGTTTCTGCTTCTTTCTGGCATTGGGGATACTGAGAGGAGGAGGGGTTCGGCCAACTGGAGGTGGGGCTAGCCAGCCCCGACAGTGGATCCGCCCATGAATGTGAGGACTAGTTTATTGTTGGACCTTGTGAACTGGTGGCTGTGGGTCAATTCCTGAGAAAAGGTTCATCTTACAATCTCTTCCTCCCTTTGTTTTGGACACAGCTTGTAGCTCGCATGCATAGCCATGGTCGCTAGCCGCTGCTGCAATGGGATGAGGGTTACGGCACCGATGGAGGGTAGGCTCAAACCTAACAGAGCCCATCCGTTGGATTCACCCCTGCTCTTAATTGTTCTTATATTAACAAATGAATCTCGATCGAGCACTGCATGCTAGCGTCAAAAGGTAGAGTGTTGGTCAGTGCAACTGACAAAATGGACGAAGTTTTTCTTCTGAAGTACGCCTACATATCTAACGCATTTCTACGTAGGAGCAGATAGCAGTTGACACTTTGATTGGGTTCCTGAGTGTCTCATGTCGCTGCACGCGAGCAAGAGGCAGGTAATTCGCCGGTGCAGGTGCATATTACTACCGGCCGGCGTGAATTCATGCGTCCATGCATTATATTCAGAGGCACGGGATTAACGGTGCCTTGCCGCAAATGCAGGCTCTGAGACGACGCACGCCTACAGTTCTGCAAGTGGTAGAACTTAATTTGCATTTCCAAGTACGTCCATGCATGTAACTCATCAATTCCTGGAGTACTAGATCAGATGCCTTCGTGATCTCCATTACGCTTCGTGTGCAGTAGCTTGCGCATGAGCTTCCGTTAATCACGGCCGTTTGCTTCAACTCACGGGCAAGTTGGCAATATCGTACGCACGAGCATCAGCAATTCCGCATGGCGCTGCTCGGTCGGTCGCTTCCTTCACGTGTCGCGAACTGTGTTTTTCCGCGCAAGAACACGGAAGAACAGCGTTTCTAAGTCACGTAGCTGAACTTTAGATAAAGTTAGCCCAACATAAAAAAGATAGTAAGATAATATATAACATAAAATGTATCAAAAGCACAATATACACGAAGATAATAATAAGGTTTTGTAATAGTTCTAAGAATATCACCTTTCTACTCCTTCTTTATATCAGGCTTACGCCTTTCTACTTAGCGGGCTGGAGCATTGGTCATGCCACGGTCCAACCGTGCCAACTATTGGCTCCGCCTCTGCTTCTCTGGCGTCACACTCTCCGTATAAATTACATAAATCTTAAAGTAAGTAAATAAAAAAATTATAATCCTCATCTATTATTCATTTATATCTTAGTATACGTGCAATCGGGTCATCATTTGGAACAAGCTTCTCATAACTTGGGCTCAGGTCCATGTTTCCGGCCCAGTTTCTGCCTAGGGGCCGGTTCATATTTCAGTCAATTCTTGCAGCGTGGGGATTGTATCAGCTGCGGCTGGCAAGAATTTAGGCACTACTTGTTTTTGTTTTGAATTCTTTAAAAGTTGATTTTAGATTGTAGTTATAGAGAAACTAGTTTTTAAAAACTAAAATTTAAAAGTACATATAAAGTGGATTATAGATTCAGTGTATATAGGTGGGCTGAATTGTAAGAATCAATTTTTAAAATTAGACTATTTATATTTTATTCTACTTTTGAAGATGGAATCAAAAACAAAAAGTCCCTTACTATCTGCTGCCCACAGCCCATAGCGCAAGCAGTTTTCTATTCCTCCCTGACGTGAGCAGCGTCTGATGATTTGATCCGCAGCAAAGAACAAACTTTACAGAATGCTCGGTTCCCATGTATGACAGATACTCCGATCGTAAATGTTAGATAGCCATTGTGTAATATATGGTGGTTAAACATTTGTAGGTAATCATTTTATACTAAAAGGTATCTAAATTGCCGACATATAGTTTATATACATAGTTTTTGCGACATATAGTAATATACTAGCCAGAGTCACGCGCTACACTGCCGTCGTGCAAAATTTAGTCGCGCGATGCTGTGTTGTGTGAAATTGGTCCGACGGTTATTTCTAAAGAAAAAAAGATAGCCAGTGCCGCGCGCTACGCTGCGTTGTCCGAAGTTTGGTTCGATGGATATTTATGAAAAAAAGGATATGAAGACGTAAACAGGGATTCGTTTAAATGTGATAATCAGAAGTCATCGACGAATTTATGGCACCAAGGGTCTTCTTTGTGCGGTACGAAACTTGGTCCGACAGTTACCTATGGAAAAAGGTATGAGGATATGAATATACTTTCGTTTTTTCTGGAGGGATTTTTTAAAAATGTGCTTGCATAATTTCGGTTTTTCTTATTTTTTTTTAAAAATAGGTTACTAAGAGCCATCGACGAATGTATGGAATTTGTTTTGGGAGAAAACCGCAAATGAATCTAAACATAATTTTATTTTTTGTGTAATTTTTTCTTTTTTTTAAAAAAAATGTAGTACACCACTCAATAGAGATAAGCATGGCTCATTAATATTTTTTTATTTAGTTCCTCCTTGGTCGGTGTGTATGATGAGCTTAAACTTATATTGTAGAACAAAAAAAACAGTGGTATTCCCTGAAAAGTGTATGCACCCAACTAATTTCTCTAGAATCAAAAGAGAGATATTTTCATAAGAAGGTTTTAGATTACCCTATTTTAATATTTATATATACTCAGAAATATCTATATGCTCTAGATATTTTTTCTTAATACAAACTGGGTTATATCTATGGTGATGAATCTAATCTATATATAAAGTAAAGAGAAAATTGTTTATTTGCCACTGAAAGTTGGCCGGTTCCCCACAATGCCATCATGAAAATGCTGTTCTCTGCATTGCCATCCAATCTCAAATTACCTTCCTATTTTGCCATTACCGTCAAGTTGGCTGTGAAGCCACCGTTAGTTGACACGCGAAAAGACCAAATTGCCCTCCTTTTGAGTGTGCTGCCCTATTTAAATCTATCAAATGTGCTTAGAATTTTATGAAAATTTTTGGAGATGATCTTAAGAGAGTACTAATATTTCTGTAAAAATTTGAGAGCATGAGCAGCTCTGTGATTTTCTGGAAAAATCTTTTAGCGATTCTGTCTTAATGAAAGAATTGCCCATCTTCATCCTAATTTAAATCTATCAAATGTACTTATAATTTTATGAAAATTTTTGGAGATGATCTTAAGAGATTACTAACATTTCTGTAAAAATTTGAGAGCATGAGCAGCTCTGTGATTTTCTAGAAAATCTTTTAGCGATTCTGTCTTAATGAAAGAATCTAAATTTTGATTTTTCGAAGCACTAAATAAATTCAAAAATTTATGAAATTTTTGGAGTGGTTCCTTGGGTTATTTAGAACTTAAATAAAATATTTCTAGGCTTTTAAATATTTTGAATTCATTTCGCCGTCAAGTTAGCACACAGGGCAGCTTGGTTTTTTTAGCGTGCCAAGAAGCGGGGGTTCACGACCAACCGGACGGCGATGGCAAAATGGGAAGGCAATTTGAGATCGGATGGCAATGCAGGGAAGAGAATCTTCGCGATGGCATTTTGCGGAACCGACCAACTCTCAGTGGCAAATAAACAATTTTCTCTAAAGTAAATAACCAATTTCTCATATACAAATATCCTAGGATAGGGTATAAGAAAATAGGAGAGTGTAATTGCTAGATATTAGCTTTAAAAAAGAGTGACTTGTAATAGATCTGTGCTAAAATAAAGTTGTCAACGTTTGGGAAACAGACCCTCACCGAGCTTATTTGTTGAATAAGGGATCAACCAAAGCTTCTTTCCCGTGAAGGGTTTGCGTCCGAAAAATGCTCTTAGGATCTGATGCTCGAAAGACAATGGACAAAGAATTTATACTGGTTCGGGCCTCTCGTGATGGAGATAACAACCCTACGTCCAGTGATCTCGCTACTGCTTATGAAGCTCTTACAGAGTGGCTCTAGAGTGACAGTGCGACAATGTCTTAGTGTGTTTTTTGTTTGCCTTTTGTCCTATCCCTTCACCGATTTACTGGAGGGGTTTTTATAGATGATCGAAATAACTGCGGTTGAATAATGCGTCGTCATCGCATTAATCAGAGTCAGAATCGCATCCTGATTCTCGCCACGCATACGCGTGGTCATAATGGTCGCAGATCATGGTGTAATGGCCTTATATCGTGGCGTAATTATCGCTACGTCATTGTTATGAGCCAAGCACGATCTTTTGATCATGCTCGAGAATTTCCCTCGGCTATGACCGAACGTTGCGCACTCCCGAGCAAGCATGCTCGGGGATTTATGACATATGCTTGGGGATGAGCTTGGGCATGGTTGGAATGGACCCGCTAGTTGTACTATCCAAGGATCCTCTCTGAGGACACCATCCAAGGGCATATATGGTCGGCCTAAACCGGCTACCGAGATATAATAGTTCTTATAGAAATTATCCAATCTCCGATAATTATATATAACGTTTTATTTCGAACACTCATCAATAAAGTTCTGTGTCCGTCACTATTGGATTCTATTGTGAATTATGCCGCTATGGGATAATAAAATGACTCATCTAATTTTCATGCAAACCCTCGTAACGAATTGAAAGCCTCATCACAAATCCCAACTCTAGAATATGAGCATAACGGTCGGGCGGCTCTCCTTGAACGACAGAACGACAGGGGCAACGCGAGAGGGCGGCGAGGAGGAGAGTAGGGCTACGAGGCGTAGGGGGGACGGGTTACCTCGATGCGCGAGGTACCTCCATCGGTCTGCGCTTCTGGATTGGGAAGGAGGCGGTCGTTCGTCTGGGTCTAGTCAGATTTGGGAGGATTGGGGTCGAACCAGTCCCTGAGACCCTGACTTGAGAGGGCCGAGGATGCTGAAGTGATATAGAGACTAGAAAGAGACTATGAAAAAGGAGTTTTGATGAATCTTCACAAATTTCATAGTGATTTTATATTAGTCAGTTGAATTCAAGAAAAGAATTTGAGAGACTTTTGCATTCAAAACAAGGCCTTACTTGAAACATGCTAATTTCATGTTAAATACAATATAATTCCCATAGAAATATGGAAAAAAACAATAGTCCATAGCATACAAGTTCAGTTGCTAATTTTTATGGTAACGTATACCTTATATTAAAACTGAGTAGATTGGAGTCCCTAAGCTATGCCACCTTGGCTTCCCTCACAAAAGGGTCCCTCCAAAAAACCAACATCGTGTTTAGGTCCTCCGCTGGTTTTTAACAGAATAGATCTGAAAAAATAAAATTACATTTAGATCCCTCTCCGGTTTACGTTTAGAACTTCTCGTCGATTTTTAACAAAATAGATAAAAAAAATGAATTCCGTTTAGGTTCCAAAAAAATGGGTTTTTAGCGAAACGGACCCCACAAAATTTTTGTTTAGGTCCTTCTGCAGCTTTCTAAAAAAAACACAGATTCGCTGATGGTTTATAGCAATCTCAGATTTGTCGGCGGCTCCTAGCAACCCATACAACTAGTTATCTATTTTTTCATCATTAAAGTAGACGCACGATATTCAAATATTGCAATAACTACACCTTTAATCTTCTCAATAGACTTATATTATAGGACGATGCTTTCCATGAAATAGGCTTATATTGCGAGATAAAGGGAGTAACATGGTACGATACATGCTATGGTTCCATATAAAAAATGACACAAAAATAAGAATGAACTTTTTATTGTTTACAAAAATTTGTATAATGGAACTAATTAAACACAAATAGAGCGAAGAAGATGATGGGAGTAACATGGTATGATACATGCTATCGTTCCATATAAAAAATGACACAAAAATAAGAATGAACTTTTCTATTGTTTACAAAAATTTGTATAATGGAACTAATTAAACACAAATAGAGTGAAGAAGAGAAATTAGCGCAAGCTATATACATAACAATTTGAGAAATACCGTTTATTTTAATTAGTGGTCAAAACCTTATTTATGCAATTTTGAAAAAGAGTGCATATAATAGATATGTAAGACGTGTATTCCTTTCTCAAGCACTTAATACGATAGTACAAAATTTTGATATTGTTGTATCAAAATATATACTTCTATGCATTTTTATAAACTATGTGCTAGCCCTAATATATAGTAAAACTAGATTTGAAACCTAATTATTTGGTTAAATTAACTATAGGATATTTGTTTATCTCTATAGAGTAGTGAGGAGAATTATTCAATATCTATAGTTTTAATAATTGATGTGTAAAGATGTATATATAGATAGAATTGTAGGGTTAAATGTTACCCTATTTGATAAAAAAAGATATTACTTTATAATTTAAGCAATTCTTAGAAAATAAATCGAATTCCTTACCATTGGATTTGCACCACATTTCGTGCTTACATCGGCAAGGCCTTCAACTTGTTCAGTGGTCTAATAGGACTAGGGTTCAAATTCACCCGATTTAGGGTTTGACTTGTTCGACGGTTTAATAGAACTAGTGTTCAAGTTCACACGATTTAAGATTTGGGTTAACTACTCTAGTAATAGAGAGCACTCACCATGGGTATGTAAGAGGAGGACAAAAAGGTGTTTAGGGGAAAGGAGACAATCATGAGTGGCATGTTAGGTCTTAGAAAGGTGGCAGATGGTTGAGATGGCGGATCTAATGGTAAATAGTAGGAATGGCAATTTCCTCCTTGGGAGACGGGGAGATGATTGAGATGACAGATCAAGTGGTAGAGAGTAGGAATGGTAATTTCCTCCACGGGATGAGCCTAGTGGGGAAATTCCTATGGGGGTGGAGACAGACGAGGGAGGGGGTTGATCTTCTTGCATGAGGAATAGGGTTTGGCCTCCGCTGAACTAGCAGTGTAGGGAAGGGTTGCCTTCCCCCACAAGGCCCTACGGAGACTCAATTAAAATTCATAAATATATTATTTTATTTATAGATCTATTTTTTTCTTATACATTAGGACTAAAACCTAATTCTATAAGTTTTGTTACAATTTTTAAAGTTATATTTAAAAAATAAATAAAAACTTATAAATTAATAAATAAAGACATATTATTTTTTTAAATAACATAATTAAATATATTATTTAATCCTTATGAAAATCCTTGTAGATTGCCTCTGTACCAAGGACAAGGTAACGTCCCCCTCCCTCGATAGGCCTAGCAAAGGCGGGCGGGACTACCCTAAGGTGCGGCGGGCGAGGGTGTGGGAGCTTCTCCCAAGACCTTTGCACCCTGTTACCACGGGGTGGGAGTGTCTTGTGGAGTAAGGGCAGAGGTAACGATGGCTGATTAGGATTGCTATGATTTATGGTTATAATAAGAACGAGTAGAGAAAGTAAAAATGTTCAATATAAATTTAATGCTAGAATTTTGAGTAATTGATGACTAAGGTCGTGTTTGGATCTATTAGCACTAACAATTAGCTGCTAAAATTAGTTGAAATAGATTCAAACAGTCTAGCTAATAGTTAGCCAACAACCCAACAAATAGTTATCTCATTAGCTGGTTCTTCCCTACTAATTTCAGCTAATGGATGGTCAAAAGAATTTTTTTTTAATAATACATTTTTTTTCGGATTTTCAAAAATATTCCACCGGAAATTTTTTTTTCAGAAATATACCTCTGTCGCACGTTGCAAGTGCGACAGGGGCCTAAATAGGAAAATACACGGGCGACAGGTGCTCGGTCGCTGACGTGGCCTCCTGTCGCACGAAGAACGTCGACGAGAGCGAACTACGCTGTCGCATCTGGGCAAGTGCGACAGTTCCCTCGCCGCACGCAGTAAGTGCGACATAATTCTGAAATTTTTGTATTTAATATTTTGTTGTAAAATGGTTGTACATAATTGATGTATTGAACCGGGAATCGGAAAAATTATTTTATTTCGTTAGTGATACGCATTTCACTTAGGGGTTTTCGAAGCCTCGTAAGGTCCGCCGAATATGGGCGAAAAATGACGGGAAAAAGCACGGGCGGCCTACGCAACGTGGCATACCACTTCAGTGCCTGCGAGATGGTCGGACGTTGCCCAGGCATTTTGTTACCAAAATCGGAAAAGGCACTGGCGGGCACGAAACGACGGAAATCGTGGCCACTTAGGGGTTTTCGTAGCCCCGCGGGACAGGCCGGACATGGTCCAAAAAATACAGAAAAAATCAAGGGCGGCCTACGCAATGCGGGCTACCACTTACGTATGGGCGAGATAGCCAGACGTTGCCTCGGCATTTTGTTGCGAAAATCGGAAAAGGCAATTGCGGCCACGAAACCATGGAAACTTTTACGACTTCGAAAAATTTTGAAACTTTTTATGGATGTTCCTGATAAATCAGTGATATTACCATAAAAATTTCAAATGATTTTAAGATATGAGGAATTTTTTAAAATTCAAACAATACATATATAAGGGCACATACACCGAAAGTTCAGATGATAAAAAAGCAATAGATTAGATTATATTACAAGGGCATTACAGCAGTAACTAACTAACTAAAACGAAAGCACTGTTCGTCATGGTGGAACAAATGATCGTTCCGCCTATCTTGGTACAACGAATGATGTAAGACATTTTACGCATATTGCTCGACCTGCTCTAGTATTGCGACCACTCCTGGACACCGCCAATCCCTACTATGAAAGACTTCCATGGCGATCCGCAGGTTCCCAAATTTCACCGCCTGGTGGCCTATGCCGCGTCGCCTCGGGTGTATAAGACTTAAATTTTGGTTGTTGTTTATGTGGATTTCGCCTCCCATATGGGCATGTTATCCCGATTCCTGCGTCCCTATGTTAATACCACCGGGTTTCCGGATGGTCTCGCATGAACGAGTCAAGGATTTGTTGCGTGTTGCGGATCTCGCCTACCGCTTCCCTTGTCCCTTCTTCTTCCGGAGGAGGAACCTCGTGCACCTCTCGTGCGCTGGCGTTGGCGGAGACATGCCGAGACGCCCGCCTGCTTTCGCCTCGCACTCCACTATATGGTGCAGAGGTGTGTGTTGGGCTTATGCTTGGACAACCGAAGCGTGCCTGCAGATCAATGCAAGATGCCGCTTTGGTGGTTGCATAACACCGTAGGCGTACTGGTCCGGGCTTTTTCGGGCGGTAGTGGCACCACGGAGAGGGTTGCTCCCCGCTTATCCCATGCAAAGTTGCCTCGAGATGTGGGTGGTACGCCTCCCGGGTCCACCTGGTTGAAGTAGCCGCACGATTCATCCTCGGGCAAGGGCACCAGAGAATCTCCGGTCCGCTAGATCACCGTGGTGTATCAACCATCGCCTCAATCCATGTACGCAAACGTCGGGCTTTGGTGGCCCCGAGGAGGTTTCTCCTTTGAGTTGAGCGAATTCATAAATGCCCTTTTGAACTCTGTGTGCGATGAACTGGTTTAGAACTACTACTTTGTGAGTTTAACATGAGTATGTCGCATGAAACTCACCGATCGGTTGGCCCTTGCACACCGCCCTAAGCTCGGGTCGATGTAGAAAAGGGATATATCCCGCGGCCTCTCCCACCGGGTGAAGTTCTCGCGAAGCGGGTACTTGTCGTGGCGCTTGTTGAGAAATTGTGAAGTCGCGTCGTTCTACCGCCGATCCATTGGAAGAAGCAACACCGGTCCTTGCCGAGAAAAGAAAGAACGATGCATGAGATGGTAGTGTTACCTCAGACAGTGGACACCAAGAGGTTTACCTCGTGAGGTGCGTGCACAAAGAAGATGAGCGCGGGCGTGTTCTGGATGGGTAGATTGCATCATCTTCGCGGTGAGGTTGCAATCGCATTTGGGCCGGCAGCCCGCGAATCGGGGCGCCGACGCCATCACATCCGGATATTCGGGCGGGATGACTTCGCTGTCAAGAGGCGACGATAGAACGACATTGTGCCCTAATTTCGAGATTCAACTGAGGTTTATTGCTGGTTTGGCTGTGTTGGTTGTTCCTCTTCCCCTGTGCTTGTTAGAACGCATCGTCCGTTCTTATATAGGCCTTAGGGGCACTCGAAGAGCAAACATGAAGCAAACACGTAAGCCTCCGCCCCGGTATTTGTGTCCCACGGTTTCGCCGACTTGACAACGACCGCGGCGTCAATGATTTTTCAGGCGAGTGGACAATACACCGCAGCGGCGGTTGCAAAGATGTGCGCCGTGGTTGTCATTTCATGGCGTGTTGCGGCGTGTTGTCATTTAATGGCGTGTTGTCGCCTCGACCGTAAAGCCGCTAGCAGTGAGTAGTCACATCGCTGGAAAAGCTCTGCGTGTGTTGTCGTGTCACTTGGTAAAGCCGCTAGCAATGAGTAGTCACATCGCTACCGAAAAGCCGCTATGCAGTGTTGTCGGTGTCGACTTGGTAAAGCTAACTTTGGCGCGAGTAGTCACATCGCTACCGAACAACTAAGTACGAAGATTAAGATTACAAAAATACAAATGCAAGTGCAACATATTTCAAATGAAATACTTAGTACATAACATACTAGCAATAATAAAAATCAAAAGAAACTCATCACGGCTCGCTCGGGAGGCCTCCTCCTCGAACACCGGTCCCGCGAGTACGCCAACCTGCGAGGGCGCTGTGGGGCCTCTGCTGCCTAGCCGAGGCGTCGCGTGCCGGCCGAGTAGGCTGCGCGTCTTGCCGCGCCGTCATCGCCGACTAAGCCGCGTCGGTAGTGGCGCTCAGCACGGCCAGTGATGATGATGCCCCACCCCAAAGACGCCCGTGGAGAGGTAATCACGGTAGTCCTCCGGTTCTGCGGCACGCTACTGGTCGCCGTAGTCGCCGAGAGCGTGTCCGGATGCGGCGCGAAGAAGTGTGCTCGCGGGCTGTACCAAATAAAGAATTGTTTTGAGCATTGTAATACGCGATTGTAACACTTGAACAGGCATTCCAAGATTTCACCGAAAGCCCGACCGCTACGTGCGCGTCTCGCGGCGGGCGGGGCCGTGTGAAGACGTACTGGCGCACTGTGCCCTTCATGCCATAAAGACGCTTGCGCGGATTCGCCGGGAGGCCGCACCGACAGCCGAGGGCGCGTGTCGAGCTGTCCGAAACCTCCCGACGTAAAGGGTCACGCCTGCCTCGCCACGCCCTTCCAAAGGGTCACCGATCGTATAAGTTGCGGCTCCACAGGCTGATTGTGCAACGTCACCGCAAAATAAATTACGGATTAGTTAGCAAAATAAATTACGAATTAGTTAGCAAAATAAATTATATCGAAGGTATGACGCAACGCATCAAAGCGCAGCGAACCGAGTCCATATGGAGCGGCTACGTGTCTGCCACCACGGGAACGTGTCTAGGAGGATCGGGGTCGACACGTACCAAACGCACACGAAGTCCGGGGAGTGTACCACACGCGGTACGCGCGGTACGTCCGCACGTCGTAGGGCGCATCCTCGACGTAGACGTCCTCGAGGGCTCCTCCCTCCTCACCTCAAAGGCGAAGATACGCGGCGTTGCGAGGTGCTCGCAGTCGTCCCTTCCTACTGCACTGTGGGTGAAAAATAAGTATAGCGTTATTAGATAGCATTGCGCAAAGAATAATTATAAAAATATCAATACAGGAATTTACGAGTGGACCGCGGTGGGGATCGCACGGTCGCCCCGCACGGAACACTGTCAGAGACCAAATCGCCTCATCACACGATGGATGGGCGTAGTTCTCGACGTGGACGCCGAACAGAGGTACCGACGGTGAACCAAGATCTTGGCGCTCGTGTGCAAAGGGTGGACAGGCCACCCGCCACACGACGCCAGACCTTCTGCGTTCACGACGGCGCCCAACAGACGTGGTCGCCGGTCAAGTGGTCAAACGCCGCGACAAATCTGCGGTAGGCTACCCGCACATCCGGTGGGCCCGGCTAGCTGTAGTCACGGTGAGAACGAACCGTTAGTACTCGTAAAAGTTAAACAAAAAGTATCAAACACGTGATTGCAATATCTTACCCGCCGCAGTACCGGATGGTGCCCATGGTCGGACCGCCGACGTTACCGCCGCTGCGTGCCCACCACAGTGCCGCAGTCGATCTGGGCCGGCCGATCTGGAACCTCTCGTATGCCCACAATCAGTAGCAGCGCGTGGACATCCTCCGAAGACCGGCGCCGGCGAACCGTGTACACCCGACGCAGTGCACGGTAGGTGGCGCCAAAGCATGCCGAGCCCCACGAGTACCGTGGCACGGCGTTAAGGGGTGCGCCCGCGACGCCCTCGCGAATCGCACCAAAAGCGTGGACACGCTATCCCCATGGGACGCCGTGAACATGGTCGGTCCACCGAACAGCCACAGGAGGTACGCCTCAGTGGCGGGCGAGCCTCTCGTCGTCCGCTGCTCGACGATCTCGCTCACGCCAGAACATAAAGCTCACTTGTTATTTCCAGTCGATGCGTACACAATTTAGTTAGAAATGCTACTTACGCACTGAAACCGTAGAAGCCACCTCAAGGTCGGTCCGCGGCGTGTGGTCGGAAGGTCTCAGACACGGTGGTAGTACACTGCGAACTCCGGCAAGAATCGCGCGACCATCGGGGAGACGCCCTGGGCACCACACCCAGACCGCGATCGGGAGGCCGAGGAGGTAGGAGACGCCCCGTAGTGATCGCCATCTCCCGACAGGAGATGGAAGGTGTGCGTCTCCGGCCTCCACCGATCCACCGAGCGGTGATCGACGGTCAGATGGGAACCCGTTGCCCCAGAGCTCCACCATCCAAGCGAGGCAAGCAGCCAAGCTCGAAGCCTAAGAAACATAAACATGTAATTGATATCAGTGCTGCGGTAGTCATGGTGCCTGAACAAACATGTTTAAAACTTTAAATACTGGTATGTTACCTGGGGATCCAACGCGGATCCAGCGTCCAGGTGTGCGCAGCTGGTCTAGGTCGAAGGACGGGCAGCTCCACAGGTCCCTCCGTCATCTGGGACAGCGGTGGCTATGCGGGCACGGTGACCACTTGGCCGACGTCTTGAGTCCAAGAACTCAGACGGCCACTCGTCATCTCCCCGGCTGGTGAGCCATACCTGCGATTTACAAAAATGAAAGTGAGAGCAGAAACACATATGTAAACAGAAGAGTCCGTAAAAGTACGCAAGCATGACAACAATATATTGAAACAGATACGCACATAAAAAACGGAGAAGTTCATTACAACAATTTATGAAGCCACAACACTCGCAATAGCTAGGTACAAAGTATAGTTCATACAACACACGCTACATCGCTTAAATTTGAGGTCTCGCAGCTAGCCCTCGCAGAGACGATCCTTCCCCACCGTCGGGTGACCGCCGCTTTCCTCCTTCGTCTTCTTTCGCTTTTGTGCTCCGCAATTCTTGAACGATGTCCTCGTTGGTTGCACAATGAGCATTTCTTGACGCGCTTGCGCTTCCGACTCATCCATGTCATTTCTTATACGCCTTGTTCTTCGACGCCTCGCTTCCCTCTTCTCGCATCAAAATCGGGACCCGAATCTTTCATCAACACTAGGAGTTGTGGTGAAAGAACCCACAACACCATAACCATAAAGCTCCTCGCCCCAAGTTGCCATCACCCTTTCCTTCATGTAATATTCAGATAGGTATGTACCGGGTTGCATTCCAAATAAAGCACATGCAACTATAACATGAGAACATGGCCTATGCAAAAGGTATGGCTTGTTGCACGAGCATTTGCACTCGACCAGAAGATGCACTCTGAGTGACAACCTCCGGTTGGTTCCACGCCTTCCTTTATCCTCGCAGATCACCTCGAGCGCAGCACGGCACCAACTTTGATAGCTCTATGTTTGGCCGCCTTGAGCCTTCTCATGCATGTATTTAGTGATCATGGAAGAGTACAAGAACTTCTCATCTCTCATTACTATCTCAAGAATGCATGCTCGCTCCACAAAGTACTTGGTTGTACCCTCAAGACTCCTCGACAATTCCTACCAATGGAAGACACCTCATCCTCGCATTACCCGGTTGTAAACTTCGCAGTTAGTGGTCATCACATCGTGATCCGCACCATGTGTGTCATGTAATGATGACCACTTCTCTTCGCTTCGTGCTTGATCCAAACCGAGAAACATTTGATTGGCCTTTGCCTCCGGCGCACTGTTAGTTGCCTCGCCCTCTGCTAAGGGGGAAAAGAGGCTCACCGCTCTTGTGTTCCACCGGGCGCCATTGTTGTTCGCTCCGCTTCCTTGTGTTTTCTTGTCGTCATCAAGATTTTTCCACAGAGTTCGAACTTCCTCTCTGGTTGGAGTTACATAGTCTTTTGAACATGTTCATCACCGCTTGTTCTTGAATTGCTTATAGAAGTTTGCACCCAAATGCCTCATGCACCATCGACTCTCGCAAGTCGGGCCATCTAATGGCTCATCTTCCCTGCTTGGTACCGTGGTTGATAGCACTAAGCAACCCAAAGATGCTCGTCATGCAAAGACGCACAAATCGACGAGTTCTCGACCACCCCGATCTTTAGGTTTCAGAGGAACCACGGCCAACTCTCGTAGTTCTCGCTTTCTCTGAAGGCAAAGACAACAGCAGAATCCGGTTGTTCCCATCGACACCACACAACCGTCAATGATTTGCCCTCAGATTTCCGGCCAAGAATGTACCGCCCACGCACAACAACGGACGACGGTGATGTAATGCCTTAATGCAAGCGCCCGAATGAGAAGAACACTCTCCTCGATGCATTTTAGTTGGCCACTTGTCCGACGGATAATCTTGATAATCATAGTAGGTCCCGTGATTTCTTCCCCTAATACAACCGAAAGCAAAGGTCGGGGAGGTTGTGGTACGAAGTCTTCAAACTTCCCAAACCTCGCTTCTAGTGCCTTCGCTTTCGCCCTCCACGCCTTCCGTAGCTAATTGTATATCGACATCTGTTCTCGTCGCTCGGATAATAGCACGGGCTCAAAACTCGTGTTCTCCACTATCTCTCACGCACATGATGTTCGCGACATACCCGGATGATAGGTTCTGTGAGCCATCATCGCTTCCTCGACCATACAAGTATGTCTGCTCAACCTTCGAACATATCCAATGGGTGCCCCATTTGGGCTTGTACGCTGCACTCTCCACGGACACCCATGGATCTCACACACCACGTCAGAAAGGTGTTGGGGTGGATTTCTTAACCTCGAATGTCCTTCTTAATGATAGAGCCCAATCTTTCACGGCATCCTCGCATGCCTTCTTTTTGCGGGTACATATCTATGCCTAACCTCATTATCACCAGATCGCCAAGGCATCTCCTCATTTCATTGACAACCATATTTTCAAGTTGTCAAGTGCTCCACTCCTACCGCACAAGCGGCTCTGTACCTCCTCCATCTTCCTCATCCGACTCATCGCCGCCCTCCTCTTCGCTCTCTTTGTACTCACGGTCTTCCTCTTCCATCCTAGCCGTTATTTCCTCAATTTGCTCACCTTCGCCTACCAGGTCCCGCTTCTTGGCCAACATTTTCATCATCCTCCCGAACCGAACTCGCTCACCACTTTGTCAACATGTTGCTCATGGCTAGATCCCCCAATTTCAGTCACCGGCCGAGCTCATTTTGAGGTGACTACACTCACCGGCGCCCAATCTGCTCATTGAGGGGCAACATGCTCTCATATGCTCGCACTAAAAGCACTCGATTCCATCCCCTGTTTCGCCTCACATATGATCTCCACGATGCGGTTCCTTTAGCTCAACTAACTCCTAGTAGATAGTGTCGCTTCAAGCACACTACATAGGCAAAATACCTTCAACTCACACTTCTCTTCTTCCATCCGAAAAGTATAATACAACCATTTCAACACGGAACCAAATGTGCGCTCCTCGAGCCTACTCAAACTTCGTCCACATAATGCATGTTACTTAGATCTCACCCTCCAAACCATGCATTACAACCCCATCTCCATAATAAATCCTAAATGGAACTCGTTTCGCCATATCTGCTAATCCATTCATTCACCCACTAATTAATTATCTTCCGTACAAAATACTATGACGTAACATAACTATACCTACATGGTAATTTAAAATATATATCTAACCGTAAGAAACATCTACATTCCTAATAATTCATATCGATGTAGTTATATCTGTAAAAAATTACATTTCCATAAATATGTACCGATATACTCCTATATATACATTCGTATATCGATGTACTTATATATTAAAAAATACTCATTCAATAATTATATTTCCTTCAATATATAGCGATATACTCCTATCCGCAAAAAATATCTACATTTTCTAAACTAGACCTAGTCGTGACTCATCAATTTACCTACATTTATCCGTAGAACTTACATCTAAAACTATTTCTAATCTACCACTATTTACTGCTACAATGCTCTAGATCTAACTATTTCTAACATATCATAATTTACTGCTAAAAAAAGTAAACAACAAAAATTTACCTCAAAACAGTGACGCAGATTCTCCCCTTCTTCCTTCTCTCTTCCCCTCTCTCCCCTCTTCCTCTTCCCTTCCTTCTCTCTATTCTTTCTCTTCCTACAAGACAAATGAGAACAAAGACGGCGCGGGCCGATATAAACGCTCCTGTCAAGACGATGGTCGTATGACAGAACCCGCCTTCACCTATCGCACGATCATCGGTCGATTTACTTATTGTCGCACGCGTTGTCAGGCGACAGAGCCGTTAAACCGCTGACGTCGTTCGCCGGCGACAGAGGCCACGTGGCGCCGGCACTGCCGCCTGTATTTTTCTATTTACACCCCTGTCGCACTTCCAACGTGCGACAGAGGTATATTTCTGAAATTTTTTTTTTGGTGGAATATTTTTGAAATTCCGAATAAAAAATGTATTATTAAAAAAAAAAATTCGTCAAAAGACCAATTTACCTTCGGTCCCTCCACCGCAGGCCCCTTTCCCTCACGCTCGACTAATTATGCAAGGGTACAATGGACATTTACACCAACAACCAAATTTTCAACCACCTATTAGCTAGTAGATCCAAACAGCTCCTAACTAATAATTAGCCAGCTATTAGCTATTAACCAACTATTAGTTATTAGACAGCTAACTATTAGAGTTAATGGATCTAAACAGACCTTAATTATTCTCTTTGTTTTGTTTAATTAGAGTAGTATTTTCATATAAAGAAATCACGTCCAATACTAAATATGGTAGAATCGTATCCGCTTCTTTTATGGTCTGAAAATAAAATTTGTCTTTGTTCTGTTCACACCTTCGTTCCGAAAGAGCGGCTAGATTTGAAGGGGAAATTTAACTATTTGCCATCCTTACGAGTGGCCACTCTTCAAACGCCCCTTTTAGAATGTCCATAACACATTTGCCATCGGATTTTGAAAGATGCTACGTTTTTGCCACTTTGGCCGACGTGGCACGCCACGCCCCCTCGCCACCGTGGCTGCTGCGAGGAAAAGAGGAGGAAAAGACCATGCTGCCCCCCATTTAACTCGGTTGGCTGCTCATCTTCTTCCTCTTTTTGTTCTTGGCTTTCCCCAGTAATAATAGCTAGGATGCTTTCACTGACACAGAGTGCATCCACGAGTTCGTGCCCTACGAGGGTGACACGGTGTCGGGCAACTTCGTTGTCGTCGACCACGACATCTTCTGGAGCTCCGATCACCCTGGCATCGACCTCACCGCACTCGCCCGATACTCTTCCTTGTCTTCTTATTACTCGTTTTATTCGGATGATTGTCTTCTTATTACTCGCTTTATTCGGATGATAGGATGCTTGGTTTTGTCTGTGGTTTTGCTGGAATCGGGAGTCGAATTGGGGATCGGTTCAATCGTGAACCGCTTTTGGGATCTGTGGTTTCGTGGAAGGATTTGTGGCGATTTTGGTGACCTAAACCGACATCGGTGATTAACGGGTAATAGATTTGGTTCAATTTAATTGATTGGAAGTGGGTTGTTTCTACTTTCTAGAGCCAATTCGCGGGTGATTCGGTGCGTTTGGTGCAAAGATAGGACCTTTTGAGGAAGTTTCTGTGATTACCGCTTCTTTTGGCACCTATTACTCAGATTTGAAGGCCAGCTGAGCAGCAAAGGCGAGCATCTCCAAAGTCAGACGATACACTTGTTCCGGACATCGCTTCGAGCCTTCGATCTCCAGAAACGAGCTACCGAGACGTTCTCCGCCTTTCTCTTCGTTCCCACCGTTCGCGTCCCCCTTCTCCGGCGGCCGGCTCGGTGAGCTCTTCTCCTCCCCTTCCTTCGTTTCCACCTTTCTCCAGATCTCCCCCTCCCCCTTCTCCGGTGGCCGGCGCTGTGAGCTCCAGCCGGAGATCCCCCGTCAACATCCTCGTGGGCATCCTCGTGGGGGATCATCCAAATCTTTCTTTCTACTCCAATCCGTGCAGTTTGTTGCGTGCTGGAGTACTGATAGCAGTTTGTTTTCCAAAATTTTTGGGGGTTCAACTGACCCCCCAATGCCCCACGTTAGGCATATATGGACATGAGTTAATTCGATTTTGCCATCTTCCAATCTGCATTTCACTGAGGTCCGAGTACACGCATATCCCGGTTTTAGTAGGGCAGGCGCTAGTTTGACTGTCTGTATCGGTCATTACAGCATCAACAGAAGCCGTTCTTGTGTTACTGTAGTCAAATGTGATGATGACATGATAAGACATCATTCTTTTTCATGTATCTGCAACCCTTCTGTGCATGCATGCCCTCATTTTTTTTAGACCCAAAGAGCAAGCAGTTCGGGATCTTAATGAAGCCCAAAGTTCAGTTACAGGCAATTCAGGATTACGGGGGGACACATCCTGTCATCCACCCTAGAAAAAGCATGACAAAACAGTACCACCGTGCTCAACAAAGGAGCAAAATTGAGGGGCAGAACAACATATTCCAATTTGTCATCTTCAACCCCCATGAGCTTCTTCCTGCAGCCAGCTGCAGGCAGCACCTTTGAACCATCTCAGCTATAGCCTCAAGGCCTGCAGTCAATCAGAATGGCCTTTCCTAATGTGTTTATAAATATTCAGATTGGCTATACAAAAATCACTTGAGTAGATTTGTCTTAGAAAATACATTGATAATATGCTTTGAGCCATGGGGCACTGAATGAAAATTCGATAGTTGGTCTCCTCTTGACCAATTAACTTGCAATGCTCATCATGTTGCTAATATTTTATTTTCAGTTTAACCCCATACAAGATGCAATCCCTGATTGTAAACCACACAAATAATTTCATTTTGTATGGAACCTTGCAGTTACACAAACATTTGTGCAATGTGGGTTATACTCCGGTACATTTAAGGAAACTTTGAAGAGATTTAGGAGTATAAACCCCTGTTCTATCCAAACCCCATTTAAGTGTGTCTCCCACCCATAAACCAAACAGCAGTCAGCTTATCTTGCAGGATATGCCCATGAAGAAAATCATCTTCACTTAGAGTTCTCATAAAAGCAATGTTCAGAGTCTGCTCAGTCTGAGGCTCTGAGCTTTACTCACCATAATATTTGGATCAGCCACTTTCTGGCAAAGACTCCAATATTGGCTTAGTGGACAACCTTCACACCATACATCTTGCCAACAGAGATTTTGCTCACCAGATTCAAATATCTAAAACCATATACTCAGAAAACCTATGTTGTGAGTTCTCTCAGGTCAATGACCCCCAAACCATGTATTCCTTTGGGCTGCACTGCTGCACACAGTGCACAAGGACCTTCATAACCTACTTCTTTTTCAGAACACTATGTGATGCATTGCTTTCCCTTTGAAACATGAAAATAAAATCTTGTGTGTGTCAAAATTATCAGCATGTGTTGGTAGCGTTGTGTAACCTTAGATTTCTTATTATGTTGCATGTGAGATATCATTGTTTGATTCGATCAATCCATGAAATGATGCAATTCTTTTACAGGAATCCTGATAAGGATACTGCTGCTATCATTTGAAGTGAGGAACTAGCAGTTAATAATCCCTTATCTTCCATGGCACAATCCTCTGCTGAAAAAACACCGTCAATCTATCTGTACATCCCTAATATCATTGGTAGGTCTCTGGATGGTTGGTTGTTTACATATCAGTATATCACTATGCTATTACCAAAACTACTGGGCAAATGCTATTTTTTTTACTTACAATTTGATGCTAGCATATGGATAAAAAATTAGAATTTTCAACATGTAAGAATTGTTATTGTGCAGGATATTTCAGGATCATTATAAACTTCATTGCATTTGCTGTTTGCTATTCCAACAGGCCACTGTTTGCTATCCTGTACTTCTTCAGGCGAGTGTCATATATTTACCTGCAGATCACTTGTGTTCATTATTTATCTGCAGATCAATTGTGTTCATTATCTTATGCAATTAGTTTATCTCTGTTATTCTAAAATCCTTGAAAAAAATATCAGCTTTTTACTGTGATGGCTTGGATGGTTGGTTCGCACGGAAATTTAATCAAGGTAATTAGTTGCAATGTCGCATCACTTTTGTGTTCAAGTCATGTAGCTTGTCCTTCTGCAGAGAAGGTATCTCTAGCGCCTTTTCCCCCTATGTTGAAACTTATTTTATTTCATATTTTAATGAACTTTTGAAAAAGCTGATGTTAAGATATTGTCACAGCTAAATCTCTTTATGGCCTGTTTGGATGAGGGTTTTTTTTTGGGGATTCTTATTTATTTCCTCATTTATAAGATATTGGGTAGGTTTTTGAAACTATCTGATCAGTTTATCTCATTCTATGAATTAGCATCAACATTTGGAGCTGTGTTGGACATGGTAACAGATAGGTACTCCTTGAATAAATCATTAAACTCTGTATTTGCAGGGTGAATACATTCTGCAGCGTGAAATAATTTCACTTCTCATATTGCTCTTCTTCAGGGTTAGCACTGCTTGTTTATTGGCACTTCTCTCCCAGTTGTACAGGTAAATGAAAGCAGTTAGCAGAGCACTTCTGTTGTTGTGTCTTGAATCTCAATACCTTCCTTACTTTTCTTTGCATACCACATTGTATCTTGAAAGCAATCTGTTTGCAACTTGCTTTGCAGACCTGGCTTAGTTTTCTTGATGTTGCTTGGGTTGGATATTACAAGCCACTGGTTTCAAATGTACAGGTTTGTTTTCTCTACCATTTTTGTTCAAATCATGCCAGTTTTCTGTTTGTTTCCCCCAGTATGCACCTAATCCTTTTTTCAGAAGGTATTAAAGGGAACAGAATAGATAAAAACACCAACTATGCCAATTGTTCAAGAATTGTGCAATGATTTCATGATACATACACTGTGTGCTCATTGTTCAAGAGTTTCTTATGCTCTATTTCATGATGCATGTCTCTTTCCTTCTACATTAATTGCTTACTATCCAATGATATATTTTTTGTACTAGTTCTTTCTTATCAGGTAAGACTAGCCACAAGGATGTAAAGGACACGGGCAATTGGCTTCTGAAATTATATTATGGGTATCGGCCATTTATGGCCTTCTGTTGTGTTGCTTCTGAGGTATGTGATTGTCCATATCTAAACAATACCATCAGAGATGTTTGGCTGCTTGCTTGAGGAACACATGAATTAGTATTAGTACGTGCAACATGAGTGCTGTTTGGGATGGTATTTGGTTGGGTGAGCTGAATCATGAGGCATAGGATGAGTAGATGTGTTTGTTTGACCAAAAACAACCCAATGGACGAACCCATTATGCATCTGCAGTTCTGCACATACAACCGATGTAGAAAAATCAATTTTATACAGCCATTCAAACACCATCTCAGTGCATCCACACCCTTATACACAACTGACGTAATAACGCCTATATATTCCACCTTCTAACCTAGATAGTTTCCAACTTACAGGTTCTATACATTATCCTCTTTCTCTTTGCTGATGAGAAGTCGACAAGCTTACTCAATGTAAGATGACATCATCTTTCTAGTTGGCTTTTCTAATTACCATGCGAGCCGCTTAGCATCTGGTATTCCTGTATGCAACAGGTGTGCAGAGGTATTCTGAAGCATAGTCCCCTCATTGCCTTAGTGTTTATTTCAACTTTAGTTGGCTGGGCATTAAAACAAGTGATCAATGTCATCCAGGTATGCAAAAACGATGTTAGAACTTTTCCTGCAGCTAATTGCTATTTGCACATCTGCGTGTATTGAGGTTGAGCTTGAACCGTGCCATTACTAGACTATTAGATGTAGGGCAAAAGAAAGAAAAAAAGACTGTTGATGCGGTAACTGGTCTAGATTGTCAGATGAATAGTTGTCATGTTCAAGTTTTAGGTCTATGTATGTTGCTTGAACAATTGCTTATTCAACATGATTCTGACAGTACTAATGGACACACTTCAATACAAAGCTCAAAATTTTGACATTCATGTACCTTTCCCGAGTGCAGATGAAAACAGCTGCAGATGCTTGCGTTGTGTTTGATTTGAAGAGAGGCAAGTGAGAGCAGAAAGGCACCGGGTTTCGTTTAGTTTGTGTTGGCATATCCAAGAAAACATATCGTGAGGCTTGGTTGTACCAAGGCACATAGAGTAGCCCCTTGATGTATATTTTAACTTCTCTCTGATCTTAGGAGGATCGACTTGCTGTGGGGAAAAGCAGCATGAAAAGAAAAGGACAATGTTTGGAGGAAAACACAGAGGTTGTCAATTTCTGTAATATGTATGCCTTTCTACAATGACGATGATTCGATATTTGTTTCTGTACCAGCGTGACCAGTTTACATGGTCAACATTTACTTGGTTGTTAAAAAATTATTCATGGCCAACATTTACTTGGTTGTTTTGTTTGATGTTTGGATTTGCTCCGGTTAGCTAAGCCTGTGTGGGGCTATTTTTTCTGAGTTTCATAAGAGCTTTGGAGCGCTAGTCTTACGATCCTCCTCTAGCTTTTTTTTTTTTTAAATCGAAGTTATATTTTATTCATTTATGTCAGAAACAGTATGTCGCCGTATTGTCAACACAAGATAAAGTGGTGCACCAATCTAGGTGACGTTTGGTTGGGTGGATAAGAGTGGATGGGATATTGCTATCTATGGATTTGGAATCATTCAATTGCTTGGATAAGTAAATGGCTAAGATGTGATTATCCAAATTTTTTTAAATATTCTCTTAAGATACTGGATAGAGCTATCCCAATAAAAAGGTCGGACAGACTCATCTAGTTTCATGAAGAGGTGTACTCGGTCAAATTCAAATTTCACCTAAGTGTATTCGGTCAAATTCAAATTTTGTTTGAAAATTCAAATTTGTCCAAAAATTCAAATTTCAGTCAAATTTTGTCCAAAAATTCAAATTTTGTCCGAAAATTCGAATTTCGATGAAATTTTGTCCAAAAATTTCAAACCAAAATTCGAAATCTTGATTGCAACTAGCCTATCCATCCTCAACCATCTAATCAAACAAAAAATGACTCATCTTATCCATTCTCATTTATCTAACCAAATAAAAAATTAAATTATCCCTATATACCTAATCAAACAGTCCATGGATGGCTCTATTCCATCTAAATTAGATAGCTATATCTCATTTAATCTCGTCTAGACAACCAAACACACCCAGTGATTCTCCAGACCAGGCTACCTTTTTACCATGTTGGTTTGATTCATTTATTTTATTTGTTCTGTACATTCTTATCCACTCTGTATCAATTCAACAGTTCTTGTTTGAAACAGGGAATTCCGCACGGACGACGTAGAATTCACACTGTTTCTCGTAAAAATTCATGCGTTGTAAGACCATCTCCAACCGATTCCCAGGGTTTCATTCCTTCCTTTTCCTCTGAAGGATTCCCTTCCAATTCCTTCCTTCCCAAAGAATGCACTCCAACCGATTCCTTCCTATTCCCTTCCTTCCTAGAAATACCTAACTTTTCCTCCTCTCCTCTCATCCAACCCACCCATTCTATATATTGAGGGTTGCATTCATCGAGTTAGTCACCCACAACCCATTGCCAACTTCAAAATGAGTCACCCAATTCTTCCTCAAGTGATGAACTAGGCTTTCTTGATGATGAGGACACCCTTCTCTTCATAATCGCAGAGGAGGAGATGCAAGCGAGGTCTGAACCGTCGACGGGGATCGGTTCGAGGACATCTTGTGATCAACCGAGGTCCTGTTGAAGGCGGTTCGGCTTTATGGTGATTACCGCTTCTTCCCAGTACGTCTGACCCACGCATTTTTCAAAGTGAGGTAATAAACCAATGAGTTGCACAAAGATGAATGATGTACTTATAAGGTTTCATTTTGTCTAAGTCGTTCGCCTACTGTGAGTTTGGATGAGCCGGTCCCTATTTTTTGCGAATAACGAATCTTTGTTGAAGGACACGACGTTTGGTTCCAACAAAGGAGGGATCGGAAGGGAAGCTTGGTTTGCATCCTCTTGAGTAATAAGTAATGACTCTCCGTCGGCTAAGCGTCTGGCGTTCTCTTGTGGCTGTGAACGAAGTACCTCCGTATTGCGGAAGCACTACCCTTGTAGCTCTGAAGAAGTTCGTGAAAGGCGGTGGTGGAGGTTTTGGGGAGAGTACCTCCGATCTCCTAACGCGAAGACATTGCTAGACTCCTTCTTTGGGTGAGCACAGGGTTTCCTGGTATGCTTGGTAGCATCGATTGCATGCATTGGACTGGAAGAATCGTCTGAAAGCATGGCAAGGGCATTCACCGGCATACTCACAAGCCTTCCATAGTCCTCGGCGGTTGCTTTGCATGCGACTTGTGGATTTGGCATGCTTTTTTCAGGTATGCTAGGAAGCATGAACGATATTAATGTGTTACACCGTTCTAACATATTTTCTAGGGAAAATGATGGTACAGCCCCGGACTAGACTCTACTGAAACATGCCCTTCTTCAGTGTGGCATACAAGTTGGAGCCAGGATATCAAACATCAGACATGACACAATAACCGATTATCAGAAATATGACATAGATATCAAACATCAGACAGTAGGAAATATGACACAGATATCAAACATGCTAGTTGAAATGAAGAAGTGCAATTGTTTCTGCTGTTTATCAGCCAACTTAAGGTTTTCAATACAAGCCATCGTATTGTTTCAATACAAGCCATGACCTAAGATGCATGCTGACAATTTGGTACTTAAGCAAATGGACAATGTTTTGTGCCAAAAATGAAAATCACAGGAGCATTACCCTGCTTGAGGATCTCTAACTATTCTCTGCATACTCCTTACGGTTTCAATGTTGTTCAAAACACATCTAGACCAGAATTTGCCAAAGATGCAACCGCCTCTCGTCACCTCGAAATCTGAAGTTAGACACTCCACCAATATTCCTAGTCAACTCACAGAATTGGCGTACAAACTAATCTGGTATCAGACAATAACAATTTGTGCCTATACATAATTTGATTGCAATGAACTAAGTAATGTACATTAGTAGGACTTCCTATCGATAATTGCAACCTATTTTACATGCTAGTTGAATCCAGGCTTGAATAGCAAAGCATTAGGTTTTACCAAGCATGGTGTGTTGTGTTCATCTTAGTGATTCAAAAAATTTTCACTAGTAACCATATAATCCAATCACTCCACCCGTTCACAATAGCCTAATGGACACATTGAAATCAAGAAATCTCCTTCCATTTGCTAAGAATCGGTCACTCACTGCACTAATTCAATAGAGCTCATTCAATCAATCTTGTACACAATCTTCACCGTTATCACCATTTTCCCGATCTATGTTCTCCACTGGTCCAAGTTCCCCATCGGACCTGTGTTTTCCCCATCGTAATTTCACCACATCCACGTTTTCCCCAATTTGAGATCGATGACACTGTTTCAATCGTCCCAAACCAAATCCATTTCAAATCGGCAAATATGGTGGTCCTCGTAAGCAGATTTCGTCCCCCTCTCTCCGTGATGCACCACCTAGCGTTGCCAGAATCTTCTCTGCAGAGTTAGCAAGGGGAATCGCGCCAACCCTCGGGGAGGATCCTCTCTCCCTGTCCCAACTTCGGTTAGGCGACTCGCCCCATGCGCAGTCCCGTCACTAGCGTCCAGAATCTTCTCTGCAGAGTGCAAATGCCACCACCAACCACGACTCGCCGCCAGGGACGGAGCCAGAATTTCAGTTTAGGAGCTACATGAACTAACCAAATATTATCATAGCACCTATCAAAAAAATATCATAACAATATCGATATATTTAAATTTAAATATAGCATAACCACATATCCACGTAAGGAAAATATGACATATTTTTTAGAATAAGAAACTTACATCTCTATTAACTTAAATTTAGTTCTATGATTACCTAGAATATCATTCAAGTCAATAAGTCCATCTGAATTAATTTTCGCTGCTAGTTCTTTTTCAATATAAACTATCATGCAATGTCAAAGAAAGTCATCTCCTATTTTATTTCGAAGGCAGATCTTGACAAGTTTCATAGCTGAAAATACCCGCTCTGTGGTTGCTGTTGACACCGAAAGATTTATGACCAATCGTAATAGCCTATCAACCATTGAATAATAGGAAGCTTTACCTGTTTTATATAGTCTATTTATTAAGTTAGCAAGAGATATCAAGCATTGCATACATCAAGTTGAGAAAAATGGAAGCTTTATCTGTTTTATATAGTCCACTTGTCAATTCAGCAAGAGTAGCCAAGCATTGCAGCTCCAAATGGTTGCATGCATCAAGTTAAAAGTGTAGTAATTGACTCTCCAATTGAGCTTTTGAGTAGAGAAATCAGAATAGAACTTTTTCCACTAAGGTCTGTATCTTTGACATGTCAAAGGTGTCATGTCTTGGATCCAAGGATGCACAAAGGGTCAGGAGCTCTGTTGCTTGAGCACTGAAACGATCATTTAACTCGACCAATTGCTAATCAACTGCAACATTGAATACATCTACATTATAATGGTGCAGTGTTGTAGTCTTGTCATGCTTATTACGAGATTTTTTGATGTCAACAAATTTGTTGTTCATATCAGGGATCTCAATCTCATGCTTCGTAGAAAAAGATTTGACCTCTTCTAGAATTGGTTGAAAACCATTTTCTCTCAATTCACCAAGTAACATCTTAGTGTTAGAAACAGAATCCAAAGTATTTAAAATATCAAGGATTACCAATTACTGACTATTAAACTTTATTTTCGTTGGGGGTCAGGCCCCTACCCGCCCTCTCCGCCCCTACTTGCCGCTAGTGGCAGTGCGGGGAGACGAAAATCGTTCCATCGTATCAGTTTGGTCCGGGAAATAAATCGATCGTTCCCTAAAATTAGTATTAATAGGTTTTTACATCGGCATGATTCTTTTAAAAAACAAATATGTGAGATGTTTTTTAGCAAATCTGAATATGGATAATAGAAAAGGAAAAAAGAACAACTTTCATGTATATGGATACATATACATTCTAATAGTACATTTCAGATGCAATAATATAATTTTTTGTTCATGGTATTGATTCGGGATGTTTTTACGGAATTGAAATTATGTCTTTGTTTCTAAGAAATGAATGAGGATAAAATAGCTGGGCTATTTTTTATTATAAATGTGGTACCAGATATGATCAAAGAATCGATTATTATTAATACTATAAAGTGATCGTTCATACTCTACAATATCAACCAAAAAGTGGTTGTTAATCTTGGAAAAGTGGTCGTTATTTCTTCATAATTAATGATAGCACAATCCCGTTGTTAAAAAAATTGTACGTGGTCGTTAGTATTATTAACCGTAGAGCCTTTAACGACGGCTAATAACCATAATTTTGTGGTGGTTAGTGACTTTTAACAACTACATCTCGTGTCATTAATAATTATTGTTGATTGTCCTATAAATATCCTAATCTTTTATCATGTCATCACGAAACATAGTTTTAGTATGAGGGGCCATTATTTCAAGTTCTCACATTAATTTTACTAGAATATCCAGTATTTTTTGCAGTTTTTCCAAATTTTCGCTGAGTATGCCAATTTTCGATGAAAACCAATAAAAAATTAGTCAGTTTTTGATTTATTTCACCGCTGTTTGACCACCAAATTCAACAAATATGACTTTAAATTTTGTTGTTTTTTATGATTTTCGACCAAAATCATACCATCGGCTGGGGGGCGATTTCCAAATTCCAACTACGGTTATAGGTAATATACACGCGCCCCGGGGGGAGAGATAGAGAGAAGGGAAGGATACTGTAGTGCGCTCCTTATTATCTCCGACTCCGACAGGCAGGCAACTGAATCATCGACAGTTCGACACGGAAGAAGCAGTGGGCTGCGGCGAGCGGACGGGGATGGCGGCGAGGGCTGCGGTGCCGGCGCTGACGCTGAGCAGCGGGCACAAGATTCCGGCGGTGGGGCTCGGCGTGTGGCGGATGGAGTCCCCCGCCATCCGCGGCCTCATCCACTCCGCTCTCCGCGTGGGGTACCGCCACTTGGACTGCGCCGGTACGCGCCTGGCTACCTTCAGTTCTCCACCTGTATACCGATCGAATCGAATCCGTACGGGTTGTTACGAGTTGGGGGAGGGTGTCTTGTGTTGGATACAGTAGCAGATGTAGAGATTACAAAAAAAATCATAGAACCAGGTTAAAACAGTATGCTGCGCTAGAGATGTGTGAGGTTTCCATTTGGCATTTCTAGCTCCTAATTGACAGGGATTATGAATGATAATTGCCCTCACGTCTTTTAGGAAATTTTGCCTCGATGATTTACTAACTGTGCTTGCTTCCTGCCTTCCTGCTTCTGCAGCTGACTACCAGAACGAAGCTGAAGTCGGTGATGCACTTGCAGAGGCATTCCAGATTGGACTTGTCAAGAGGGACGATCTTTTCATCACAACCAAGGTTGTTATTTTTTTTTTCGAAACATGATCACAGCCAAAGGTTATTGGGGTAAAAAAAAATACTACTGTTTTCTTTTGTTGGAAAATTCTTATCTACTGCCTCGTTGGACAAAGACCTATGTCACTAAAAAACTTTGTCCTACGAGCGGATTAAAAGAACAAGATGGAGTGAAAATGAAATTATATGTTACGTCTAGTATTTTGGAAGGTGTGACTGGTACATTAGGTTCCATCTCCTAATCATTCACTGTGACAACCTATTTCGGTATTAGATGGAGTACTAAAAAACCTTGAGGGTGGCCCTGTGAAGCCGCTGGAACAAGGTGGTAAAGGTGGAAACTAGTTGGTTTTCGTTGATTTTGCAGTGAAATTTGCTCATCCGGATGTACTTTGATATTTTCTCGATTGTTTTCAAAATTTGTTTTGAAGCCGTGCGCTGACTTGCAATTATAATGTGAAACTTAAATATCATACATTGTTTAACTCAGCAGCAGAAGTCCTAAAATCCCCTAGACTGTCTGGCTGACAAAATACCAAGACTGGCTTGTATCAGTGATTTTTTTACAAACCATGGTTAGCATTACTAAATTATATTTGTCTGTTAATGCTGATATTCAAATATGAGTCATGATCCCCTTGAACTTCAAGTTTATTTATCAATTACTACATTTCTACCTTTTGGAATTGTTATGGCCCACATGTGATTTCATTTACTGGTACCCTGATGCCATTCTCAATTAAATTACAAGTTAATTGTTTTACACCTGATTCTCACTCAAGAAGGATGTTTCTCAGGCAAACAGCTGATGTTTCCATTTTCATTTCAATCTTCTTTCTCCCACAGTTATTATGTGATTGAAAACAACATATCTGTTGTGATTGTAGTTGTGGAACTCAGATCACGGACATGTGGTTGAAGCATGTAAGGATAGCTTGAAGAAGCTGCAGCTAGATTATCTAGATCTCTACCTTGTTCACTTCCCAGTAGCTACCAGGCATACTGGTACGATCCTTGTCCTTATTTTGCCTAACATGGGTGAACATTTTATTCATTCTCATTGGGCGACACTCAGAATGAGTATTTCAATTGTCTAAAGGAGTTGGCACAACTGCTAGTGCTCTTGGTGATGATGGTGTGCTAGACATTGATACCACTATCTCATTGGAGACAACATGGCATGCTATGGAAGATCTTGTTTCCATGGGACTGGTACGCAGCATTGGGATTAGGTAAAGTAAAACAATGTTACCATTTGTTCTTCCCTGTTACCTTATCTTGTTGATTCTGTTTTTACTTTTGAGGTATTTGACCTTGACATGTTTAGCCTGCCTCGATGTTATGAACTTATGATTCATCACTGTGACAAATTAGTTGATATTATCTTCTTTTTTTCTAGTTGTAGTGACAGTTTAGTTTACTTAGTATGTGAACCGTTTATCTTGGCTGTTCCCTTATATTACTACTACAAAAACTTGTTCATTCTATGCCTCTTGTCTGCTGCATATTTAGAATGATTTGGTGCTACTGCTTCCTGATCTTTCCAGTTATTATTGCTTTGTGTGCAAATTAATTGCTGCTTCTTGTTGCTCTCATTTTATCGATTAAAAGTGTGAGATATTTTACTTGGTAACTTTTTAACTCCTGTTGAACCTGAATTATCATAAAATGAGGCTGTTGAATGTGTTCTATGTAAATTTGTGGGTATAATTCATGCTTCCAGTGCAAAATTCTAGTATTTTATTGAATTTGCTGCTATTATAGTTCAATAAATGCCATTGCATTTCCGATAGAGGCTGTTATGATCTTGGAACTTGGAAGTACGGGCTACACTTTCCTCAGGGTTTGTGACAAATGGGTGTCTGTTATCATCTATACGTCCAGTATCTTTAACAAATGGAATAGCTTCTATGTGAATCTTGCAACTGTTATGGTCCAGTATGTCTTCAATTATATCCAAGTGAAAACCTTGTAAATTCTGTGTGCCACACTTTGCAGATGAACATGCAGAATAAGTAGGAATGCCTTTTCATGTTTACTCATTTGTACAATGAATCCCTCTTGTCTCCTCACACAGTGTCCAGTCATAACTCATAAGTCCTAAGTCCTGACATCTGGCATGGTTCTGTCATCCAATTATAATATCTTGTGCTCCTGATCATTGGAGCTCCAAATCTGCACATTACTGTTAGCATGATGATTCTACATGCTCTTCATGACACTATGTGATCTCTAACTAGCTGCAACTTGCCAATCTCTACAGTAATGCCATTCTTTTGAACTACAACTATTGATAGTAGCACTCCCGGTATCAATTTTACTACTTGGGCTATACAGATTCAGAAGAACCAGAATGGAACTAAAATAACTCTTGCACTTCTGTAGTTCCTTCCATTCTTTTGTCTCCACTTTTGTCATGCTTGGGGATTTCACGGTCTACTTTTCATGATGGAGGAACGGAGGGGGTCCATTTTAAAATCTAATTATTAACTTATTCATGCAGCAACTATGACATCTTCCTCACCCGAGACTGCTTAGCTTATGCTAAGATAAAGCCTGCAGTGAATCAAATCGAGACGCACCCCTACTTTCAGCGTGATTCTCTCGTCAAGTTCTGCCAGAAGCATGGGATCTGCGTCACAGCGCATACTCCCCTGGGTGGTTCCACTGCCAATACCGAGTGGTTCGGCTCCGTCTCATGCCTTGACGACCCTGTCATCAAGGTGGTTACTCCAAATGCCCAGTACAGCATCATACCATTGCTTCATGATTTACACAGCATTACATTTCAGCATCATACATTCTGCATACCCGTTTATAATTTCTCAACCTGCTTACCGTACTGGTGCAGTCTCTGGCTGAGAAGTACAGCAAGACGCCGGCCCAGCTCGTCCTCCGGTGGGGGCTCCAGAGGAACACGGTGGTCATCCCCAAGACCTCCAAGGTGGAGAGGCTGGAGGAGAACTTTGCGGTCTTCGACTTCGACATCTCCGACGAGGACATGGAGAAGATCAAGGCCGTCGACCGCAACTGCCGCACCAACCAGCCCGCCAAGTTCTGGGGCGTCGACCTGTATGCTTGATTATTCAACTGCTTGATTCGGACAATAACACGGACTTTCTCTCGTCCACGTGAACATGTGTTCGTCTATCTCTTGTCGTTAGCTGAAAGGTGGAACGGTTGGGATATTGTTGTTAAGGCAATGAACTTGATTTGTATATGAGATGTTTGCAGCACTCCTGATCAATTAATTAAGCATCCTTGTTTAAATTTCGTGACAATTCATATTCCGCTGAACTCCACTCGACATACCAATGCAGAATCATGGCTTCCAAACTGCTAGCAATTAGCAAGCAACAAAGTATCAGGCATTCAGACCCCTCTGCCACGGGGTAATTTAGCAGTTATAAACACAAGGTTTCCTGTCAATCCGAATTACCTTCTAGAGTGCGTTTATAAACTAGTACTCAAATTGGCTATATGAATATTACTCGAATGGATTTGTCTTATAAAATACTTTAATAATATTATAATTTAATTATGTCTTACAAATATACAATGACGAGTCAAGTGTCTGTGCATTGTAACGCAAACATATTTTTGAATTAAATAATCAAATTATATCATATGTTTATAAAAATAAATTTGCACTTTTGAATTGCCATGTGAAGAAGTGGGGACCCAAGGTGAGTTGGTGTCGACTGAAAGAGAGAGATGCAGTTATTTTTCTTTTTATTTGCAAGACGATGGCAGAGCATGTCTGGCACACGGCTCATATGTCGGCATTGCTTTTCTTAGAAAGGATGGAAGGGAGAACAGACGAGCATCACCAACTCGTATTTATATATTAATAAAGATAAATATTAATGGTTAAATTTATGCATAGACAATGCATATTTGCCATTCGCATTTGTTTGTGATAGCCAATCAATTTTCTTTAGACTCCTCTGAAATATGAACTCCAATCAGTCTCCACTACCAATACCAGTCCAAACCCCCAAAGATACAACCCATCCATGTCAACACCGCCCCAGTTCCGGCCTCCGGCGACTGCCACTGCTGCCTCCCTCACCGACCTCCTCGAGTCCGACACCTTTACATCTCCAGTGTCACCTCCTCCGCCACCCTCCCCCTCCACCATCTTCTCTGCATGGTCGCACCTCCACAACCCCTCCTCCATCTCCACTATCACTGCTCTCGAGACCAGGGGTGGAATCGAGGGGGATGCCGGGTATGCACTAGCACCTTCGAAAATTATAAAATTTTTATGAGATCAGTTCCTAGTAAATTGGCCGTATGTCTAGTAGATCGCAACCCATTCATAAAAATTTTAGCCGATCAAAAGCCCACCCACGCTCAGCCCACCAAATCCAATTACTCCACACTCTCTTAGGCCCACTTGCTCCTCAAGCCCAAACCCTAATTCCACAAATTTCCCAATCCATGCAGCAGGCAACACAAGCGCATGTTGTGGCAAGCAACTCGGGTCGTCGGGTGGGCGGCATGGGCGTGAGGCGCTATAGGCGGCAGGTGGCGCGCAAGCAACACAGGTGCGGAGCACCATAGTCAGACCTTGGTGTGGCACAGCAGGCGGTGCGAGGCAAAGGGTGGCAAAGCAGGCGACGTGCCGACACAGAAGCAATGCGGCGAATAGCGCGGATGCTTAGTGTGGCACTAGGCAGACAGGCAAATGCACTATTTTTGTAAATTGTAAGTGAATAAGTCCTCCTGCTATTCTGCGTCGATGCTTTTGAATGTAAAATCTTATTCAAACTATGTATTGTGGTTTTGGTAAATTTTGAACATGTGATGGATATAAAACCGTGTGTATCAACTATCCGGTGTGAAATGCGGAGAGACGTTAGAAATTTTCGGTTTCGCCGCTGCTTGAGACCCTCCACCGCCGCTGCCGCTCCTCCAGCTCCACCCCGCAACCGTCTCCCCGCTGCTCTCCACCTCTCCGCAACTCCTCCCCGCCTCCCTCCCGCCCTCCGTCCCACTCTCTCGCCTCCTCCTCGATGCGCTCGCCTCCACCAAGAGCTCGAAGAATCTCCCCAACAATGCTAGCTCAGGGAGCCCCGCCACGGAGAATCTCGGCTGCGGTGAGTCTGGTGATGACCATGGTGGCGATCCTGTTGTGGCTATGAGTCGCATTATCGAGAATGTGGAGCAAGGACTGAGAGCTACGATTATCTTGATCACCTCGCGCTTGCTGGGATTGGTTGCGCGCTGGCATGTGCTTATGAGCTCCAATCTAGGTGTTGGTATTAGGGCTCTTAAGCTGGTGGAGTGGCTGGTGTTGGGGTTCATCGAGTCAAGGAGGATGCAAAGGTTCAGGTGCTCTTTGAGATAATTTCGCCTGAAAAGTGCAGGAGTGAGGGTTATATGCTGTTTTCGATGGTCATGGCGGCTTGCAGTGCATTGCAGGCGTTTTGGGTTGCTCCGGCAACATACCTGTTGTACTTTGATCCATGATTGAAGGAGGCGCCTATGTGGACCATCTGGTTCTCAGCTGAGAAGGCAATTTTACAAGAGCGACATATTGATGATAGGCATATCCTTATTCAGTGTGTTGCATTAGGATTGACATGGTGTGGGCAGGTCGCATTTCATGAGTCAATGTTACAGTGTGTCAGTATGGCACTACTGAAGGAGCTCTTCCCTCTTCCGGATTTTCTCAGGATGTCAGTGCAACGTCCAGATGGGAGTTCAGCTGAGGTTGTTAAGCAACACCAGGATAATGCCCTTTTCAAAGAGGCAAGATCAGTGACAGGGTTCATTGCAATCAGTATTCACTTGCCAATGAGAAGGCGAAAACTTCCATCGAAACATATGTATTAGAATATGCGCAGGAGTTGTATTGTCATCTTCGTGCAAAAATGTTGCCGCAACGGGGGAAGTGGGATGATTTGCTGACAGAGATTAAGAAGATTGCTGAAGCAGCGTTTCTTATGGTTGTAGTGTTTGCAGCTGAGGTCACCAAACACAGACTAAATGCTAAGTCCTTAAGAGGGGTTCCAACCAGTGGTTGCTATTAGCATCTTGGTTGCATTCCCTTGTGTGGAACATCTAAGATTCCTGCGTCTTCCTGAGTACACTGAGGCAGTCCGACGTGTTGTCCTTGCCAATCAGAAGAATGCGGCAGCCAGTGCTTTGTTCATTGAGTCAATGCCTTCTTGTGATAACCTGAGGGTTGTTAATTAAATGATTAATTAAACAATAAAAAGGTGATTAGGCAAGAAAATAAAATGTAAGGATTAGAGAGTGTCGTCAGTTCCACAATGAAAGGTATCGCTCATCGAGATACCTAACTTGTCCGGGACCCAGACAGGCATCTCTCGCTAGTTTTCGGGTTCATCATTCGGCGCTTTAGAATGTTAGTAGTGATCTTCGGCCATTACTAAAGATCCGGAAAATCAGGGCCATAATTAAGATCCGAAAAATCTGGAATTGACAACAATCTCGCGCTCTGATCGGGAGCAGTTTTAGTAGCTAAGGTTTTGGTCCCGATAGCCTGCGCCATATAAGATAGGAAGAGGTGGTGCTCAAGACAATTAAGAAAAAAAGGACTTGAGCTTCGCCATCTTGAGACCCTTCGATCTAGGGCTTGGCGCCTGAGTTATCAAGAACCGTAACCATCACCATGAAAATCACGATGTGTCTCCTCATCTCATCATCGCGCGACCGGTGCTTCTACCTCACTATTGCCGGATTCATCTACTACATCGACCTCTGGTTCTTCTTCATCGGCGCCAAGAACACCTACCGAGAACCCTAATGGCTGCTTCTTCCCCTTCACCGGGTCAGTGCTCCATCTAATGTTTACTTCCGCATTAATTTTGTGATTATATTTAAGGCTAGAGGATCATATTCATGTTTAGAATCTAACATTTGGTATCAGAGCCACCTTAGCCTTAGTATAATCCCTGATTAAGCCCGGATTAGTCTCAATTTGGCCTTGTATTCATTGGTTTATGGTCGGTTTAGGAATGTTTTAACTCGGGTAGCATTTTGAAGGAGGGGATAAATCCACATTCAAACCCAAAATCATCAAATTCGGAACCCTAGTTTTATTTTCCCCAAATCCCGAACTGAAAATCGCAATCAATCAAGAAAAGTCTAATGGTCTAAAGGGATTTGGGGGCTTATTTGTTGCGTTGTCTCTCCGTTGTCGTCCTTGTCGCCGCTGTGCAGCAGCCTCTCAACCCGGCCAGCGCCGTCACAAGATCGATTCGCCTTGCCATCGCCGACAAGCACCCTTCTTCCGCATGTGCCGAGCCGAGTGCGTCGTCGCCCTTGGCCGTGCTTTCGCCTGCGCTCCGCCGCCGCTTGCTCTCCCTCATGAGATCGCTTTCTCGTTTAAAATGCATTGCTTGATTTTTTCGGGCGGAGAAGATGCAATGCGGTTAGGGTTTTTCGGCGCGCTGGTTTTGTTCGCCCGCGGATGAATCTCGTCCGTTCATTTGATCGGTAATTTGTGGCTTCACCTCTCTTGCGCTGTGGGCTGAATCCGGTTGGGCCACATAGTTTTGGGCCGGGAACAGTAGCTTTAGCATTTTTTTTATTTTCAGCCTTATTTAATTTTTAGCAATAAGCACTGTTAATTGTTATTTCCTGAGCATTAATGTTATTATTATTTTCATGATTAATTTTGAGCATTGAAATAATGTGATAATTTATGCGATGATTATTTGATATGATGTTTATGTCTAAGTATTATCTCTAATTAAAATGGAACCAACGGGAAATTTTGATTAGAGATTATTGTTTAATGTTTAAAATTGGGATTATGTTATGACCATGATCATATATTGACCAACGTTGTTTATGAGCATGTGTCACCCATAAGATAATTTAGTTCTTTTCGTTTACGCTTAGCGGTGATGCGAAATAGAACTTTAAATTTTTCTTGTCATTAGTATGATTATTAATCGGACCAACGTAAGTTTTGATTTTGGGCTAAGCTAAGCAAGGCGAAATTTAAATTTTGGACTTTAATAAATTTTAGTGTATTTTCTTATGATTAATGTTGTTCTTCTTTACATACTACAATAATTAATGTCAATTGCTCAGTAATGATGCACCATTTTATATATCCTTTGGTTAATGTTTAGTTGCCCTAAGTGATGCAATTATGATAATTGAGGAATGCACAAAGTTAGTTAATATTTTCTGGCCTGTTATGATTAAGTTTGTCTCAAATCAAATTGGAACCAACGGGAAATTTTGATTTGGGACTATAACCAAGTTTTGGACATTAATATACTTAAGTGTTGACTTTTTATGGTTGTATTTCGACCAAAATTGTTTATAATCATGAATTGTCAAAATTTATTACCCACTAATGAAATATTTTAGATCCTAAGCCATGCATTATTAATGAGCTAATCTTTGGGCATAAGGTTTATGCTGGTTTTTGGATGTTTTCTCAGATAGGCCACAAATAACGCTTTAGTGCATTCCAGGAATAAGCTAAGATAGGATTAGTTAAGTACTATGTTTCTACCTGAGTTGCTTATATTTCCACATATGTTACAATTTCTTATGCCCTAAATTCTGAGCTTAAGTTTCTCCCTTATTTTCAATTTAGTATTTAATTTACTGCTCATTAATTATTAACTGTTTATGCTTCCACAATTAAGTACTTGATGTTTAATGCTTAGTAATTTTGATCATATGATTAATATTGTCTCCTATTAATGCATTCAACCTTGAGATAATGTGATCATGATTAATTAAATACTTCATGATTATATATATTGTCTAACGTCTTTTATAGGTCATGTGACATTTAATTAATTCTCATATTAATTAAATTATTAAGTCTTTTCAAGCATTTATATGATAAAGATTACATTATTATTAAGATATCTCTAATTAAGATGGAACCAACGAGAAGTCTTAGTTAGAGATTTAATGAAGTTTTGGGATTATGTTGTGGCCATAATTGCATTCTGACCAAAGTTGTTTGCAATTGCGTACCATTCCCATAGATTAAGTTCTTTTCCGTTATGTACCCAAAGGTGATACGGATTGGAACTATAGTTATGTTTTTGGAATTATGATTGTGACACACGGTCATATTCTGACTAAAGTTGATTATTGTCATGTGTCATTCCCATAACTTTTCTAATCAAAATGGAACCAACGAGAAGTTTTGGTTAGAGATTTCATGTTGATTTAAGGATTATGTTTTATGGCTCATGATCTAGCATTGTTTGTGATCATTTGCCATTCCCATTAGTGAATCCAGTTATTCTTCGTTTTCTACCAAAATATGATGCGAAGATGGATCACGATTCTTTCCTCATGTTAAGTTCTTCTTCTTCTTTTTTCTAATGGTGAAATGAAATTAGAATTGATAAGTTTTGTCATTAGCATGTTATTAACTCGAGCAGTAGAGTTAATTTCATGATAGAAAATCATTCACATTTTGTGGATATTAAGTAATGATCGATGTTATATCCCTATTATCAATTCAACCAAAGTTCTTCGGCTGTTTCTAGTACCCTAATAAGAAATAGAGTAATTTATTAGCATATTATTCTTGAGGTTATTGATTATGCACATAAATATAATGTTGATGATTAGCTCCTATTAGAACAAGCATCTAATAACTTAGATATTGACAAGAATTCTATATTCTAATAACTAGTGGGAGCAAGTTAAGCAAATGTCCCTTTTGATTATAAAATTTAGGATCTAGGGGAGCAATCCTCCAGTTAAATTATGACAATATGGCAATAATGGAAAAATATTATGAAACTCCTCAAAAGTTCTTGCCAAGATATTGATCATAAAAGTGCTTAAAGTCAATGAGTTAGGACATAAAAAATATTATTAGAGCCCTTCTAATTCACTTCATTCGTCATTCATAAAGAATGTAACAACAATAATGAAGAATGAAGAATGAGAAGTGAATTATGATTGTGCCATGAATGTGTGCATTCATAAAGAAATTTAGCTAAATACTAAAATAGATTGTATTTATCTTGCCAACATTACCTCAAGACTATGAAAGTTTTAAAGCGAAGTCTTAGAGAATGAATAGGAGGCTAAAGTTGAAGCTGTTGGAAGTTTTCCATCAGTACTAAGTTATGTTTTTATCCTCCATCCTAATATTGTGATTTATGTTCCCATTGTAAAAGGTAATTTGCTTACACTTTTATAAATTATTTGGGGAGCATTAAGTATGTTGCTAACTCTATTGGCTTCACCAAAAGTGAAATATTTATGAGAGTTTATCGAAATTGTGGCATTAACGCTTGTACCACATTTCGAGGGAGAGAATGGAACGTCTCATTAAGAAAAGAGAAGCTTCATTATGTGAGACATAAACCCCATAAACAAATTATTTACTCTATTAAAGTTACTCTCCTTGTCAATAAGTTTAATGGATGTGAGGATTAAAGATAATGTCAATACCTTAAGATTTTTAAAAGTTAAAACCACTAAGTCATGTCATGAGAGTCATCCAGACTAAAGGGTAACACTGATTTTTAAACCACTGAGTTGATAAAAATATTGATTCTAGTGGGAGCTTTGAGGCAAGGTAAAAATATACTTGACACAATCGTGCTTATGTTCTAATGTTTTGACTATTAAGATTCACCAAGATAGGTCCAATATTAAAGAAGTTTACTTCGATTATTAAGGGCGACAAAAGTTTTTCTTACGTTCCGCTGTCATGAACATTATGTATACTTAAGTTTGTATACGCCCTAATTTAACCAGGATACTTGGCAGATATTAGTCCAGAATTGGACCACTGAAAAAACTACTAAAGACAACTTTGCATCATAGGCAAAGTACTAATGATTACATGCTCACATTTGCATTATAGGTAAAGTACTAATGATTACATGTTCACATATAAGAAGTCTGATAATCACAAAGTTGTGAGTTATTTAGACACAGATTATGCAAGGTGTGTTGATATTAAGAAATCCACATTAAGTCAAATCTTCAACCTTGCAGAAAGAGCCATATTGTGGAATGGCTCTAGTCAATATCTTAAAGCGTCATTAATGATACAAGCAGACTTGTGGCATGTCATAAGACTATTAGATAATAAGAAATCCACAATAGGCTGTTGTGGTTTAAGAATAAGGAAATTTATTTTTGGCTTATGATTCTATCCTGAAATTTATTATGTAAAAGTGCAATTTTGCTTCGAGTAACAACATGTCAAGTTGTACTGCCAAACACATGACGTTGTGAAAGATGTAATTCAGAATCGAATTATTAATGTTCAGCCTATAAGAATTGAGTATCATGTTTGATATATAAGTTTATGCATCATGTTTAGTTTAATGATCCCTATTAAAGGCTTGTCTCAAAATTAATGCCGGCATAAGACTTATTGACAGCCTATACTTTGGGACAAATTGAGATCTCAATACTTCGATTCTGGAAATTACAAAGTTTGTTTTCACTCTTTTAATGTGCACATGATGACAAATGAAAACAAAGCGCACAAAAGGACCATAAGAATAAAACCAACTCCGTTAAAGAATAAGTGATTATCCTATCGAGACAGAGTGTTGCACTATAGATCTTTGGGGTTGCGGCGATGCTTAAATTAATCATTGTAATACTTTATCTTGGTGTATTGTTCATTGAGTATGGACTTATGAAATGAGCCTTACGATCAAGTGGGAGAATGTTAGTAGTGATCTTCGCCATTACTAAAGATCCGGAAAATTAGGGCCATAATTAAGATCCGAAAAATCTGGATTGACCACAATCTCGCTCGATCGGGAGCGCTTTTAGTAGCTAAGGTTTGGTCCCGATAGCTGCGCCATATAAGATAGGAAGAGGTTTGGTGCTCAAGACAATTAAGAAAAAAAGGACTTGAGCTTCGCCATCTTGAGACCCTTCCGATCTAGGGCTTGGCGCACGAGTTCCAAGAACCGAACCATCACCATGAAAATCACGGTGTGTCTCCTCATCTCATCATCGCGCCTTTGGTGCTTCTACCTCACTATTGCCGGATTCATCTACTACATCGACCTACCGTTCTTCTTCATCGACGCCAAGAACACCTACTGAGAACCCTAATGGTCGCTTCTTCCCTTCAAGGTGATGCTCCATCTAATGTTTACTTCCGCATTAATTTTGTGATTATATTTAAGGCTAGATGATCATATTCATGTTTAGAATCTAACATAGAACTTACCTAGTACGGTTGCGGGTACCGTTAATATTTTGAGAGAGAAATGACCATAAAGCCCTTAGGGTAAATAGAGGGCAGTAAAAGCACAAGGGCCATAAGGTAAAGATGGCAGCCAGGGGGTAAATAAAGCCAGCTTTCACCGGCCAAAAGACAGCCCAAAGCCAACTGTTCGGTTAGAGCTCCCATCACACACAGACCGAAACCTCCAGAGCCAGTGTTCTCATCTCCCTCAAGAACAACAAGAACACTAGAATAGCTTCCACCTGCACTCAAGAGCAAGCCATCCGAAGGCAACCGGAAGGTGGAGGGGAGGCCAAACAGAAAGTGGAGAGGAGATCATCTAGAAGAGAAGGGGAGGAGAACACCAAGAAGAGAAGGCGCAGAGGAACCTCCTGAAGCCAAAAGAGCTGCCGGCTTCCTCTTCCCCAACACCTGCCTCTTTTTCACCTAGCTCAACCATCCAACCGATCACCAGGTGCACATGCCAGTAGTACTAGCTACAGTGTGGGATCGCATGCACAGGTGGTAGATCGGGGTAGTGGCTAGGCAATGTGGTAGTGTAGGGGATAGATCGGATCATATCCCCGTGGTCTCAGCTGTTGGGAAGCTATTAGGCTAGCATATGTTATTTTCATAAGTTTTTCGATAATGGAAGTTTTTATTAATCTTAGTAAATTACATCAAGTTGATACAATTATACTAAGAAGACTCTCGGCCTCTACACAGCTAGGGTGTACACAGCCAAACACACACACACAAGAAAAGGCAAAGGAACCGTCGCGGCAAACTACATCACGTAATATTGTCTTCAAGACTATCTACCATCATAGCAACACTTGGACCACGATAAAAGCTCTCCAATGACAACGCTTCCAAGAAGGACTCGATACGCACACGCACCGCTATTGTCATGATCCAACCAGTGAAGGCCAGACCAAAGATTTTCATCTCGAGAGTAAATCCTCGGACTACAAAACAATGCCTTCAACAAGGCCATTGCGAGCACAACCAACTAAGGTCGACCTAGAGATTTCTCCTGAAGTCAAATCTGGAGATCCCATGTTGCAACCACCCTCATTCCGAGCTAGTGCCGCCATACCACTTAATCTTAGCCAATAGCAACGCCACCTTCTCAAGGTCGACAAATAATTTTTAGATGTTCGACTCTCGATGACAGATTCATGAGCTAGCCAATAGGCACACGATCATCAAGTCCATAGAGTGCATCTAAAAATGAGTTGTGTCGCCTAAGAAAGCGAATCCGCGAATCGATGCTAAGATGACATAGATCAAAAGAAATGTATGAACAACACTAGTAAGAGATGAAGACTCGAAGTGAAGAGTAGTCACCTAGATCTGCCACTTGGCCACCCAGACCCAAATTGCCGCCATCGAGAAGGACCGGTCGCCGACCCACAAGTCGATGCATAGGTGGGCGCCGCTGGAAGCGGCGGCATCATCCGTACCGACAAGGCTCCCACCAAAACAGCTAAATCCGGGCCGAAGCACGGATCGATGAGGGCACCAAAGATCCGTAGCCAAGCCACCGGAGTTCCACCAGCCGGAGAGGGTGGGGGAAGGGAGCCCCCACCAATCGCCCAGACCGTGCTGGCCACCACCGTCGGGAGAGGTGGTGAATCTGGCGGATCTGGGCAATCGAGTCCATGGGCGAGATTGGCCTCCGCCGCCTTCTCCTGAGTCAGACGGCCTTCCATGAGCTCGCTCACGGCGGCGTGTGGCGAGAAAGGGTGGGGAGGAGGTGTGGCGGCGGCTAGGGTTGGGGAGGAGGTGTGGCGGCTAGGGCTGCATTTGCTCTCTCAACATTGGCCTATATTTTCATAAGTAGATCAACTCTCCCCAACGAACATCATAAACCTGGATGGCTCTCTCCCCATGATCAGTAAAATGTGCAAAGTAAAATCATCAAAAGAAGATGTGGGTAGTAATGGGGTAGAACCCTAGGTAGTATCTATGAACCTGTAGAAGCCGGATAGAGGGGAGAGGCGGCTCGGCTAGCTCGAGTTGGAACTAGCACCATCTTGTGAGATGGTGATACCAGTCGGCCAATGACAAGGGTAGGCTGTAGGAGACGTCGAGTTAGACGAGCTAGCGGAGGCCGACCAAGCCAGTGAGGTCTTGGCCGGGCCGGCGCCATTGCCGAGCCAGCCAGGGGCGTCGGAGTAGAGCAAGCGCAAGGGCCGAGCCCAAGTTGGTGGAGTACGGCCAGCACCGATCCGCGTGGGGAGGAGCCGCAGTGATGAGGCTGGCCAGAGGGAGTAGGAGGGGGAGGCTCGCGAGAGAGAGAGAGAGAGAGAGAGAAAGCAGGGAGGAGTCCCGGGAGGAAATCAGTAGGAGGCCGATGCAACCAAGAGGAGGTGAGCTCGATCAGGAAAAAGAAGAAGGGGCGATGCAGCCGAATGGCTGTCAGCCAGGAGGAGAAAATGGGACAGTGAAAGAAAAAGAGAGGAGAGAAGGAGAAGAAACGAAAAAGATAAGGGAAGAAAGAAAAGAAAGAAGGAGAAGAAAAAGAAAAAAATAGAAAAGAGAGAAGAAAGGCTAGAAAAATAATCTGCGTCGTGGACCGCATTGATTTTTGTAATCAAATTGCGAATTGTGTAAAAATCAATAACGTGTACTAATTAAATCGTGCCAAAAAAAATTGAACGTAGATCATCAATTGGTTGGACACCAATTAAAATTAACCCATCTTGATGGCCCTAGTATTATTTTCTATTTCAGGTCTCGATCTGAACCGCCCCACCAACTAGAACCAATCTACGGGCGAGGCCAAACCATCAAGTTTTATTCCAGGCAAGTCCTTGAACATCTTTATGAAATGCTTTTAATTCTTTTGGTATATATAAACATATTGTCACTGCATCAAAATCTTATTTACAGCTGAGATATTAAGTTGGTGTTGGATGGAAAATCGGTTGTGAGTGAATGGATGAAATGATTATGTGGTTTGGAAAATGAAATGGAGGGGTGATGTTTAGATATCCACGAATGAAGTTGTGGATCACATAATAGAAATAATTATGGTGGGTAGAGGGTGCCAAGAAAAGCAAGAGTTGCCTGTGCCGGTGGGGCCCTCTACATAGGCTATAATATAAGTTCCAACCTCTACACTCGGACAATGAGCCGTATTTCAGTACCAACCATAGCGAGATAAATCACTGTTAGAAAATGTTGTCCTATGAAAGTATTACGAGATCTACAATGGATAAGTGAATTATGGTCGAGCTGGGAAATATCGGCATAACCCAGAGAATAGTGGAATGAAATGTGTTGAGGGCAGTATATTTGAAGCCCAGTGGTGTACTATCAGAGGTGCCGGAGTACAGCTGTATTTGCGAGTCGTGAAATGGTCTAGTTGAGGCTCCTTGCTTGAGTACAGGGTTGGAGATCTAATACTGGATTTGCGATAAATATTATAGAGTGTCACAGGATGGGGTTGTTATAGGTAAAGTGGTACGAACCTGTGCAGGGTCAACATTTTGAATTCAAGCCTGTCTTCTGAATTGGAGGCTACAGAAGCTAATTTTGCCTCATATACGAGTGCTAGTAATTTATTTTTCAATGATTAAAATTGTCATCCCTTAAGAAAAACCAAAAACCTATTTCTATAAAATGAAGTTTGAAAGAAGAAAGTGGAAGTTAGAAAAGCTTTGAATTGCATTGTTAAATGAATATATTTTCATTCAGTCTCTAATTATTGTTCTGCTGTAACACTCTGAATACGGTATAGTAGCTGATAAAGCACTGGGTCTTCCGATGTTTTGCCAGCGGCTGTGCCGAGATTCGTGTAATTATCTTAGGATAATGATAGTGTTCCTATCTTACCCTAGGTTAATTATACGGATTGCCACACTTCTTATGCTGAATTGACAAGTAAACCAGGTTATTTGAATCCCACTTCTCTCCTTATAGCATTGTGATTAAAATTCCACGTGCCATTACTTGTATTTGGATGTTCTCACAATTGTTCATTATGATTAATCTTTGGTATATTGTAGATTTACAGACCTTGGATGGAACAAGATATATCCGGTACATGGATAGGTTCAGGCATCACGTATTCACGCATATTGTTTTACCTGCGGGTTGTGCCAACTTGTATTAGCCTCATTCCAGCTCAGATAATTCGGGATAAATTAGCTTCGATCATGTTCTTGTATCCTTTATAGATTCCATTATGCTGTTTTATGCTTTAGCACTCGTTTTTCTCCTTTAGTTATCTAGATATTTAATATAAAAAAATTGTGCCCCTTAGTGCGAACTTGTCAGATACATACAACATTCAAATGAGAGAGTAGCGTGTGCTTCACTCTGTGATGGTTTTCTTTCCTGACATCTGGCAATGATATTGACAAGGTTGATCGAATGGCTTTGAAAGAGCAGCTTGCCTTTTACTATATCAAGAGATCTTTGGAGGTAGTTCACTCGATACCATTTTCCAAATTTGATTTCTTACTGGAAGACTGACTTACTCTGCGACTTTGTTCATTTCATGACATATCCTGGGGTAACCCCACTTGAAGGATTAGCGTCAGGAGTTGCAGCACTAGTTCGACATCTTACTGCAGGGAGTCCAGCCATTCTTTTCTGTGTCCGTAGCCTTGCTCTCAAGGCCAAAGATCTTCGCAATACCTCAAAGGTTCAGGACAAGTCCTTGTGGAGGTCATGGGAAGGTAGCACAGAACCTTGTAAGAAAATATTATACTTGTTCATGAAAACACAAACCAACTTTTTTCTCATTATGACAAACATAAACACCACTAGCTAGGGCCTAGGAGAACCTGTTGAGTATTTTCAAGTTCTGGCTGAACGCTTATAAAGATGGAGGGCTGTCTTGGACTCTTGGTTGTGTTAGAGTATATTAGGCAGTGCCGGATATGGTTAGTTTATGATTGATTGTAATCCCGTGATAACCTTCCTTATCTCTAGGAGAGGCGTCTTGCCCTCCAAGCCATGTACTCCTATATAAACAGCCTGAGGGCTCAGCAATACAATTATCCCACGCATTATACACAATCTATCCTTCCTACATGGTATCACGAGTTAGGGTTTTCAGATCCTAGCCTAGGCTTCATTTGTCGCTGCCCGCTCCTCGGGAGATCAATCTCCGCCGGAGCAGCCTCCTTAAATAAGTTGCATGGCCAATCCCTCCGATTTGCCATGCTCCTCGTTGTCGTGTCGTCAAGCACCAACAGATTGGGATACTCACCGACTTCTCCGGGCGTTCGCGTCGTGGTGGCTGTGCGGGCTCTGCTGTCGACTGGACCACGCCTCGTCCCTTCCGCACGCCGTCATGGTGACGGCTACGGCCGGGCCGCCGTGACCAAGCTTCCCCTCTGCACGCCGTCATGGTGACAGCTGTGAAGGAGCCGCTTGGATCTGGCACTGCTCTGTCGATGGCGAGCCCCTCCATGCCGCCATTCTCCCCCTCGATCTGCGCAGCTGGCCTTCTATCATTGCTGGCGGGAGCGCGTCCATGGCCGCACGCACGTGGTGGTGGTTGGGCCACGCCTCTTTGCTTTCTGGTCCGTGAGGCCCGCTCCATCGGAGCGCGACGCGGTGAAGGCGTGCTTTCATGCTCTTTGGAGGTCCGTCGCCTCACGCCACCTTTCGCCGTCGGGCGGGCCTGGGCGCCGTCTGCTCCTCCGGGTGTTGTCAGGCCTCCCGAGCCGCACCCCGCTCCTCCTTCCGCCGTCGAGGTACCGGCTGCGACTGGTCCTCGCCTCCACGCTGGTCGCTGTGGATCTGCGCCACCGGTCCTCCCTCTCCCATACTGTGTCTTGTTCTACTTCTTTGACCAAGTGCTGTGCGTCACGGCAAGTGGGCAAAGTAGAGATTTATTTGGGGCAAGGCTACGGGAACCCAGAGGTGTACCCAAATCTGTTGCTGCTATGTATCCTTTTTCCTTTTTTTTCCCAATCAGAGATTGGGTTTGTGTCGCCCACCGCCCGTCGACCTCACGCGTCCTCGACATCGCCATCGTTGTCTCCGCCTCGGACGCCCTCGGCCTGATCAACCGATCGCGTGCGACCACCCTCCGTGGCGTCACGTCGTCTCACTGCTGCCTTCTCCAAGCATAAGGGTTGCCGCTGCATCGCCTCCTCGGGCAGCAGCGCCGCCGCCTGTCGTTGCCCTCGCCGTTGCATCTACGCCGATTTGCCGGCTCGTCGTTCGGCGCTTCTCGCGAAAAGTCTTCTTCGGTTGTTCGTGTTCTTCCCGACTTCTTGAAAGCACCGCCGTCGCGCCACTCTGGCGCCGTCGTGGCTCTCCTCCATGTCTTGCCGTGGCTCTCGCGCCCGCACTCCTCGAGAGCCTCGATCGTCGCTGTCGCCTCTTCGACTTAAATCCGGCACAACCTCGTCGCCAGCGTCGCCGTCTCGTCCTCGCCTCGCCGTCCACTCCGACAACCGCGGGCTGCGCGGCACCTTCTTCCTCCGCCGTTCTGCGCACCGCAACGTCGGAGGCCTTCTCTGCTAGTCCCATTTAGACACTGACACAATGGTTGGGCCCCTCTACCTAGTACGTCCGTCTGGCGACAGCAGGCGTTCCCGCGTCCCCGCACGCGTTCCGGGCACGCAAACTCGGCGCACACCTCGCTCATGGCGGCTCGACAGCATCGACCTCGGCGTCAACCTTCTTCCTCGTCGACTGCCTCGACTGCGTCGCCGTCTTCGTCTATGGCGCTCCTCCTATCGCCACCATCACCATAAGCGCCCTCGCGCCCGCGACTTGTGCAGCTCCTCTACTTGGCACCCTCTACGGCTTGGCGCGACTTGTGCGGCTCCTCTGCTTGGCACCCCTCTCGGCTTCGCCGACCACGGCTATCTCACGACGGCACCTCGACATGGCTCTCGTCCTCGTGCCAGCTACCTCGACGCCGGCACAAAGGGCTACCGCCTTGCTTGGGCAACCTCGTCGGCTTCCACTCGGCCACAGCATCTCACGCGCGCTCGGCCGTTACGATTGCGGGGATGTCATCTTGTCTGCTTCTTCTGATCTCATCGTTTGCGCCGCTCTGCTTGTGGATTGCGGGGGATGTTAGAGTATATTAGGCGGTCTGCGGATATGGTTAGTTTAGGATTGATTGTAATCCGTGATAACCTTCCTTATCTCTAGGAGGCGTCTTGCTCTCCAAGCCATGTACTCCTATATAAACAGCCTGAGGGCTCAGCAATACAATTATCCCACGCATTATACACAATCTATCCTTCCTACAGATTGTTTTCAGCTTAGAGGCTATGATTATGATCCAATGTTTGAAGCACTGCAGCTTGTAGTACGTTTTTGCAGATATTATGTACTCAATACCCTTTTCTTCTCTGTTTGCAGTCATTGTCTTATGTACCCAAGGAGCTGGCAGAATTCGTCACTTAGCTACCAAAGGAAGGCCAGGATGTGCTCCTTGACGACATGCATGCCCATGTCGCAGAATCTGACGATGTTACACGGAACAGTACTTGTGTCGTGGCTGCAGCCCTCTCCTACATAAGCTCACAAACTACTTGTGAATCTCATAATAAGGCTGTAAATGCTTGCTCCGTAGGAAGCGGTGAGCTGAGCCTGAGCATGATAAAAACTATGGCACGTCTGTGGCATCATCTTGATCATAGTAATTGTTCAGGTGGAACATCCGCTTCCTACGCCATGCTTGTACATTAGCAGGATATAACCTTTGGGGAATGACTACACATCATCAGTCGGATTTTTTTTTTTTTTTGACTCAATCTACCCCACAAAACAGTCAGTTTTTCTTACCATTCTATCTCAGTCTATCGGGGCAGATCGATCCCCACTTGGAGAGTGAGATGGACAAGAATTACGAGCAGAATCAGACAACATGCACCCGGTTTAATACAAGGTAACAGCAACTAGTTGAGAAAGATGCAATAGAAAGATCCCTAGGACCTGGGAGGCTTCGAGAACCGTTTGATGCTGGCCACAGATAGCTCAGATTGATCCAAGGACTGGAGCAAACGGCGGCGAGGTTGGCGTTGGCCTATTGGAGCAGGTGGCCGGTGTGTACAAGATACTACCGCCGCTGCTGTCGATAGTGCACGAGCAGACCGGCATGCTGCCGCCGGCATAGATTGGCTCGCTGCTTTAGGATGGCATCGAGAACTGATAGTTATGGAATGCATTCGTCGTCGTTACATACAGATCTTTTTTCTCTCTCAATACATGCTGTTAGACATGCATGACCCTCCTGCATCTTCGGTCCTGTCCTGGACTCACGCCATGCATATTGCCGGATGGGCTATAGTGCCATACACGGCATCTCTGTATTTGGCTGATTGGTTATATTAGGCATGACTAGGATTAGATGCAATCTGTTATTATCTCTTCCTTGGTTGTAACCTCTCCTATATATGTGCCGGTTTGGCCAATGCAAAGATTCATTGCGTGAAATTGTTTCCGCTTTCACATGCCACTTTTTATGTAGAGAAGATAAAAATAATTTTTATAAGCTAGATAAAAAAATGGGATTGGTGAACCCTAATAGAAAATAAATGAATCACAGAGAAAAATAAAAAATAATTTTTCTAAGCTAGACAAAGAAAAATAGAATTGGTGAACCCTAATAGAAAATAAATGAGAAAAGTGAAATCGCCTATCAAAATGCAGATCGGATGAACAAAAAAGAGTGACTAATCCGTCCAGCTGTGCAGAGGCTGCTACCTGTCCCTGATGCTATTGCTGGCCGACTGGCCAGATCTCTATGCGCCTGCAAGGATGTTGATGCCCGCAACGAGAGCCGCTGGCCCCTAGCTTGCAAGAGAAGGAGATCCGGTCGACCGGAGGCAACGCAAAAGTGACTGAAATCAAAGAAAAAACAGACAACAGATTTTTAGCAACTCAGGTGACCTTTGCTACTTAAAAAGGCCAACACTATCTGTAATATCCCCTTGCCGTAATGCTTATCGGCGTGAGATCAAACGGGAAGTTCTAGTATTCAGAAAGAGATAAAGAAGAACAGAGAAAGGGAAGGGCAAGCCAGAAAGATTTCATTCATATTCTCTGATCTGTCTCTTCTCCCCGAAGTACACCGTATATATACTCAACGTGCTCTCCACGACACTCAAACAACTAATCGCCAGCTTTACTCAGTTTACCGCTTTAACCGAACCCTTTTTTCGACAAACACCCTTACAGCAACAGTAATTACAGCTTTCACTCACACACCCACTCGACTCTGTCCACTGCATGCCTCCGCAAGACCCGCTTCACCTGTGCCGAGTGTTACATCTGCCCCTCCGTGGAAACGTTGCTTGTCCCAAGCAATGGCAGTTGGAAACGCTTCCCGTAAGACAGTGAAATCCTCCCAGGTCACCAATTCAGCAGACAACCCGGTCCACTTGATCAATACCTGAACAATAGCCTTGTTCCCTTTTTTAACCAGCCGCCTGTCGAGAATCTCTTCAGGTTCAGTTGTCGCTTGATCCAGTTCAGGCAGTTTCGGAAGATCAGTGAAAACTGGAGAGTAATTAGGATGAAAAACCTTCAACTGAGACACATGAAAAACGGGATGAACTGAACTGTGATCCGGTAGGTCCAATTTATAGGCAGCCTGACCGATCTTCTGCAGAATAGCATATGGACCAAGATACTTATGTGCAAGCTTGGGAAAAGGACGATTCACCACTGACGACTGGGCGTACGGCTGCAACTTCAACAATACTTTGTCGCCAACCTGAAAATGCCGATCCTGGCGCTTGTGATCCGCTTGGAGCTTCATACGGTTTTGAGCACGAGCCAAATGTTCTCGGACCAACTCAGTATATGTGCGACGATTGTCCAACATTTCTTGGAGATCTCCAGACTCCGGCGTGTGGGCTCGAAGCAAGTTGCCAAAATGAGGATCAGTGCCATATAAAACCTTGAAAGGTGAACAACCCAATGAGGTGTGATAGTTAGTATTGTACCACAATTCAGCTAAACTCAACCAATTCTTCCACTTAGTGGGTGAAGCATTGACTGCACATCGGAGGTACATCTCCAAGCACTGATTGACCCATTCACTCTGCCCATCAGTCTGTGGATGGTAAGAAGTGCTGAACTGCAAGCGTGTATCCAATGCTTTGAAAAGCTCCCGCCAAAATAGGCTAGTGAAAACTTTGTCCCGATCAGAGGTAATAGTGTGTGGCACCCCATGGAGCCGAATGACTTGGTCCAGAAAAACTCGAGCGATCTGTGGTGCTGTGAAAGGATGACGCAAGGCAAAGAAATGCGCATATTTAGAGAATCGATCCACCATCACCATAATCACAGTGCAGCCTTCGGACTTAGGTAGACCCTCAATGAAATCCATCGTGAGATCTTGCCACGCTGCCTGGGGAAGAGGCAAGGGCTGTAGCAAACCCGCGGTTTTAGTTCGCTCTCCTTTGGCAGATTAACAGACATCACATTGTTGAACAAAATCGGTGACAGCCGACTTCATACCAGTCCACGAAAAAAGTTTCTTCACGCGCTGATAAGTGGCCTGCACTCCTGAATGTCCCCCAATGGCGCTGGAGTGAAAAGCGCGAATAAGTTTAGTCTGCAGCGCGGAATTGTTACCAATCCAGATACGGCCATGACGGCGAATCAGTCCTTGACAAAACTCGAAACCGTGATCATCCGGACTATGAATAACTAAGCGCGCCAGGCGGTCTTGAGCGATCTTGTCAGTGGCATAGGAGTTCAAGACCTCCTGCAGCCCACACCGATTACGCCGACCTCGCTTGACAAGTCATGAAGCGACCGACCACGGGCGATGCATCGGCAGCAACATTTTCCTTGCCACGCTTGTAAACTATCTTGAATTGAAGCTCCATCAAGCGAGCCATAGCCTTGCGCTGTATCTCCGATTGCAAATTCTGGGCTTCCAGAAAGCATAAACTCTGATGGTCAGTGCGAATCACAAATTCACCACGCTGAAGATACATGCGCCACTTGTCCACGGCCAACAGAAGAGCAAGAAACTCCTTCTCGTATATTGATAGACACTAATGCCGTGGCCCTAAAGCCTTGCTGAAAAATGCAATGGGGTGCCCTGCTGCATCAACACCGCCCCCACACCAGTATCACAAGCATCTGTTTCGAGCTCAAAGGGCAAAGTGAAGTCCAGTAATTGTAAGACAGGAGTGGATGCCATCGCCTCCTTCAACTTTGCAAACGCAACATCAGCTGCTGCCGTCCACAGGAATGCTTTCTTCCGAAGCAAATCCGTAAGAGGTTTGGCAATGATGCCATAGTGCTGCACAAATTTTCGATAGTATCCGGTAAGTCCCAAAAAACCCCAGAGTTCAGTGACATTGGATGGAGTGGGCCATTGCAGCATCGCCTGAGTTTTATGTGGATCAGTAGCAACACCACGATCAGAAATAATATGGCCAAGGTACTCCAATTGAGTTTGGGCGAACATGCACTTAGAACGTTTGACAAAAAGGTGGTGATCAGCAAGTTTCTATAACACTAAGGCCAAATGCTAAGCATGTGCAGACAGCGTGGGACTGTACACCAAAATGTCATCGATGAAGACTAAAACAAATTTGCGTAAATAAGGGACCAAAACAGCATTCATAACACACTGAAAGGTTGCGGGTGCATTAGTCAACCCAAATGGCATCACCTTGAACTGATAATGCCCATGATGGGTTTTGAAAGCAGTCTTCGGTTCATCTTGTTCTTGCATGCGTATTTGATGGTACCCCGCCTGCAAATCCAACTTAGAGAAATATTTGGTACCCGCAAGCTCATCCAGCAGTTCATCAATAACCAGCATGGGAAACTTGTTTTTGATGGTCAAATCATTCAAACGCCGGTAATCAACGTAGAAACGCCAAGTGCCATCTTTCTTTTGCACCAATAAAACAGGGGAAGCAAACGGGCTCACACTAGGAGAAATGATGCCAGCAGCCAACATTTGAGCAACCTGTCGCTCAATCTCGTCTTTATGCAAGGGAGAGTATCGGTAGGGTCTGGAATTGACCGGAGTAGCATCGGGAATCAAAGGAATCGTGTGATCATACTCCTGTTTTGGAGGCAGTTCCTTGGGCTCAGAAAAAACCATCGCATAGCGATCCAACACAGCAACAATGATAGTGGGAATTAGAGTATCAACAGCTGCGGTTTTGTGTTCCACTACTGCCATAGCCCAGATACTATTGCCTTTACTCCACTTGGCCAATTGATCCCCAGATAGTGACGACAAGTGTTGTTGCCGACCCTCAGCAAGGCCAACCAACTGTACAGGAACACCTTGATGTTCGAAGGAAATAATCTTGTCTTTCCAATGGCAGGTCATCGGACTGTGGGTATTTAACCAATGCATACCCAAGATAGCGTCATAGGCTCCCAACGGCAAAACACGTAAATCCGTGCGGAACGTATGTCCTTGTGCCCACCACTCAAACTGGGGTACCCAACTAGCACACTGCATAAGTTCGCCATTGGCGACCCTAATCTGAATGGGCTGTGTTGGTTGAGGAACTACACCCAGTCGATGGAGAAAGTGATTGTCCACAAAACTGTGCGAACTGCCGGAATCCACCAAAAACAACATGGACTGATTGTGCACCAGGGCAAGGATGTGTAAATTCTCCATGTTCTCAGTCCCAGATAATGCATCGAGAGACAGTGTATACTGATCCTCTTGTGTAGGCGTGGCCACTTCCAACATATCCAAAACGCCATCCGACAAAATGTCTGAATGTTCCTCTACAGTGATCGCCTGTAATTGCCCTGGTCCTTTTTTTTGACAGTGGAGATGGTGATTGGGCTCAAACTTATCACCACACTGAAAGCAAAGACCGTTAGCTCGACGATAGTCCCGTAATTGCCGGGCCTTCCATAAATCACCAGTGGCTAATTTGGGAGGTATTGGAGGGGGTTCCAGTTTTCCCGGACCTCCATCTTTTGTCGCTGCATATTTCTGCTTCCACCCTTTACCATGGTCCAGCACATCCTGATAAACCTGAGCCAATAACGCGGGCCGATCAACTGTCTGAGGAAGCTGCGACTGCACTGTTCCTCGTAAGTCAAATTTCAAGCCCTTGATAAAATGAGATACAAAGAGTTCTTCCCCATAATAAGGATTATGCAGCAAAATCTCAAACATAAGCTCATCAATTGGGATTTATACTCACCCACAGAACTGGTTTGTTTGATATGAACTAAATCCCCAAGCAATCTGTGGTAATCAAAACTGCCAAACTTGGTTTCCACCGCCTGAATAAATTGAGACCAGTCTCGTAGCTCATTGCGGGCCTTAAAAACTTGGAGCCACCGAGCAGCATTGCCATTCATATGCATCGAGGCTGCCGAAACCCAAAGTTCCACTGGAATATTGTACACTTTGAAATAGTCGAGACATTTATCTCTCCAGAGCCGAGGACTTGTTCCATCAAAACGCGGAAAAGAGAGTTTAGGCAAAAAAAGGTTTAGCCGGGCTACCCACCTCCCGAGGTGGTCGAGGATGGGGAACCAGAGTATCAAACAACCCACCGATGGATCCGCGAGAACGCAACCCACGCGACGAAGATGATTCATCCTCATCCCCTTTCATCCAAGTCTCTGGTGGTGCAGGTGTAAGGATGCCTTTACCTGCAGCCGAAGGATCTCCATCATGAAGCCGCGGTCCTTCGAACACCTTGCCGACAGTCAGCCGTGCTACCACCTGGGCTGTAGCTTTGATTTGTTTGGCGAGAAAATGTTGATCCTTAACATGCTGATGCATCGCTTGAGCAGTCAATTCCGTACACGCCAAGAGCTGCTGTTGCGTGGTATCGATCGTCTCCACCCGAGCAAATAACAAATCAAGCCCTTCTTTGATCGCCGCCAGCTTTGCGTCCGATCTGCCTTCCGTCTCACCCATCGCCTGCAGCACAAACTGCATCTGGATCGACGGTTTTGGAGGCGCCGTGGTGACAATCGAGCCAAGCCAACCAGCTTCTTTGGAATTTTACCGGGATCGATCCGAATCGCAAGAACGACTTAGAGTTCCCGAACCCTCCACTAGAATTGTTTACAGCCGAGCAAGATCGTCCCCAAATCTGATACCAAATGTAATATCCCCTTGCCGTAATGCTTATCGGCGTGAGATCAAACGGGAAGTTCTAGTATTCAGAAAGAGAAAAAGAAGAACAGAGAAAGGGAAGGGCAAGCCAGAAAGATTTCATTCATATTCTCTGATCTGTCTCTTTTCCCCGAAGTACACCGTATATATACTCAACGTGCTCTCCACGACACTCAAACAACTAATCGCCAGCTTTACTCAGTTTACCACTTTAACCGAACCCTTTTTTCGACAAACACCCTTATAGCAACAGTAATTACAGCTTTCACTCACACACCCACTCGACTCTGTCCACTGCATGCCTCCGCAAGACCCGCTTCACCTGTGCCGAGTGTTACACTATCGCGCGTTGACCTCCGAACTGCCCTCGTTGCGAGATCATCCAAGGGTTCAAGGCAGGGGTGAATATATATATATATATATATATATATATATATATATATATATATATATATATATACACACACACACACACACACTAGTTCAATGCCCGTGCGTTGCTACGAAAAACAAAATTGCTAAAGAAACATAAAAGTCAAGTAATAAAAAAAATTGTGCTAAAAGATCAAACATCTATTTCTCCCGATTACAAAAGTTTCTATGGTTTCTCTCGATTAGAACATATGTAGAGATGATATTCTTGATATACATTTCAGATTGCAGACTAAAACATAATCACAATGATGTTGTGTACTCGTACCGGCAATGCATAGAGGGTGACCATGGATGTCTTATTCTCACGGCTGCTGAACAGTAACTTGTAAATTCCAGCAGCTGTTGCATCACCAAGCCTTTGAACAATAACATCTATACAGACCTACGATAAAATTTATTTATTAATTGTCTGCAAAATCAAGTTCCACACGGAAAATGGGCTTCAAATTAAGAACATGTTCACATGATCTGCTAATATTAGCTAAGAGCCTAAGATGATTTTAAAAAATATGATAAAAATAAGAAGGCAACTGTAAAATCTGACAATTTAGTAGCAAAGCTGAGAGAACTGGTTTTTTAACCAGGATTCGGATGGAAGGTTCCGCCACTCCATGATAATAGTCTTCTCTCTGGTCAATCTATACTCCTCTCTACACTGCAAGATAGACATCATACATTGTGCTACCCGGGGATGACAGACTTGGCTTCTCTCTTCTTCAGTAAGCATCTACTGTCTCTGAAATTTGACTTTAAATTTAACAGCTAATACCTACTTTCCATTTTGAGAGAAGGCTGGCTCTGATGTGACCCAATGAATTAAAAAAATGAAGCTAATGCTGAAAGGCCAAATCATTCACTTGACAGTAGGTGTTATAATTCCAAAAAATATCTTTTCCTTCCCTCTGTGGTGATCCAAGTAATTCAAATCATTCTGGATCCAATTCCTTAATATGCATTCATACTGTTCATTGTACCAGTAGTTCACATTGTCATTTCTCATAGAGTTGAACGCAGGACAAAATCTGCTCAAACAGCAAGTAATATAGATCTTCACTGGCCATACAAAAGAAACCATGTACGTTAAAAAAAAATACAGTCACATCCGAAAGACTATTTACTATCATCAATATCCCAATACTAAAGTCATGTTCCTTTGTCACACTAATAGTCAGGGGAAGCCCAAGAACCCAATATCCACTTACATTTTACTCCTAGAATTAAAGCTAGTATTGTCTTTCCTGGACAACCCAAAGCATCAATATCTTAAACTTGTTGAAACAGTTATAGGATTATGTAACATTTCTGAAGTAGGCAAAAAAACCCCGCAAAGAACAGCCGTCCAAATACTTCACAAGGAACAAGTATGACCTTTCCCAGACAATTAATATTCAGGAACTTAAGCTACAACATTTACCCTAACAATGAGCTTAATTGAAGCGTCTCTTAACTTTGCCCAAAAAAAAGGAACAAAAAGTCCGTACTCCTATAAAAATGTATCCTCATGATTACCTGCAAAGAAACAAACATTGGGAAAACAACAAACTCAAATAAAAATGTAGAACTACCCCTGACTATTATCTGAATATAGAAATATCAACATGCACTACATACAATACCGGGCAGGTACTCAAATCCTGCAGCAAATGTATCACCTTCTCATAGAAAACTCGAAATGGCCAAGAAACGGTAGTGCAGGTCCTGCAGAAGAATATAGCAACAACAATCAGCTGACATAAAAGGTTACGTCTTCCTCTGCAAACTCGCTTAACATGTATTGCGAAAAGAGAAGCTTACTTTGGTGGCCTGAAAGCCTCTCCAACTTGCCACCATAGTTTACAAACCGTTACCTGAATAATCAAAACATTCAACTGGAATAAATACCCAATGTGTACCCCCCCAAAAAAAAATACAAATAGTACAATAGGAAGAAGAACAGTGAATTGTGCAACGTGATCATGCATAAAAATGGAATCTCCTTAATTAGTTATCACCAGTGTGGTTCTTGCTAGTGATTTCACGCCACAGAAACTTTCACTCTGCAGTATCAGGAGCGTGGGTCGATGTGCGTGGAAAGAAAATCTGAAATATCTGCTCATGGCCTCCCAGGTGGGTGACTTGCCTCCACAACCTGGATTCAACAGAGCAACACACATCAACAAGTACGTTTAGACGAGAAGTGATGGTACTGGAGCTCGAGGAGATGAGAGAAAACGAGAGGTGTAGGAATATGCACACTTGAGGCAGTTGAGGCCCTTGTCGTAGAACATGGGCAGCTTGAACTCGAGGCTATGCTCCCTGTGGAAGCGCTCCAGCTCAGCCAAGAACGCCGCTTGCTCCTCCTCCGTCCCGGTGTCGTCGCCCTCGATGAAGGGGTCCGGCTCCACCGGCTGGTGGCGCCTGCGCCATACCGTGGAGCTGTCGCCCTCAGCCTTCGCCTCCGCCTCGGCGCGCATTGGGGTGGAGTCGTCATCCTCTTCGTCCTTGCCGTCCCCCTCGTCGCCGTCGTCAAGCAATAAAAGTCAAGCAATAAAATAAGGCGTCAATTAATTTATACTCTCTGATCACAATGTATGCAAATTGCAGGATTTAGAGTCAAGCACTAATATATCCCATGGAATGATCAATAAAAGTGCCATTTCCTGGAATGCCATGATAGCTGCGAATGTTCAACATGGCCATGGAGAGGAAGCCCTAAAGCTCTTCATGGATATGCAACATACTGGAAACAAACTTGATCGTGTTTGTCTAGTTGAATGTTTGTCATCCAGTGCAAGCCTGGCATCATTAGAAGAAGGCATGCAGCTACATTAATTGTCTTGGTGTGAAATGTAGGCTGGATTCAGACAGCCATGTGGTTAATGCTGCAATGGATATGTATGGGAAATGTGGAAAAATGGGTGAAATGTTGAAAATGCTTCCTGATCCTGCCATGCGACCTCAACAATGCTGGAATACATTGATATCAGGTTATACAAGATATGGGTACTTCAAGGAAGCTGAGGACACATTTAAGCATATGGTCTTGAAGGGGCGAAAGTCAGATTATGTAACATTTGTCGCTCTCCTCTCAGCTTGTAGTCATAGCTTCTACAGCATTGAATGAAAATGAACATCAACAGCTAACAACAGAAATAGAAAACAGAACTCCACTACTCCAGCACATCATATGCAAGGAGGTACTAATACATCTATGTGCCTACAAGGATTTTACAATTAGAAAGGTGCTTCAATGCTCTCCTAAAAAGTGAAAAGCACAGATTTTAAAGCACATTGAAGGTCTGAGTTGCAACCACCCAGTACTCTACTACTAACAATACTACTTAAAGAATCATGCAATTTAGTTTTCGCATAGAAGCAGCACTCACGTTAGAAGGTCGTCTATCTATCACCAAATTAAGAGCTATGCAAAGAGCCTTTCCTAATGAAATATTGAGAAAGGTGCTTGCTTGACATTTTGTCAGGATCAAATGATCATCTGTAACATAACTTTTCTCACTGAAAACAATAGATAGCAAAAGGCATGGCAATAAGAGTAGTGCATAAGCATATTGACAAGAAAGGATACAACAATGCTACTTGGAAGTATACAGTCTGGGTGGTCATCATCTCCTCCAGAGACAGTTGCATTGCAAAAGCTTTATCAGAGTCAACAGCTGGAAGGGCTAATAAGTCTGTGGACCTGAGCATGAAATGACCATGATAGGTTGTGAAACGCACCCCTGGAAACATTATGCTATGAGTGTTATGTTGAATCTAAAAACCAAGAAAATATTTAGGAAATGAAGATATCATGCAAGTGTGGAAACTCGATGGACACTCTATGCAAAGTTCCATCATCATAATGTGCAGATAAAGAACTGGCATACTACATCAGTAACTCTACCACCTAAATTCACAATTATCCTCCACGATCACAAGAATCACAGCACACCATCAGCTCAAAGTAACCCTTTAAACAAGACTACATCAGTGCAAGGTCTTGCACACTACAAATGTACAACTTTCAAACCATCAATGACAAGCATTCCAGTGGATGTGAATATATACACGCACTGACATGAATGTATGGTCCACAAGCACATGATAAATTATGTCAAGCTAGTAGTCTAAAAAAAATTATGTCAAGCTAGTTTCAATTAGTAAGAGACCAAAGAAAAACATGTTGTAGCAACACTACGATCAGCATGTCTAATAACAAATGAGCACTTCCACCCTGTCTAATGATAAATGCACAACTATGTTTGCCATTTCTCTGTACTGATAATCTGTAGAAACATGTACCTTCTCTTCTGTATCATCAAATCTTTGTGTAAGCCTTGAAGCAATTTCTTCATTCTCTGGTGGAGAATACTTTAGATGGTATATTTTCCCTGTTACAGGATCAAGCCGTCTCCCAATCACCCTTTCAACAAGAATTTCATTCGAACCTACATTGGACAAAAGACAAAAGAGTTAATATTTGTACATTCTCCATTTCTGAAATCAGATTGCTAAATTGCAGTTTATTTCAATGCGATAGATAAAGCATGAAAAGTATTGAATGTATAATAACAGTGTTAGCACTTAGCACAAGTAAGGACTGTAAAAGGCTGAATCAAAATTGTGAATCTTATTTATTCAGAAAAGGGTGAATGTTTCAATTTAATTATGTAACTTACTAAAGAAAGAAACTATATTTATCTCTCAATTTAAAAACTGCTACATCGGTCACAACTGGCAGCATCTGTACTGTTCAAGCTATTCATTAGCCAAAGGATAGCCAACAGCAGTGTTTCAAGGCCTGGAAGGAGTGTTCAAACTTCAAAGAAATATAATCTGTACTACTGGTACTACAGCATAATGGTGACAAATTCCGTAGCCTAAAGATCAAATATGTTTTGAAATTTGTATTACATGTCAATAACTTGATCTGATTGTCAATAACTTGATCAATAACTTGATCTGATTGTATTACATGTCAATAACTTGATCAAAGAAATTACCACATATCTAATGAAAAGGTGCAAACAAGTGATACTAAAACATATCGGATCAATAAACACAACGGGATCTCCTGCTGACGCACACTACCATTTAGTATAATTTATACAGCAACACAAACCGTATCCATAGCAATGCAAAATCCACAAACAGTAAAATTGGTATTACTGGAAACCGTGTTAGTCTTAAAAAACTCAATAAGAAGCGCAGATGCCATTAGGCCATTACTAACCAGCTCGTTTAAGAAACATCTCTCTCAGAAATTGCAATGGAAACTGCAATTAATCAGTTGCAGCAAAAACAAATCCCCACATTCCTTATACTGTTATGCTGGCCTAGAATGAAATCTAACATTCGCTAACTGAAGAAGATGAGATTACCTTATCAGTGAGCAGGGAAGCAGAGGAGAAGAACTGGATCTCACTGCTCGCGCAGGCAGCTAGCACCGACTCGTCGCGGGAGAGCTCTAGTAGGGAGACGCCGGGGAGGAGCACGTCCGCGACGCAGCGGTTGCTCGCCTTGCCCTTCTCTCGCGCGGTCGCGCCTCCTTACTGGCCGCCGTCAACGCCTTGGTCCTTACGGCCATAAACCCTGGAAACAGTGTGAGAAACCCTAGGTGGCGAGATCGAGATGGGAATGCCGAGCGAGCGGTTGGTTGGTGGTTCACTGCGAGTTACCGTTGGGGTGGGCGAGGAAGACGGCGGCATGGCGGTTGGAGACGGCGAGAGCGGGTAGGAGGGGGATGGGGTCGCCGGCGAGGCGGAAGACGAAGTCGGTGGTGCCGTCCTGCTCGCCCTCGACCTCGTCGGAGAGGTCCAGCATGTGCGGCGGTGACATGGCCAGCGCGCGGTGAGGCGGTGGCGGTCGGAAGTTAGGGTTTTGGGTTTTGGGCCGGGGAGGAGAGACCGGGAGGCATCGGCCGAGACGGGGCGTGGGAGGCACCGGTATCTGGAGACGCGCCGCCCCGCGGGGAAGTGTGGTGGTGGTGGTTTCGCGGTGAAGAACGGCGCGAGGAGATTGGGCGAGGAGCCGAGGAGTCGCGGCGCGAGGAGATTGGGGGCTCGGCTGGGGAGTGGGGGGCGGCGCGAGGAGACGAGGAGGCGCTGTGTACGCGTGGAGTGAGAGGGGCGGGGGACTGGGGAGTGGGGCCCGCGGGAGAACGGACCGACCACCAACTGCTGCTTTATAATAGTAGAGATATAATGCATATTTTCACCGGCCACTAACTCACGTGAATCACACAGGTCAGCATGCCACATTGGACGTGGTCAACCCACCATGTCAACATTCTAGTCCCGGGTGGTGCCCCTAACTGACCCACTTAAACAAGTTATGGGACTTAGATATGCGGTTTAGGAGTTGAGGAGGAACCTATATGACTGCTCGAGACAAGTTTAGAGACCTACAATACATCTTACTCTTTGATGTAATGCAATGTTATGTCGTATAATGGAATTTTCCCGTGCTTTTGCTGTAATTAATTTGTTCACAGTATTGCTTTTGTGTGTGATCGAGGACCGAGCACATTAACAGAGGCACGATGCAGGCAACAGCGGAGTTCACCAGGTGAATTAAGCAGTGGTGTCATTTGCACAATGTAGGGTAGGGTTCCAGGCGGAGTTCACCGAGCGATGGCCGTCAAGAGGAATTCAAGCCTCAAGGAGACAAGGAGGCGGCGATAGGGTTTCGGTTGTACATTTGGCTGGTGGGTATTGCAAATTTGAGGTTATTCCCACCAATGGTGAGGATCTATCTAGGAGTAGTCATATGGCACCCTGTAAACCTTGTGGTTTACAAGGAGGTCGTTTGACCGCCAAAACCACACAATAGGTCTTGACTTTCTCGTGTAGGTGGCTCAGTCGCTTCAAGGCCCAGTGGTTGGCTTTTACCATCTAAGAGACTATTCGGCATTGCCACCTAAACATTAACAAAGCACTGAATGGTATGAAAGAAAGCCTAAACAACTTTAGAATAGTTGGTCTAACAGGGTCTCCTCAGGCTCAGTATAGGTGTAAAGGGTACGCGATCGAAGCGGTATCACACCATTTTGGTATATGATAGCAAGACCTTCCAACAAATGGTATTAGAAAAATGCTGATACTGATACTGATTCCCAACAACTTACATTTATCTAGCATGTGCTTGCCAAATTATTAATCGGAATTTTACGCTATACAAAAGATAAGTAGGATGCGTGTCATCGTAATTACAGTCGTGCGTTCTTCTCTAAACCTTCGTCTTGTTCTAGCTCTAAGTATTTGTTTCTATTTTTTTATGTGCATTGCGAGCGAAGGACAACCTGAGAGTGAATCAGTAATGAAGTTTGCTTTGGAGATGCTCTGTGGATGTTCCAGCTGTCCGTGGAAGAAGAGATAAATATGAAAGATCCTTGGTTCACGAAGTTACTTGACCTGCTGAGCGTGTGCCCTCCTGGTAACGCAGATAAAAATCCTCACCGATGTTCCTCACAAGAGTGTGTGGCCAAGGATTCTGGAGAACAACAAACTTCTCCGATGATGGTTTCAGGACCAAAGGTGTGAGAACTACAGCTATTCTATAGTTGATGACAGAAAGTTCATGGTTTCTATGAGGCACACGAGATATCATCTGTTCAAATTCAGGCATTACCACTGCTACAGCCAGGATGATTTGGAATTAAATATGCAGATGAAGTGTATAGAGGCCGGTATCTCCCTTCATGAGAGGCTATGGCTGAAGGATATTATTGTGGTCGGAGAAAAGAGACGAGAGAATGATGACGATAGAGTAACCTGTTGATCATGGCACACCCCTTGTTTCGGGGCAGCAATTAGGTCTGTTGTTTTTTAGATGCATTTTTCCGTAAGCTTTTGCAAAGATTAGAATGAAAAATGAATTGTTTTGCCCATATTCATATGGCAATTGCTATACTGCTCCAGTTGTATCAAATAATCGTATTCTGTTTTGACATTAACATCGAGGGCCAGAGGGGTGACACGGCACATGCGTGCCAGCTTCAGGGCTGGCCTCTGAGAAGAAAGATGGATTGTATTACAACAATACATTGGGCCCCGTTATATATGTTCAGAAAAAGAAGACAGTCACTGTTCATGTGTACATCCCCGTTATATATACGTGCCCTGCCTCCCCTAGCGTGTCAGCAACACGATTTTTAAGTTTCCCCAAGCAAATCGCAACATTCTCAATTACGCAATTCTCTGAATTGAAAATGTTGCAGGGGAGCTGCTAGCGAGCATGCGGCACCATACAATATTTCTACTATGATTAATTATTAGCATGATCCAGTACTGATCCAACAGTTAAAACAATGTAGTAAAGTACACTGAGAAACATGGATAGTTTGCAACACGAACTTCACATCTAAAGAAAAACCGAAGAAATTTATTATGGTTTTTCTTTTGGTAAATACACGGCATCATTGCATGCCTATTCTCAACATTACACCAATAGACTGCATAGTTACTTACATTCTTAGCTGCCACCAGAGGAGAGGTAATGTGACCGCAACTTAGCAGCCCGTGTCATAAGACAACAGCGCCAGATCTGGCTAGGAAATGGCAGGTACAGACAGGATTGGGCTCAAATTCTCAGCTACTAAAACAAAACCAATCAACCACCTCACAAGAAGTGCAGAAGGTCCGTCATAGCGAACCAACAAGGAAGCTACCAGACATTTCTAGTTAGACTTGTCCCCATCCTTATGAGCCTGATGTGTATGTATATCGTGTCTGAGCCCCCTCTAATAGCTCCACAAGTTTGCCTGAAATGAATTGAGCACGTAAAGTTTATTACAAAGTGCTTCCTCTTGAGTTTATGCAGGAAAGATATCCATAGAAATGGGGAAGGTTTACATACCCGTAAGGAAACCAATAAATGGCACTGGATTCAACACTTTCTCAGCCTTCTCGAGCTGACGCCTGTCAGGACAAGTGTAATCATGGGTACAGAGGACAAAAAAGGATCAAATCAAGAATAGAGACATTATCATCAAAGGGCGTCGTATTCATTACTTGGTATAGTTGGCGAAGAATGGATCTCTCATGACATAAAGGGCCCACATCATCTTTCGCCTTTTCAACTGATGGAATTGAACCAAAGAAGATTAGCTAATTCAGCACTAGAGAGAATATGATCAAACAAAATTGAACACATTAGAAAACTGAAAGCATCTTGCCTCATCCCTCTCAGCAGATGAGAGCTGATGAACTTTCCCCGCTCTATGATTCAGATCTGTCGCGTGTGAATGGATGCCAAGACTCGCGAGCTCCACAGCCAATGACACTAACCATGGGGTCCAAGATCTGATTCCAAACTTTCTGATCAAAAGTACATATACAAATGGTCTGAATATGTGGACGACCTCCCCAAGGAAAAATAAACGCCCTGAAAACCCTTTAGAAGACCAAATACTTGCTAAAGTTGGCTTCTCAACCACCATCACTGCATGGCACAGAACAAATAACTCACTAAAAAAGGAAATACGATTCAAAAAGTAAACATAAGAACGCCCCAATGGGGAGCCATACTAAGATATTAGTGAGGAAAAAAATGTTACCAAGAGGATCAGGAGTAGGTTGGAGCCTCCTCATCCGCATAGGGTCTGACATCATCTTTGCGTTCTGGCCAAACTTGTTCAAAGCAGCTACTGCTCTTCCCTCCAGACTCTTAGATATAAATCCAGCTTTTCCATCCAGACCATTAGGAACCCCATGACCATTTTGGAAGTGCCCATTCATCGGATAGATGACTGGCAATCCGTTACTTTTGACTCCATAATTGTCTGCAAGAACATTCACCTCTTCTTCATTTGCCACCTCCCCTCCTTGTAAGAGCATCTTGTAGCCACTCTCCCTGAAAGCTGCTAGCCTGACACCTGCTCTGAAATGTCGCACAAAAAATATCATTTGTCTGAACAAAGCCAGAAATACAGGCCAATATCAGATATGTGACTGAGAGAAATAATACATAAGAAATCATCTTACTTCACCGCTTCTGTAATAGCAAGGAAGCTCCATTTACGATCATCTCCAACAAAGTGCTGGGCAGCAACCTCAACAACTGCCTCCACATCCTTTAGTACAGATACAACAAGAGCCCATGGGATAGATTGCTCCTTGGAGGCCAGTGACTGACCTTCGGTTGGCGTGTCAATTATATGCTGGTTGACAGAACTCACAATGCCCAAAAATGCATATACTGTTCAGAAAAAGAAAAGACGCCTTAATGTCAAATCATAGAGCTCAATAGCTCATACTACTCAATTTGAATCAGAAAAAAAAAACAATGGCCTCAAAAAAGGTCATCTTAGTGTACATATGTTCATGAAGTGAACAGATGTTGTTTTGTTCCTTGGAAAGATTTTAGCAAATTAAAGAGCTAAGCTCTATGATGTTTTTTCTGGATCAGTAACTCCAAGATTTTAGTAATAGCAAAAAATTTGATTCACCAATACATTATTCCCAGAAGCAAATACATGTTCGAGAATATTATCTGCAAACAATGAGATCTTTTTGGAAGGGTGAGTGAAATGAAGATTTACATGGCTAAAGACTGTTTTCTTGTTTCGTGAGTAAACAATGGGGTGAATTCAAAGTTCAGCAAAATTGGATAGATATATTATATTCACAATTTCGGATAATCTACACTGAATATTTCAAAATGAGTATGACGCTAATGTTTTTTTAGATATCTGTGCCGAATGCTAACAGAAAAAAAAGAACACAAAATCTGAAACAGGCTTAATCACTTTTTTAGGGAAAAGGCTTAATCACTTTAGTGCTAAGGACACTTAAAGCAGTTGCATATGAATTGTATAAAAACATTAGGAGTTGGCAGTAATGAATAATATTTATTGCCTCTATGCGATACCTCAAATAGCTTTCATGGTAAAAATAAATAAATCTAGTACCTAAGTGATTGTATTAGCAGCTTTCATAACTAGAAGATGGTTGGTAACGAAGTGTAACAAACAGATCATTTTGACTCAACAATATTAGTCGCATTCTTGTCCTGAACTACAAAAATCTCATGCTTTCCTCCGTGCACACGGATGTGAGAACAGTAACAGTAACAGTGAAACAGGAAACATGGTTGCCAAATCATGCCTCACCAGATGTCATTTACAAAGCGTCAATTCTTGATGATGAAAAAACAAGAACCCTCGCGCATGTGTCACATGTAACATGAGCAGAGGGCCACGGCGCACCACACATCAAAATCTCACACCTAAAATTTGACATTTGAGCCTCCATATGTCTCAAAAGTAACTATGTCTATATGTACAACCTATACCTCTTAGATCATAATTATTCCAGTACATTCTAATTCCACAATGTATCTGTTGCAAGCAAATGTTATTTGCAGATCCTGTTTTTCATCTGATTAACACAAAATAGGCACTTAGTACTGCTCCAGGGCCAAACATCATGAGACAGTAAGCATATCAAGTGGTGATATAAGATTGAGATAAACGAATTGTGAAGTGGAACCAAATGTTACTCCTACTGAAGGATCATCATTCACAACACCTGCTTCTGGTGCAATCTCGGAGTTGGCGAAGCGCTCGGGAAGAATCCACGTCAGCCCCTGAAAAGAGTTCAAGCAAGCATAAGCAAAAGTGGCCAGTTACAGCCATCCCATTGGTAGCCTGGCAAGAAATTGAGGTCGAAATTTGCGACCCTAACCGAACTCTATGACACTCGAGCAGAACCAAGATGAAAGTTTGCGCACACAAAAATGCGAAATTAATCATCTTTTGTGTTCTGGCAAAAGCCAGGAGGTTCCATCCAAGAAACAGCCAAACCACACGAATTCGAGTAAACCCCAGCCGAGGAATCCCAACCAATTACCCAAGCACAAGATTCAACCAACTCGAACCAAAATCCAAATCGCGAATCCCAGCAGCAGCATCGAATCGACGACGTGCTCCACGCGGATTACAGATCACGAACTCCCGTGGACCGCAGAAAGCACCGGAATTTGGCGCGCCCAAACAAAAGCAAGCACTAGTACGCAGCAGGGGTCGGGGATTACGTTGGCCAAGGACTCGAGGGAGCGGACGAGGTCCCGGTTCTTGCGCACCCAGAGCTTGTAGGCTTCCATCGCGATGGCGATTCAGCCACCGCCGCCGCCTCCTCCTCCCCTCTTCCTCCTGGAGAAGATAGGGGGAGGACAAGACGAGGAAGACACAGCACCAGCCCGCCAAGGACGACGTGGAGCACGGGGAGCCGTCTAATCTGCGGCGGCCGGCGGCGGCGGCGAGTGGAATCGCGGCGGCCGCGCAATAGGCGGGCAGGTGTCAGGCGTCGTCCTGCATCGATGGGGAGGATTGATTGGTTTTCTACAGAGCTGACTGGTGGGGCCGCCCGTCCAGTGAGACTGGGAGATGATAATCTCCCACGTTTTTTAAGTTGACCACACACACTGAGTCACTGACACTACCGAATTGCAAACCATTACTACGTTTTGTGAAAAGTTTAACGTTGCCTAATATATACTATATATTAAAGTGAAGATTATAAATTGCGTTTAGGTCCTTTTTGACGGTTTTTTAATAAAATAGATCCGAAAAATATTAAAATTATGTTTTAGCCCCTCCGTGGTTTACATTTAGATCCTCCCGGTGGTTTTTTGCGGAATGAACCCCGAAAAAAATACTTTAGGTCCCTCTACAGTTAAAAAAACACAGATTCGTCGAAGGTTTATAGCAACCCATTGATTTGCCAACGGGTCGTGACCGCGGTTTTCTCAAAAAAAAAAACACAATTTCATCGAAGATTTATAGCAGCCCATAGATTCCCTAACGAGTCCTAACGACACCCATTTTTAAAATAAATACGAAAACCGAAAATACGACCAAATTTTCCGAATTACACAAAAAAGCAGCCACCGTTTTCTAAAAAAAACGCAGATTCATCGAAGATTTATAGTAGCCCATAGATTCGCCGACAGGTCCTAACCGCGGTTTTCTAAAAAAAAATACAGATTCATCGAAGATTTATAACAACTCATGGATTCGCCGATGGGTCCTACTGACCTATTTTTTAAAAAAAATACGAAAATCGAAAATACAATCAAATTTCTCAGATTTTTCACATTACATCATCATACGTGACGACATAGCACGTTATTCTGGCTAGTCTTATTTCATAGCGCAAGACGTGGCAGATCATTGTATATATGAACAACAATCGGGAGAGTGCGCGATACTGTGACGTCATTCAAGAATATGCAGATTTTGTGCGCTACCAGCCTCCACATGCATAGATGTTGTGTTGAAGCGAAACAATGGCTAACACGTCTGCAACATCAGATCCCAACTCCTTTTCTAGTTCAATGTTGGTCTGTAGCAAATGCAAAACTAATACTCTCTCAGATCATAAATAGTTATTATTTTGAATATTAACAAAAATTTTAAAACTCAACTTTGATCACTAATTTCTATTGTAATATATTTAAAATTTTAATAAACTTATAATATTATGAAAGTATCTTTCGAAACAAATTTATACATTTGATTTTCATGCATCTAATATAAATATTTAAAAAGATATCAATAGCTAAAATTTCAAAAAAATGACTTTACGTATTCCAAACCGATAAGTTTTTTTTATGAGAGTGAGTAGTTGCTTAACCAACCCCGTCGCCAAATTTTAGTTGAAATATACAACATATTTTGACTTTGAACAAAGATTAAAAAGATGATGAAATTGAGAACGGTGTGTGAGAAAATAATTTAGGGATTATTTGTAATTGTCTTAAAATGATGGGCGAGAATACTTTGTGTGATAGTAATAAATAAATATATACGATAAAGAGAAAATAAATAAGAGCATATGAGAAAAAGATCTAATAAATCTACATAATAAGCCTTATATTTATCAATAAGATATTCTAAACTATAGACCTTATATATTTACGGAGGAAGCTACGTGACGAATACTCATACTAGGGATACCCCCAGCAGGCCGGAACACCAAATGGGCCGTCTTAGACCCAGCTCTGGCCGAAGACCTCGTTGGGTCACGAAGGGCCCTCGACCCCGATCAAGCCCGCTGAGGGCGATCCGACTGCCTCAGATCGGGCGCCCGCGCAGCTCAGGCAGCCTCGGGTCAGGCGCCCGCAGCTCAATCGGCCTCAGATCGGGGCCCCAACGAGCTCCGACCCGACGACCTCCGTCATAGGGTCGAAGATCATCATGGTCGACCTCAAGGCATCACCTTGCGCAGACACGCAGCCATCTTTGATGGCTAGTGGCTCCTTCCCAAGGTGGCAGAGCCGCCAAAGTCAAACGCCGATCCTTCACCCGTCATGCACAGAGAGAGCCGCGCTCCTCCCGAGACGACATCGAGCCTGCAGTGTGGCGTCGGCATCGGCAGGCGCCACCGGAGGGTAGTCGCCCTACCCGACGGAACGTCGCTCGCTGTGTCTACCAACCCAGGCATGAGATGAACAAGAACCTGTCAGTCACCAGGACCGAAGACATAGGACACCCCATCCTTCTTTCTCCAAACTTCCGTGTAACCTGCCCCCTCGGCCTATATAAAGGGAGGTAGGACCCTCAGGGAAGGGGGGACGAGCGTAGGCGAGCAGACCAAAGGCACTCACGAGCACTTGCGAGTGTATAGCTCTTACGAACGAACAACTCTTGCTCACTCCGACCTCACCCACTCATACGAGGCGCTTAAGGTTTGCTCTTAGCCCTCGCTTGTAAACACCGTGCAGTCCTCTACACCCAAATTAATACAAAACCACCACACGAACTTGAAAGTGCATCTAGGCCTCTCAAAGAGTTTTGGTGATTTATGGCAACACAATTCCATATACTGACGGTGCAAGTGAGATTCTATGCAATGATCGAGAAGATATCATCGTTGGAAAGCAATTGGAGATCCCCACCATCTTTAAAAATTTGAAAAAGGCGGCATCAAGACTTTAGTCGTAAATCTTTTATTTTTATTGAGTCTAAGGATAGCCGTACTATTAAGGGGGATACGACGAAAAATTGCTTCTAGGATATGCTTGTGCTCATAGAATGAAAATTGCATCTCGAAAGATTTTTAAAACATTGCATTTCCTATCAAAGGGTACTTCTGGCCGAGTGGATCAGGCCAGAGTATCCGGACATTTAGTCCGGACACTCCAGGCTAGGGCCCTCGGTTGCATTCTCTAGATAGTCCGGAGTATCCGGACATTTAGTTCGGACACTCCGGGGAAAATGGTCCGGAGTATCCGGTGAGTCCGGAGTATCCGGGGATTAAGTCCGGATACTCCGGGTTAACCTTCTCGGTTCAAAGCAAACTCACTTCAGTCCGGACACTCCGGACTAAATGTCCGGATAGTCCGGGGTTTGCGCAGCACAAGTGTAACGGTTGGATTTTGGGAGACCTATTTAAGCCCTCACTCCAAATCCAACCGTTGCTCACCTCATTCATTGCAGCATTAACTCTCAAGCTCTCACTCACTCTCTCTTGAGCCCTAGCCTCTTTCTCCCCCTTGAATCCTTGCTTTGATTTGAATCTTTGGGGAGAAAAGAGGGGATCTAAGTGCTTTGAGCTTGCATTTTGATTCTTGAGCACAAGTTTCATCCTCCAAGTTGATTTAGCGGCGTATTCGTTACTCTTGGAGTTTGAAGGGCTCCTAGACGGCAAGGAGTCACCAGGAGCCTCCAAGACTTGGTGTGGAGAGCCCGGAGGTTTGTGAAGGCAAGCCTCGCCTCAAAAGGAAAGAGGCAAGAAGACCGGCCCAGTGCTTTGTGCAACACCGGAGGAAAGTGGTCAAGAGGGACCGGGCTTTGTGCCTCCTCAGCGAGCGTGGGATTCCTTCAAAAATCCGAACCGGGTAAAAATCATTGTCTCCTTGTTCTTCTTTTGCTTGTTCTAGGGTTTGTTGTTCACGAAACTTGGAGCCCGATCTACTCTATTATTGTGTTTGCTTCTAGATCTTCACCATCATCAGTGCGACACTATTTAGAGTATTTGTATTCATTTAGATTGTTGAAAAATTGCCTAGATTTAAAATCCCCTCTTTGAGCTACTCAGTCCGGAGTATCCGGACAATATATCCCGGATAGTCGGATTTGTCCCGAGTATCATCGGATAAAATCCCCGGACACTCCGGACTCAGACCCTCGGGTGAATTTAAATTGTTGCAAATTTTTCAATCCGCCTATTCACCCCCTCTAAGCGACATCACCGGTCCTTTCAATTGGTATCGAGCCAAATCTCGTAGTTTGGCTTAGCCGCTGGAGAATCTAAGATGTCGGATACACAGAAGAACACAAGCCCATGACCAAGACTAGGACACGGGCTCGTGTCGGGGTTGCTATTCCATTTAATTATACCTCTCTTGGTGTCTCAAGCTCCTCATCTTATGTCTCCGTGCCCTCCGGTGGCGCCTCATTTCGATGGCACTCACTATGCCGCATGGAAACATAAGATGAAGATGCACTGAGATCGCTTCACCCTTCTATTTGGAAGATTGTGCAAGCAGGTTTTAAGCTGTTGATCCGAACAACCTTACTCCCATAGAAGATAAAGATCAACATTTCAATGATTTGGCGATCAATGCTTTGTTTAACGCCTTGAGTGATTCGAGTTCAACCGAATTCGACGGACTCGAGGAAGCAAAGGCCATTTGGGATAGGCTCATGGTCGATCATGAAGGAATTTCAAGTGTCCATGAATCGAAGATAGAGCTCATTATTGGTGAGCTAAGCGGTTCACATTGGAGGAAGGAGAGTCCTACAACAAAATGTTTGACCACTTAATGGTGCTTGTGAATCAAGCCAAGGGACATGGATGCACCGATCTTGCGGACAAGGCCGTGGTGAAGATAATTCTTCGGGTGATCGCTCCTACCAACCGCAACCTTGTTCAATTAATCCGAGACCGCCCAACCCGACACTTTGACACCTCATGATGTCATCGATCGACTTATGATGGACGAAATGATGATAAAGGAAAACTCGGAAGAAGCACCATGTCTTGGCGAGATGAAGGAGCTCGAGACTGGCTGCTCGACCGGCGATGTGGCGGTTGCGACGGCGAGACCGAACCACATCCGGGACGAGCGAGCTCGTCAGCGAAAGCACTATGCTCTCTTCGGCCTGCGAACACCGGAGAGCGACTTCATAGCGGCGGTCCTCGCCCACTGTGAGATAGAGCTCATCAACATGGTGCCCAATTCCATCCTTCTCCTTTCTATCTTCTCACATTTGTGCGAGGGGTTCCTTGGAATCCTTCCCACCCCCTCGCTATTCTTTCGTTTCTTCAACCTATTCCGTTCTGGGAAGGATCCCGTGGTCGGATGCCTTTACTTCCGACAACGGACGGGGATCCCATGGGCCTTCCCCAAAATCCAATCTCGGAACTCCTTGAGTCGTGGACCGGCGGTGGTTTTACTTGAAGAAGGGCGGGCAAGGCGGCTGTGTTCGACGGAACCCGATCACCGGAAGAAGGAGACCGGGCGACGACACGAGGTCGACGAGGAGGCCATCGCCGCCATACATATCTGCGCCAGCGCACTTACCGGCGAGCAATCGCTGCGACTTCTCTGAATCGGGTTTTCCCCTTCGAAGAGGAACACCCGTTCTCACGAGATCACGGGCGGCGACATGACCCGCGAGGTCGTCCGGTCGTCTTCTTGCCTCGGGACTTGTTTGCATTCGTCCTTCGGGTCCTCTTGACAGTTTATTTTCTTGCAGCGCCGAAGGAATCTGGGTCACCGCTAGGATGAACGAGATGTTCGAGAAAGGGCGACGATTACACCTCGACGCTCGTCTGAAAAACATCTTGCCGGAAGGCGAGTAAGCACTCCCAAGCCGTTCTTCAATTTGCACACCATCGGCGGCTTTCCCTGATCGCTCGTGCTCACAGGACCATCAGGAGCTACTTGACACGGCCAAGAGGTGCTCCATGCCAAGTGGGCAAGAGCAAGAAGGGAAGAAGAAGCCACCCGCAAGCAGAGCAGAGTGAGGCCAAAAGCCCCACGTTGAATGGGCCGCCGTGCAGCAGAAGAACTCCCATGGTCGAGCCCCGAGCTTATGCTCGCTCGCATCTCTGACATGTCTTTCTTGCGAGCGATGGCGTGCGCGCCAGTCTTCGAGTCCTCAGGTGGCCCAAGGGTCCCAAGAGGGGGGCCTTGGGACTTCTGCCGCGGGGGAGTTAGAGCCACCGCAGGCCTTAAGGTCCCAGCAGGGACCGAGCGGGCGCACCTCGACCTCGGGAGGTCGAGTTCTCGCCACCTCTGCGGCGAAGACGCCGACCAGTAGGTTTTCGCCCTTCATTTTGCTCGGCCTTCCTTATACTGTTTAGCTTAGCGATGCGCTCTTAACGCAGACCTTGGCGCCGAGCTCAACACCGCCGTATTAACAATGACTATTGTCCGAGGGAGTCGGGTCCGCGAGGAAGAGGAGGGCAATTATGTCTTGGCACCCGCCGCCCCCGGGCGAGCACCTCCGTCCGGGCCCCAGGCTAGGCTCGGCCCGGCGAGTTCGACCAAGGGCTCGACGATCGGAAGAAGAGGTCCTCCGCGACCAGCGAGGATTATGCCACCAGTGAGGTGGATGTTGAAAACGGCGTCAACCCGCGAGGCTGAAGAGAGGGATCTGGGGCGCCCGCTCACGACCACCTAGGCGGCAGCGTGGTGCGGAACTCCCCGGCCGATCTGAAGCATTCGGTAGTGGCAAGCACGGAGGACCAAGCCACGATCCAAGCCGGGGCCACCGCGGGAGGCTAAAGACCTTCTAACCGGGAACAAGGCAAGCCCCTGGGACCAAGCTTGGGAGCGGGTCGAGCCCTCGAGCGCTCCGTCCCACGGGCACCAAGGCCTCACCCAAGCCCTGCAAGCATGATGGGTGACTCCGCCCCAGGAACGTCGGGCAGTGGCCCCGCCGTGTACTCCCGCGCCACCTTCGAGGCCCGCCTTACTCAGTACCTAAGTCCCTTCGGACCTTGGCTCGAGACTTCACCTTTTCCCTTCTTTCTCTTAAACTCATCAAGTGTTATCTTGACCTTCGAGCCCCAGCAGTCATCGACTCGGTCTCCCGAGGGCTGCAAGGCCTTCAAACGCCTGACGGCCGAGGGCCTTGCTCGATGTCTTGGAGGACCGGGAGGCAGTGCGCTCAAGCTCGTGGAGGACACCAAGCCAGGGAGAAGGCCGCAAAGCGTGACGACTCAATGAGATCGTCGGCCTCCGCGAGCAGTGAAAGCGCTCGAAGCCTCCCACAAGGCCGAGCTAGGCGGGCCATCGCCGAGCGGACCACGCGTGCAAGTCCCTCGAGGATGGGTGGCGAGGTCGCCAAGGCGCTTCGAGTGGCGAGCCAAGGAAGAACTCACGCAAGGCACTGCCGAACCAGGCGATGCCGGTGTCAAGGGCCTCCCAGGCTCGAGGCCAAGGTTCGAGAGCTCACTTGCTCGAGGAGAAGCGGGTGGGTGAGCAAAGGCGCCAAGAGCGCCTTGGCCCAACTTCAAGAAGAATGACACCTGCTGGCCAGAAGCCTCTAGAAGCCCTCGAGCTCAGGGAGCTCTCGACCTTAGGGCCAAGGTCGCGAGCTCGGCGGAGAAGCTCGTCGAGAGATGGCGATCTGTAGATAGGGCTAGACTTCTGTAAACAAGATCATCTGAAAAAAGGCTCAATGGAATGACATTATTTTGTCAAAAAATGGTTTTAATGTCTTGGTTTGCTTCATCATTTCCTAATCAAAGATTTTTTTTCTTTAATCGGCACTTAGCCTTTTCTGGTTGGCATATCTGCCCCCTCGTTGGGCTCAAGGAAACGCGGCCTTGGGGAAGTTAAAAACATGTAGAGACCAAGCCCCAAGATCGAAAAAAGGCCCATGGGGTGTAACATGGGAGCCGAGAAAAACTCGGGATCTAGAGGAGGCTCTCGGTCATGACAACGATTTTCTTGCTCGTTGGACCCGGGTCACGGGCTTAGTTCAACCTGGCGGGAGAGCATTGATCTTAAGAGGTTCCCACAAGTAGCTCACCCCGGGGTGAAGTTTAAGCCCCGACACGGGCCAAAAAGGCCCGTCGTGGGTCGGACTCAAAGGCCTCAACTCGAGCCAACACAAAATATAAGCAAAAATTTGCACATAGACCAATCATGACAACCAACAAGAGCTTCATTGAAAATTGAGGTAAAAAGGGTTACAAAATTTTTGGGGATCAATGTTCCACAAGCTAGAAGCTCTCGCCCGAACGCGCAAGGCCCCGGCCGTCGTTGAAACAACTCTATAGAGGCCCTCCCACGAGGATAACTTGTTGGTGTTGGGGAGCCCGAATCCGTCGGGGCTAAGTCCCCAACAAGGAGCTCCTAGGTCCCGGCGAGGCGCATGTCCGTGAAGAGCTTCGGGGGCCGTGTAGTAGTGCCGGGATCTTACTTCTTCCGCCAGGGTAAAGTCAAGAACCGTTTTGCTCGAATCGTCGGTCAACCGGACCTGGCGAGCCAGGGTGACCTCTGGAGGCGGGGCGGCCGATCAACCGGCCGGGAGTGGACCGTTCCGGGGCCGTGTCGATAGACCATAATACGGTGGGAAGTTCATCCACCGTGCGCCGGTCGTTCGAGCTCATCGACACTCGCTTTTGGCCTTGACGATTTGTCCATTAGTGCGCTCCCGCTCCATTGTCCTGGATGGGCCACGAAGCATAGTATACTTTGGTGCCAATGTTTTCCCGACTTGGAAACCCGGTAAAGTGTGTTCCATTGTTAGTAATGATTCATGGAACCCCATACCGTGACCACAACAAAGGGAAGAACTTGGCCGGAATGATGGTTTCTTTCAATCCATTTGGTGAAGGTATCGATGGGACAACGAAACTTCTTCCCCCGGGAAGGGGCCAAGGATGTCCCCCCGGTCGAGAAAGGCCAAGCGAGTGGGATGGTGGGAGCCGAGCAGCTTATGCGACTTTCGAGCATGGGCGGCAAGCTCGACAGCGGACAATGTTACGTCGCGAGTCCGGGCCAATAGAACCCCATGGGAAAGCCTTCCAAGACCTTGAGCGCCTGAGCTCAACACCGCCGTATAACAATGACTATTGTCCAGTATAGTCCGGTCCGACGAGGAAGAGGAGGGCAATTATGTGCTGGCACCCCGCCGCCCCTCGGGCCAGAGGCACACTCCGTCGGGCCCCCAGGGCTAGGCTCCGGCCGGCGAGTTCGACCAAGGGCTCGACGATCTGGACGAAGAAGAGGTCCTCCCCGCGACCAGCGAGGATTATGCCACCAGTGAGGTGGATGTTGAAGACGACGTCAACCCGCCCGAGGCAGCCGAAGGAGAGGATGCCGGGGACGCCCCTGCCACGACCACCTAGGCCGCGCCGACCGTGGCGGTCGGAACTCCCCGAGCCGCCGATCCTGAAGGCATTCCAGCCGTGGCAAGCACGGAGGACCAAGCCACGATCCAAGCCAGGGCCACCGCAGGGGAGGAGGCTAAAGACCTTCTAGCTTCGGGGAACAAGGCCGAAGCCCCCACTGGGACCAAGCTTGGGAGCGGGTCGAGCCCCCTCGAGGCGCTCCCGTCCACGACGGGGCACCCGAAGGCCTCACCCCCGAAGCCCCTGCGGCAACAGTGGGTGACTCCGCCCCAGGAACGTCGGGCAGTGGCCCCGCCGTGTACTCCCGCGCCACCTTCGAGGCCCGCCTTACTCAGGTACCTAAGTCCCTTCGGACCTTGGCTCAGACTTCACCTTTTCCCCTTCTTTCTCTTAAACTCTGTCAAGTGTTATGCTGACCTTCCGAGCCCCGCAGGCCATCGACTCAGTCTCCCGAGGGCTGCAAGGCCTTCAAACGCACTCCGACGGGCTGAGGGCCTTGCTCGATGTGCTGGAGGACCGGGAGACGGTGCGCTCCAAGCTCGTGGAGGACCTGCAAGCCGAGCGGGAGAAGGCCGCGCAAAAGGCGGCAGACGACTCCAATGAGATCGTCGGCCTCCGCGAGACGGTGAAGACGCTCGAAGCCTCCCACAAGGCCGAGCTAGAGCGGGCCATCGCCGCGGAGCGGGACCACGCGTGCAAGTCCCTCGAGGATGAGCGCGCGAGGTCGTCCAAGGCGCTCGAGGCTGAGCGAGCCAAGGCCGAAGAACTACGCAAGGCCGCTGCGAACCAGGCAGCCGCCGTGTCAAGGGCCTCCCCCGAGCTCGAGGCCAAGGTTCGAGAGCTCGACTGCTCGAGGAGAAGCTGGGTCGGGTGAGCAAGGCGGCCAAGAGCGCCTTGGCCCAACTTCAAGAAGAATGACACCGCGCCGCCGAAGCCTCTACCGAAGCCCTCCGACTCCAGAGCGAGCTCTCGACCTTAAGGGCCAAGGTCGCCGAGCTCGAGCAGGAGAAGCTCGTGCGAGAGATGGCCGATCTGTAGATAGGGCTAGACTTCCTGTAAACAAGATCATCTGTAAGAAAAAGGCTCAATGGAATGACATTATTTTGTCAAAAAAATGGTTTTAATGTCTTGGTTTGCTTCATCATTTCCTAATCAAAGATTTTTTTCTTTAATCGTGCACTTAGCCTTTTCTAGTCGTGGCATATCCTGTCCAGCCCTCGTTGGGCTCAAGGTAGAGCAACGCCGGCCTTGGGCGCAAGTTAGAAAACATGTAGAGACCAAGCCCTGCAAGATCGAAAAAGGCCCATAGGGAGTGTAACATGGGAGCACGAGGAAAAACTCAGGATCTAGAGTGAGGCTCTCGAGTCATGACAACGATTTGCGCCTTGCTCGTTGGACCTGGTCACGGGCTTAGTTCGAACCTCGGCGCAGGGAGAGCATTGATCTTGAAGAGGTTCTGCCACAAGTAGCTCGACCACTGGGGGTGAAGTTTAAGCCCCCGACACCTGGGCCAAGAGCAAGCGCGCTCGTCCGTAGGTCGGACTCAAAGAGGCCTCGAACTCGAGCCAACACAAAATATAGAGCGAAAAATTTGCACATAGACCAATCATGACAACTGAACAAGAGCTTCATTGAAAATTGAGGTAAAAAGGGTTACACATAGAATTTTTGGAGCTGATCAATGTTCCACAAGCTAGAGAGCTCTCTGCCATCGGGCAACGCTAGCCGGTAAGCCCCCGTGCGATCTGTTGAAACAACTCTATAGAGGCCCTCCCACCGCAGGGATAACTTGTTGGTGTTGGACAGAGCCTGAATCCGTCTCAGGGCTAAGTCCCCAACAAGGAGCTCCCTAGGTCGTACCGATCGAGACGCATGTCTGTGAAGAGCTTGCAGGTAGTGCGCCGATCGTAGTAGTGCACGGCATCTTACTTCTTCCGCCAGGGTAAAGTCAAGGAACCGTTCTTGCTCGAAGTCGATCTGGTCAACCAAGCTGACCCTGGCAGAGCCCAGCGTGACCTCTGGAGGCAGGACGGCTTCGGTACTGAACACGAGCCGGAAGGGAGTGGACCCTGTTGCACGGCTGACCGTGGTACAGATAGACCATAATACGGTGGGAAGTTCATCCACCCAGGTCTGGCCGTGTCGTTCGAGCTCATCTGACACTCGCTTTTTGACGCCTTGAACGATTTGTCCATTAGTGCGCTCCACTGCTCCATTGCTCTACGGATGGGCCACCGAAGCATAGTATACTTTGGTGCCAATGTTTTCACAGTACTCCTGGAACAGCTCACTGGTAAAGTGTGTTCCATTGTTAGTAATGATTCTGCATGGAACCCCATACCTGGTGACCACAAACAGGCGGAAGAACTTGACCGCCGCGCGAGCCTTGATGGTCGAGACGGGTTCGGTTTCAATCCATTTGGTGAAGGTATCGATGGCGCATTTAACGAAACTTCTTCCCTGGCCACCATGGGAAGGGGCCAAGGATGTCCAATTTCTGTGTCGAGAAAGGCCAAGCGAGTGGGATGGTCTGGAGCACGAGGGCAGGCTTATGCGACTTTCGAGCATGGAACTGGCAAGCTCGACAGGTGCGGACAATGTTACGTACGTCCTGGAGTGCCGTGGGCCAATAGAACCCCATGCGGAAAGCCTTCCCGACCATGGTCTTAAAAGAAGAGTGTGCCCCACACAGACCTGAATGAATGTCATGTAACAGATACTTACCCTCTTCTGCGGTGACACACTTCGTCAGGATGCCGGAAATATTCCGACGATAAAGCTTGCTGTCCACGAGTTTATACGAGCTTGCCCGGCGCTTGATCCTGCTCCTTTCCGCTGGCTCGGCCGGGAGCTCACCCGTCGCCAGGAAACGATGGATCGGCTTGGCCCACGAGGGAACACCTTCGATGAAGGCGACCGAGGCTCATTGGTCGGAGATGGAGGGAGACGCCAAGGTTTCCAGGATCACATCATGAGGGATTTTGTCGTCAGACGACCCGAGCTTGGAGAGGAAATCTGCGTCGGAGTTGTCCTTCCATGCCACATGCGTGATCTCCAGGTTCTGGAACCACTTTTCCATCTTGCGCGCCTCGGCGAGGTACTTGGCCATTGAATCTTCCGAGCACTGGTAGCCCTTGTTGAACCTGTCGATGACGAGTCGCGAATCGCCTTGACGACCAACCGCGAACACCCGCGCTTTGCAATCCGGAGCCCGCCGGAAGGGCTTTCAGATCTGCGTTATTTGTCGCCGAATCCAAAACGAACCACGCACCTCGGCTTGCCGCCTGCAGGGGTGATAATGAGGATTCCGCCCGAAGCGCTTGAACGATCGCGAGCCGTCAAGTACATGACCCAGGGCTTCTCCTCATCGACTCGAGCTCAGAGCCGGGCGGCGAGGTCTGTTCGACCACGGTCGGCTAGCACTGCGACTTGATGGCCGTCGCGCGCCACTTAACCGGAGGTCGAAGACGGCAAGTTCCATGGCCCACTTAGCGATGCGACCTCCCTCCGGGTTCTCAAATCTCCCGAGAAAAAGTTGCTCGGGATGACCACGAGTAAGCTTGGAAATAGTGCCGAGCTTGCGCGGGCCATGAGGAGGGCATATAGCGACTTCTCGACTCGAGAGTAGCGCTTTTTGGCGGTGGAGTACCTCGCCGACGAGATCGGTGTTGTTTGCACGCCTCGCCGCCACCACTGACACGGCGGCGGCTGGGCAATGGGTCACAGGTAGAGCAAAGAACTTCTCGCTATCGGGGTCGTAAGCAAGGGTGGGGTTGATAGGTATACCTTCACTCGTCAAGGACCGCCGAGCCTCGGCATCCACTGAAAGCCCCTGCTGCGAAGGCCTTGAAGAAGGCAGCCAGGCCACCGAGCCTCGAGATGAACCTACCGAGGCGCTATATGCGTACCGGTGAGGCATTGCACCTGCCTTACTGAACTCAGGGGAGCCATCTTCTCTATCGCCTCGATCTTCTCTGGGTTCGGGCCGACCCCCGAGCCCCCGATCATGTAGCCAAGCACCTTCCCAGAGGCGGCGCCGAACACGCACTTCTCCGGATTGAGCTTGATCTTGTGCTTGTTCAGGTTGGCAAAGGTCTCCTCAAGATCTTGAACGTGGGTCGGCCGGTGAGCTCTTGACAATGATGTCGCCCACGAGACCTCGAGGTTGCGGCCGATCCGAGGCTCGAACGTCTTGGTCATCGGTATTGGAAGGTCGCCACGGCTAAGGAGACCAAACGACATGGTCGTAGCAAGAGGTCCCAAACGGCGTGATGAACGACGTCTTACTTTCGTCGTCGACTGCCAGGTTGATCTGATGGTACCCGGAATAGGCATCTAGGAAGCTTAGCAGCTTGGCGCCCACGATCGATTAAATTTCACTAAGATTTGTGCATTTCTTTGCAAAATTTCGGTAATTTCAGCCAAATTTTGGTTTAAAAATTTTGATTTTTATTTTGACCGGATTTCATTTGAAATTTCATCGAAATTTCAGATTTCACCCACTTCCGATATTGAAATGAAAACAAAATTTGAAACCTAGTGTCGACGATCGGGATCGCCAACCGCAGAAAATGAAAACGGGGTTAGTGAGACTTGGGACCCGAAAGCGAGCTTAGCTCAACGAAGAAAGAACGCGACGTGTCAAGGTCTGAGCTAGGCGACAAACGAACGTGACACGGGGTTTATATTGGTTCGAGCCCTCGTGAAGGTAATAGCTCTACTCCGCTTGCCTTGCGGTGATGGACTTTGTTACTATCGAGTACGAGGTGTGTTACACTCAAGCTCAACTATGGCGGTGTCTAGCGCCGAGCTCGATGTCCCATCCTCGGTCATGCACCCTTAGCCTTATATCCACTCCGCTTTATATCTGACGGGAGGTATTCCTGTAATGGTCTTCATGCGCATTGAGGGTCAAGCAGAACTTCCGGACTTGTAGCATGCACCTGCTTCACTCCCTACGATACCACGTCTTGGTAACCGCCAAGGAAACGTACGTTCCGGAATCCAAAGGAACTCCGGCATGAACGAGATCCGACTGAGCTCAAGGTCGTGCGGTCGTGCGGGGGTTATTCAGCGCTAGGTCGAAGCGCCTCAAGATACGCCAGTCGTGGTCGGGCCTCTCGAGCTCTGGGGCCCGTGGCCGACAGGCCGACCGGTCAAGGGACGCCAAGCCCTCGTCACCTAGAAATGAAAGCATGCATGTAGGGGTGGAAAAAAAACTCGAAACTCATGAGTTAAATGAGTACTCATAAACTCGGCCCAAACTCATTTCTTGATGAGTCGAATCGAGCAATGATTTGAATTCGTTTATATAACGAATTAAATGAGCCAACTCGCGAGTTAAACGAGTCAACTCGTGAGTTTAACGAGTCTTTCAAATCGGCAAGTATAGCTGTATATATATGAGGCGAGGATGATAACACATAGTATACCGTATAGTCTCAACAGCAATCCTCCTATCAGATAGCAATGTCGAGTTTAACGAGTCGAGCCGAGCTGAGATTTGAGCTCGTTAAAATAACGAGTCGAGTCGAGCTAACTCGTTATCTTAACAAGTTTGATCGAGTTGAGTCGAGTTGAGCCGAGTTAGCTCATTATCCACCCCTATATGCATGCAGACTTCAGAATTTTAAATTCCTTACCATTACACATACTCGTAAATTTTAAAGCATAGAAAAAGAATATCCTCTGGGATGTTCAGCTGCTTACGTCCTAAAAATGCAACAAAAAAAAATCTCCGAGCCAAGAACAAAAACAAAAAGACAGAGAGAAGAAAGTACACACAAAAAATATTGTTTATCTGCCTTTTTGTGTTGGCATCCAAATAGTTTTTTGGGGGTTGGATAGGCCAGACCGGGCAGAGAGTTTGCTAAAGCCATGCTCGCGCCGTCGTTTTCACTCCTGTCCGCACCTCACTGAACATTACGTACCTCGCTTTCTCCGCGCATTTTTCTTCTCCTTATCCATATGCAACGGCTATTCGGATTCGGTCAGTCGTCTGCCACCAACCCACAACACGGCCAAGATCGCACAGCATGATACTACTATATTTTGGAAACAAATCTGACACGGTCTCTAAAGGACCGTCCGATCGAATTTGGATCATCTAAATCGGTTAAAAATACTGTACAACCTTTTACTGTTTAAGTACTATATTAAAACACTGTTCATCTCTTTACCGCCGACAGGTAGTAGGGGAGGGGGCCGCCGAGTTTGGTGAAGACAGTAGCTAGGAGCTTGGGAGGGGTAGCGTAGCCCTATGGTTAATGTGGCATGAACTCTAATGAGTAAGGCCCTGTTTAGAAGCAATGTATTTCAAAACTATGGCTTTAGTATACTATAGTTTGCAATTGTTTGTCATAAATACCATGGTTTTGCTAAACTCCTTTAAAACCATAGTATTTCTTGGAACTACCAACTGTTTGGATGCAACATCACAAACCATAGTATTTGAGTGGAAATAGACAAGAAACTAGCCAAAACCATGAAAACTTTGGGTTAGAGTGGAGTTTCAAATACTCTAAAAATGCCATGGTATCTACCAAACCATAGTTTTTAATACAGAGCTTTTGACATGGTAACCAAACACCTTATGGTATAAAATACCATGGTATTCTTAGAAACTATGGTATCACCTAGAAACTATGAAAATACATTACTTCCAAACAGAGCCTAAACCCTCGGGGAAAAAAACTTTCTGACAATGACAGTAAACAGCTACTTGCGAGTCTTAACTTTAAGGAGTACAGAAGCAAACAGTTTTAAATGTGCAATATTAATAAAGTATTTTTAACTACAAGTCTAACAATACCATTTCTTATGTAACATAGTAATTAAACATTTTTAAAATTGTCGTTGCTCACACCTTGATGAGACAGTAAAAACTAACGAGTAAATGTAAACAGGAGTATATAACATAGCACTAAATAGTCCATGCCAAACCGGCACCCCTTGAGTCCTTGACTAACGATGAACTAGCATCCAGGCACGACGAAGTCCAGAGTTGATGCGAATACGAGCAAAATGGCAATACAGAGCTCCCAGAACACAAGGATCTTTCGATTGGCTTGAGTTACACAGACGGGTAACCAGGTGGTAGTTACCTTCTGTTAGCTCTCTACACAACCAGAAGTCAAAAATAGGGGGAAAGGATCACGCCATGTTAGATTAGGAATCCAAAAAAGAAATCGAGGGGCAAACAACGCAATCTTAATGTACATAGGGGCAGGAGGAGGCATAATCTACGCTACTTCGAGATCCTTGAAGTACTCATGCTCGAGGGCAGCCCGGGCATTGATTCTTCTGCTTGGATCTAAACAGAGCATTTTCTGCATGAGGATGAGGACAGCAGTCAGCAAGGTTATGGATGCACATAGATAGAAGAGAATCATGTATTTAGGACAGGGAAATGAAGCGTACAAAAGCAAATAGTGTCGCCAATAACATATCATCTAGTTCAATGGTATCATACTATTATGCTCACTAATGCTCATATGCCACAACTCAGCATACTGCATATCACAGGAAGCGCGCACAGAGAACTCGTAAGTTATAAAGTTCATATGCAGCCCAAGTGCCCCAACTAGTGACATTCATACACCAAGCGATACAATCTTCTGTTAGGTGCTCGATGTAAATGGTTGTGGAGTCTCGATGAAAATGGACAGTTGCAATATCGACAACTCTTAACATCTTACTCTACCAAGATACAACTAACAAAGTGCACCCGGACCAATATTGCAAGAGAACTACCTACATGACTACATCCTAGTCCAGGTGCACCTGACGTATGTAAAAGTGCTTACAACATGGAAAATTTGTATCAGAGCAAAGAGAATTTGTGTGCATGTTTGCTTGAACTTTATGTTGGACACAGAGCTTTAGAACGCTGCTATACAGTCCCAAGACTGCAAACAACAGAAGTATGAGTAAGTGCCTAGAGACAGGATCAAAGGAATAGAGGTGGCAATTATATTATTCGGTTTCCCTCTTCCTCCCAGTAGATGCACCCTTGGATTGTTCAAACGCAATCAAACTTTAAGTCCGTAAATAACCCCCACAAACAGAAAGCCATGTCATATATCCACAAAGCAAAACAAATGCCAAAAAACAAAACATAAAAACACAAGCCAGTGAACAAAGGAAAAGTGACCTTGCTAGACAAAACATAAGGAAACACAAGTTCCATTATGGTATCTGAAAACATTCGTAGGTCTGACTTACTAAGAGAAGATCAATTCCTGAAGGTTCGAGTGTCGGGACCACAGTTGCAAGATCCTGTAGCATGCACCACATGTTACAACAAAGAATATCCAGCACCACAATCACAGTCATGCTTTATTATCATCTACACTTGCATAGATGAGAGAGTCAAAAACTTATAATAGCGAGCAGAATACAATAAAAAGTTTTCAGTCCCTATCTGCAACTTCAAACTCTATCCCATTTTTTCACAGTTAAGAAAAGTCATTTATAACTTACCACAGGTGGCCACTTGGGGAAGGCTGATTTGTAGTCGGGTAATGAAGCAACGCCTGGCCAATTTTCTTCATTTGGAGTGCCCATAATTCTGCATGCACATAACCACAGAAGAGAATTATATCCCAGGTTAGATCTTTGTTCAGAAACACGGAAGAAATTAAAAGCAAGACTAGACAACATTTGTGAATGGAGACCTGAAAATCTTAAACAGCTCATCAATCTCAGAATCCCCAGGAAATAGTGGCTTCTGGTTCACCATTTCAGCAAAAATGCAACCAACTGACCACACGTCAACAGGGGTGGAATATTGCCTTGCACCAAGAAGAATTTCAGGTGCTCTGTACCACAGTGTCACCACCTAACCACAGTTTGGTTAGATTAAAATGAAAACAAGTGCAGCTCCAATTAAACCTGGAGCTAGCTTTGTGCAAGACAAAAGAACATCAAATTTGGAATTTGGCAAAGAGCTTCCAATTTTCTTCTCCTTTGTGTATGTTAACAAGAGCTTTAACTATGTGTGCATCATTCTATGCTCTGAAAATTTGGGAATTGTTCCATACCTATCATGGTCAACAATTTCAATTTTATCTAAATGCACTTTTACACTACATGCATGCATTCACTTTCTCATCCCCATTATAACTTCAACACTTGGATAGTTGTTTTGCAGGAGCTGGCATGCAGGATGAAATATATGCTCCAATGGTGTATGCTGAAGAAAAGGGATTGTATGTTGGGCTTATAGATGTCACCAGATATTGCCATGCAGGAGAGTATATTAGTCAAGTTTTACAAGGAAGCACTATGACAGGTGGCCAGCAAAATCATCTACCATTGATTCATAAAGCACTTAATATAGTCCAGAATTTTCTTATTTCTACGAATACATGCACAATATTTGAATGAGTCAGGCAGTAGTGTACTACAGCATGAAGAAAAGTGTGCACACATTTATCCTACTGAATTCAACTATTACAACAAGCATCACAACCAGAGGCGGATCTAGAAAAATAGATCATTGGGGTCGTTACAATAACTTGTAGCTTACATATGCTTATATACTAATAGAATACAATTAGATTTATATGTGATTTTAGCAAAATCATTGGGGTCATTTGACCCCACTAATTACATGCTAGATCCGCCCCTGATCACAACAAAGGAGGCAATGTTAATTTCAGTGCAGCCAAAGGTAACTGCGATATTTTCCCTGATAAAGACATAGCAGGACAATTTTTCATCTACCATCATCTGGCATGCAGGCACCTGAAATCACAACGTACCAGACTGACGACATGTCGGGGAAGTAAAACGTACCTCGTGAGTAAATGTCCGGACAGGAATGCCAAACGCCCTGGCCAATCCAAAGTCGGCAAGCTTCAATGAGTTGGTACGCCGATCTATCAGGAGGTTCTGGGGCTTCAAATCCCGGTGGAGCACGCGGTGTGAGTGGCAGTACGCGATGCCACGCAGAATCTGGTAGAGGAAGGACTGCACAAAGAGCGCTAAACAGCATTACATTCCATATTTCAACATAATCACAGCAAAATGTAGCGGTGGTCAATACACTCCCATACTCCGCAGTTGAGTTACTGTAAGTAAATATAAACGATAGTACATCAGAGCAAAGCAAAGGAGAAAGCAAAGGGAAAGGGGGCGGTATTAGTGTCTGACTTTGACTATGCGGTGGTTCTTGAAGTCCGGGGAGGAGTCCATGTGCTTCTTGAGGTCGAGGTCGAGGTACTCGAAGACGAGGTATATGCACTTCTCGTTGTGCACCACGTCCTGTAGCCTGCACGGTACAAGTCGAACCATTCAATTCATCATCCACACATCCAATTCGTTGCGCGAATCGATACTGAGACCAAATCATCCAACTCCGAACAGCAACGCGCGAGCGCGCACTAGAGGGAGGCGTGGTACCTGACGATGTTCCTGTGCTGCATCTCCTTGAGGAGCGAGATCTCGCGGATGGCGGTGGAGGGGACGCCCTCGTCCTCCTGCTCGAGGCGGATCTTCTTCAGCGCGATCGTCTCGTTGGTCTGCCGGTCCTTGGCCTTGTACACCACCCCGTACGTGCCCTCCCCGATCTTCTCCACCTTCTCGTACTGCACACCCACGAAGCCATTACGTCACATTGACTGGATTGGAGTAAGGATAGAGCGAGAGAGCGAGCGAGCGAGAGGGTGGAAACAGCGGCGGCGGCAACGCGATCGGAGGGGACGGGCGGGCTCACCTGGTCCATGGCGGGGCGATCCGGGCGGCCGCGGTCGGATCGGGAGGGAGAGCCGGCCGTGGATTGGCGGCGGCGAGGAGTGCTTTGTGGTTGGGTGGGGGAGGAGAAGGGAAGGGTGTGAGCCTGCGAGGAGTGTGCGGGTGCGCTGGACTTTGTTGGGTTGGGTTGGGGTGTGGTGCTGCCTTCCCCCCCTTCCCTGTCGCCTAAATTATATGGTGCGTAATATTTTTCTTTTAAGTGCCTGCTCATTGGCGTTATCCACATGCGTATATCATCCTCTTCGAAATAGCTTATGCCTAACTTCTATTTAAAAGAAAATTAGATTATTTATTAAACAGGAAAAATCTAAATAGTTTTTTTATAATCAAAACTTGTTCTCTACGTAGAATCAGAACTGGGTACCAGTTGATTCTTGCCGGTCCAGTCCTCCACCTCTACACGCAGCCGGTCTGGCCGGATTCTCCCACAATTAGAAGCAATTTCTCTCATAATCTAGAATCTACATAATCAAAAGCTGTCCCAAAAAGAGCCTATGTATCATTATTCTTAGAGATGTACGGATAAGCTTACCGCCCGCTGCCACATGTCCTCCAAACATTGCAGTTTCCACAGTGGCAAGTTACATTAATTTTATTTCTTTAGTTTTTAAAATAAATTAGGAAAGAATGTAAAAAAATTCTCTCTGTTAACATGGAGATACAGGTTTTTTATTATTTTGTCTTTTTTAAAAAAAAATTCTCTCTTCATTAAAATTGATGAGTCACCTACAGGAATGCGCGTAATCCTAACTAGTTTGTAAATGTTAGTAAAAGCTTCGTAGGAGTACTTAGCTATGTGTTTAGTTGGGCCCACCAACTAGGAAAAATCTATGTAATACATACTTCAACTGAAAATTATCATAACTTACTATATATTTTCATAGGCTCGATGCAATTTGTAAGGATTTTACATTTCCCACTTTTAACAGCAAAGACCACTACATTTTGTTCGCATGAGCTTGAAGAATTAAATTGATCACTTTTTTAGTCATTTTCTCACTTTTTTTTTCAAATTTGCCTCCATTTCTAATGGAATTGCAAAATGTGGCTCCATTCCCCACCACGGAAGGCATCTTCTGCGGTTCCCTACCATAGAAGCACCCCCCGTATACATCTACTACGACTGCGTTGGATCCTCCAGGGGGCGCAACAACACTTGCTCCCACGCTTGCCACCCGTTGCCGTGTTGTCCAGGCGCAACATGGGATAGATATCGTCTGTTGCGTCTTTCGCGGTGGAGAGGGAGCTAGATTTACAACAAATATGTTCGGAAGAAAGCTAATTTTTTTTTTAAAAAAGATAGGTATAGGACTAAAAAAGTAATCAATTCAAACATATTAAAGTTATTATTGACAAGATAGAAAATGCAACTATTTATGAACTCTGCCGAATTTGATCGCTGCAATTGCGCTAGAAATTTTTCAGAGGAACGTCCCAGATTAGGTAATAAAAGTGTTTCATACATCGACAAAAAAAAATGAGTTTAGTCTGCGAAATTAATTCAGCCAATATGTGTAGTTGCTTAAATTAATAACAAAGTTCTTTCAAAAGCAACCACATATCCCTATAGCCCATAAATTAAAAGAAAATTTCGGATGCCTTGTATATATTTTTTCACATCATGTAAAGTTTAATGGATGTGACACTCCAAAGCTACATTTTCTTCGCAAGTAGATATGGTTGCATATAGGGATGTACAACGGTGGATATCAGTAATACAATTCTACGTCATCTATAGACATAATTAAATACAACTTATACAATAAGTTATCTATATAATTTTTGTAATAGCTTTCATACAATTAATAGATTGTCTATACAATGATACATACAATATAAAATCATCTATAAGACCGTTTATTAAATAATAGACAATATACTCCTCCTTCCTCTTTCTTTCGTCTCCACGTCACAAAAATCTTATTGTTAATATAAACTTACACATAGCTGACATATACCATTGTATGTGCCCTAACTAGGGGTGGAAATTGAGCTAAGTCCTCATTTTTTTGAGTTTTTTTAAAATTGACATAGTTTGATTTAATACCATTTTATTTATAGTTTATAAGTATTTTTAGCATGAGCTAACGAGTTGAGCTGAGCAGAGTAAAATACAATTTCTTTCAAAATTAACTTATTTCAATATTTAACTAATAAACAAGTGTAATTGAAACCATTATAGACCGAGCCAACGAATCACATCAACTATCTTTTTTTTTTTGGCCGTAGCCCTAAGTATGCCATTGCATCAACAAACCAGTGACGATTCGTGAGCAAAGTCCACTGTCCACCCATAGCCTTCACAGTTAGGGATACAAATTTCATCAAAATTCATCGAATTTTCACCGAAATTTTGGGTCATCGCGAAATCCAAACTACCGCCCTGATAAAAAATTTGAAACTGCTGTAGTAACCTAAATTTTGTTTTTTCGGTAATTTTTCCAAAATTTTTCAAACTTTTAGGGCCGGATTTGACCGTATTTAGTCCAATAACCCTTAATAAAGTCATCTTTCATGAAAATTTCTTGAAAAAATGAATTTTTGAGGCATTTTAAAATTTAGGTAGAAACATTATCAGTTTTTTATAAAATTATATAAGCTTGATAATGAACTAAAAAATTTATGGTACAATCTTTAATATTGTAGGATCACACAAAAAAATTTAAAAATAATTTAACTTTATCTGTTATCTTTGAAAAATCAAGCACAGAATGAACATAATTGGGACAGTAACTATGTCAGAATTTTATAAATTTTCTCGTGTGTGATCATGATCTAAAAGTTTTATGAGAGAATAAAAATTGTATCAGTACCATTTTATAAAATTTACAAAAAAATAAATTTTTTGTTTACTCAATTAAATTTATGTATACATTGAACTTCTTTTGTTATATTATATTTCAAAAATAAAAAAGAAAGAACATAAATGGTATTGTGCTTTGTAAAAATTTTATAAATTCACTAGAGTGAAATCATGATTCAAAATTTTCATGAGATCTTAAACATTTCCTTATCACCCTTCTGTAAAATTTTCAAAAATTTTAAACCTTTTTTATTTCTAAAGCAAATCTATGTATTGATCATCGATCTTTTATCAGGATGTAACACTATCAGAATTTTTAAAAATTATTTAAGTATGATCATCATCTAAAAATTTTATATAACCATTAATACTACATCAATACTATCCAAAAAAATTCAAAATTTTATGACATGGTTTGAATAATTTTTCGTTTCGTTCAAGTTTGCTGGAAAGGTTTTTAACAGGACAGTAGCATTGTTTGAAATTTTTAAAAATTCATACATCTTGACCATCATCTGAAAATTTTATGAGAATATTATAGATGTGTCAGGACTATCTACAAAAAAATTAAAAAATTTATAACTTCATTTGTTCTAATTTTCATTCGGTTCAAACATGCCGATCAACATTTTATCAGGATAGTAGCAATATTTGAATTTTTAAAAATTTCTCAAACTTGATAATTATCTAAAATTTTTATGAGAATATAATCAATGTGTTATGACTCACTTTTCAAATTTTTTCGTCATCGGTGACCCACTTTTCAAAACGATCGAAATTTCGGTAATTTCGTCCAAAATTTCAAAAAAATTCACCGAATTTCAGATTTTTTTCGTTGCAAATAGACCGTATTTGAATTTTAGTTTTCGGATTTCAACTGAAATTTATCAGAAATATTGAAATTTCATCGAAATTTTAGATTTCAATTATACCCGATATTTTTCACTAAACAAAATTTGAATCCTTGCCACAGCCGACTGATCATCAACTACAAGTGCTGATGTGGCACACCAAGCCCACCTCAGTTCTTCTGGGGAAAAAATCTAGAGCTATGTGCAGTGACTCAGGTTCTAATTGCCGCTCACTTTTTCGAGCTTAAGAGCGGGAAGAGACCTCATTAACGCGGACTGATCATCGCGTGTTAGCGGAACCACCTCCCGCCCTCCGTACGACCGGTTCACCTACGCCGCCACGCCCCACATCACAGAGCCGCCGCGGTCCACGTGGACCGGGCGTTGCTTCCGTGGATTAGCTTGTGGTCCGGTTAGGTTTGACCTGGTCCGTGCTCCGGGGACGGGCGCGCGGGAGTGGTGCGGTCACCGCCCGCGATGGGAAATTTCGGGTCCGTTTGGCGCCAAGCCGGCGGAGCATAGCACGGCCCGTGTCACCGGGCGATTGATTGGTCCGCCGGGTCAACCGTGATCATCAATTCTCACTTTCGTTCATAAGATTTGTTTTCAACGGTTGCAGCTACTTTGGTAGAAATTAATGGTTAAAATTGAGTTTTAAGGATCGTTTCGATATTATAAAACAATAATTATTTGTGATTGAGTTTTAAGGATCGTATCGATATCTAAAACAATAATTATTTGTGATCGGCACGAGTAATTATTATGTCTAGTCACTGTATGCCATATATGCATATAGAGTATATTTATTAGAGATATAGAGATGAGACATTACACTGATTTTACATTTAAATATAAAATATATTTTATATTTATGAACCAGATCATTCAAAAAGTACGTCTCGTAGGCTTGAGGAACAAAGTATTTAACACCAAATTGGAGTATTATCAAGAGGGCACAAATGTGATTACTTGTACGTTGTTACTGATGCATAAATTAATGACTGGACTGGTAGATCGCTTGATCAAGACCACTTTATTCCATCTTACTGACTTTTAGCTAAGCTACAGGTCTGCCTACTTTGCGGATATAATCTACATGTTAGTTGAGTTACTCGGGTAGATATTGCACAATAGTCTCGTGGTTAAGGATTGAAATTTCATTGAAATTCGGCGAATTTTCGTTAAAATTTCGGATTTCGGGGAGATTCAAAATACCGGCTGAATAAAAAAAATTTGAAAATGCTACAGTACCACAATGCTTCCACATCATCTAAGTGTCAGCAAACACTAAGAGTAATAGGTCAAGCTTCTAACTTAATCCTCACCAAGTGCAACATATGCACAATACTCCTCTCTAAGTGCAACGCATGCACAAGAATCACTCAATCCACTTTCTAGATGCAACACATGCAAATATAATCACTCTCCTTGCTCACAAATTGTAACATATGCATATTTGTGAAGAGAGGCTCACTCTTAATTCAAGAAGTATGCAAATGGAAGCACAAAACTCTGAAGGATCGAGTTGGCCTAGAGGGGGAGTGAATAAGCAACTTTTAAAAATTTTAGGTTTAAGATCAGAATTTAGCACTAATTAAATCAACCCAAAAACTTAACTCTGGAAGATATAAAAGATCAATAAGAAAGCACAGGTAACTCAAAATCAGCAAGAACTAAGACAATAAAGATCAACAGTAAGAAATAAATGGAGAGACACAAGAATTTATCCTGTGGTTTAGAGCCAAGTCCCTACTCCACGTTAGAGCACTTCTGACGAAGTATTACTCCTCCAAAACTAGTCGTAGTAGCCTTGGTCTCTACTAGGGTGACTCTTTCATCACTTCGATGAGGTGAGTTCCAACCTCTCACAAACAGTGGTAGCCTTCCACAATCTCTTTTGGATAGGTCGCACCAATACCTCCTCCAGTCGTTTAGGAACACTCAGTTCCAAGAATAATAGACTATCCACAAGTCATGTCTCTTGGTTCACTAGTACAGCACTAACTAAACTAAGCTTGGAGCAAAACACTTAGAAAGTGTAGAATTTGAGTTTAAAGGTGAAGTACGATTTCCTTGATGGAATGAGAGCTTTAAGGTGCTAAAAGATTAAGAAGATGAAAAATCTTACAAAGGAATACTTTGGCAATGCTTATATAGCCATTTGAATAGTAGCTAGCCGTTACACCTGCCACAGTAGCCGTTGGACGTGTCAGACTGTCAAAAACAGGCTAAACACAATAGCAATGGACTTAGCTTGATTAGGCTTAAAATTCATTCTTTGTACTTCGAACCAATATTATAGAAATGAGTATTTGCACCGGACTAAGCCAGCTTGGTCCATCGTACATGGGTCTTAAGGGAATTTTGGTCCAACGAAAATATGTGTATTTGAACATATACGTAGGACCGAAAATATTGGGTCCGCCGTAGAGGGATTTCAAAGGAGTTTGCACCGGCGGACTTTTTGGAAAGCAAGAGATAAGAGATTGAGAGGAATACATTTGCGTCGGACTTAGATAAAGAAAGGTTTGGCATAAATGGCATACGCTCGGTTTGATGCTTGCATAGAAATCTTTCAACGACGGACTTAGAAGGGCATGGTCCGGCGAAGACAAAACTTGCACCGACTAAATTTCTAAGAATACCAGGTTAGTCCGTCATGAATGGGATGCACTCGGTTTAAAGTTTGTCCAAGATGATTTCAGCGTTGGACTGAAAAGGAATGGTCCAGCGTAGACTTTTAGTTTGCGCTGGATGGATTTTCAGAAGAAACAAAGATGGTCCGACGAGAATAGGATTTTGACTGAGATTGTGCCGAACTTAAGAAAAAAGCAATATTTTTTAGTCCGATTGAAACACATGCTATATGTTTGGATGAAAGATTGATTTTAGTGGGGGAAATATTTTGGTGTGACCTTGACTCCAAGCCGTCTAACTAATCTTAGCCCATGAACCAAATCTTGAATTTGTGCATAATTCCCTTTATAGTACGACCAATCTAAAACTATCCTAGCTATTTGACTTAAATCATCTCTCAAGCCAAAACTAATAACAAGGGTCTTTAATCTTAACCTTTTTGTTTGATGCCTTCCTAGATACCCAAATAGTAATCCTCATTGCTTAGTGGTCATTGACTTAATCATCGACACCAAACCATATACTCATATATAATGGAAAAATTAGGGGGCATAGATGCTATCAAACTCCCATAAACTCCACCAACCCCACAAATGCCAGCCCAAGGCATCTTTTTATAGCCCCATAAAAGAAAACTAACCGTTTGGGATAAAACCAGTATTTTCGGTACTACCACCCATGTAGGCTCGATAGTACCGGCCACCAGGCCAACAGTCGAATTCCTGTATGGAACTAGCCATTGCATAGAGACCTCGGTACTTCCACCTATGTAGGAGCAGTATTGCCGGTCGAGTGGTAGTACCGCCTCTACCTGCAGTAGTGCTGACATTAGAAAACTCTAATAAAATCCACCTCTGGAAAATATGTATTTGCATCTAAATTGCGGTAATATCGGACCTACGGTAGTATCGACCTCAACCCACGGTACTGCTGGACTTCAAAAAATAATAAAACCAAGAATTTCACTCTTCTGGAAAATAACTATCGACCTCAAAGGGGCGGTATTGTTGGACCTGCAGTAGTATTAGACTCAAGGCCTAGTAGTGCCAGACTTTCAACACATGCAATCCGCACATAGCACTGGAGAATAACTACCGCTCTAGAGGATGATATTGCCGACCCAGTGGTACTATCGGCCTGGCAATAGTATCGGCCTCAAGCCTATATTAGTGCCGAATTCCAGATAAAAATTCGATTTCACACTAAAATCAAATATTTTTGAATCAAGAACCAATAAAGATCAATTCTTTGAGCTATATGGTGATCAATACATGATCACACCAATTTGCAAAATACATTTGTAAATTCTCATTAGATGCTCAAAGATTAAATGCATGAGCACTAATATTTTGCAAATATAAATCATGCAAACAATAGCACTTCAACAATCTAAAAGATCAATTCTTGAGCTAAGTGAAGATTAACATATGATCACAACGGTATGCAAAACACATTTGCAAAACCTTGTCACTTGCAACGCAAGAATTGCATATTTGTCAACTTGTTTGCAAAATATATTTGCAAATGATAAACTATGCAGATCAAAGCACAAAGAACATGCATGAACTCAAACATAGCCATGTGATGATCAACACATGATCTCTAACAATTTGCAAAATGCATTCGCAAATTATAGTTAGTTCATACAAGAACTTCAACGCTTTTTCAAAACACATTTGAAAATAACATTTAAGCAACAAAGAACAAATAAGATCACATCTTTGAGCTATGTGATGATTAACACATGATTCTTAGTCATTTCCAAAACACATTTGCAAACACTACTCACATGCTCCAAAGATCGATGATTTTGAGCTCAAGTTGTAAAACACATTTGCAACTTTAACATCAAGCATGAGCTTCTGCTATTTGCAAATCAAAACTCCATGCAAAAGAACACGTCAAGAAAAACCAAGTATGAGCTACAACTATTTGCAAATTACATTCGCAAATATTTAGTTCCAAGCAAAAACCAATTTAAGTGTTTAGCTAGGGTGGTCACAATTGTGTCATCAACATTTGATGAGCCTCATGCTACAAGACTTAACCGTTCTTAATATTACTGCAACCTAATTAGCAATTCGGTTTCCCAACCAAACACTGAATCGGTAAAAGACTAAAAACACATCCTTAGCCCTATGCTATTTATACATTTGCCTTTTGCACATCCACTTAGAGCATTCTCTTGATTACAATCATTTCTTCTCCAAGTGCAACTCCTCGTCATGTTCATCAACACATGACAAACTCTCTTCTTCTCTTCGTGATCTCTTCTCGATACTCAAAACACATGATGATATTATTTGTTCTGATTCTTGACTTGATGGCTATCGACATATAATACCATCCAAAATCTCCATCACTGTTAGACTTAACCTATTTCATTAACTCAAAGAAAATATCAGTCCAACAAATATGGTTGTCTCAATCATCAATGCACACTATTAAAGCATAATGGTTGCCCTAAGATTCTTTGATTTTCTCCTTTGATGATTGATCACAACTCAAATCAAATGATTGGAATTTAATATTTGTCTTGAGTATACTGGTGCTACTAAAATTTCATATACTCAAGTACTTCCGGTTGTCCTTAATCAACAAACTACACTATCAACATATGATGGAGAGTCTAGATCTATTGATCTAGTTTTTTGATGATTGAATGATGACCGAATACAATTTAAATTGAATTTAAATTGTTATGAGTATATTTCAACTATGCAAGCTTCATATGCTCAAATTGATGGTTTCAAAGTAATGATCTAATTGATATGGAATGATAGAAAGGGATCAATACTATCGAGACCATCAAACATGCATAGAATAAACTCAATTAAATAAGTGCATATAAATAATTAAACTTGAATCAATGTGCACATATTCAATTTGAGATTGCTTTGGAGTTTATCCTATATTGATATGAGCATACTACAACTATGCAGGTTTAATATACTCAAAAATTTATTTCAAGGTAAAGATCCTTCATATGTGGTAAGATAAAATGGATCAATACTATTGAAACTTTAAGGTAAAGCATGAACTCTTAAATATGTGCATTCATGTATATATAGAATTAGAAATATTATACACATTTTAAGGTTGAAATAGTGGTGGAGTTCACCCTTTTATCCTAAATCCAAGGCATGTGTCTAGAGAATAGTAAAATTGCATTGGATACATACATTTTGGATTTGTATTTTTTATTTTGATGAGATTAATTAAAAATATACTTAATAAACAAGTTAGTCTCATGTTTGGATTTGTCAATAAGATCATGATAAAGTTTGTATCCAAATAATACAAGATATGAGATTGAAACATTGGATACATGTCTTTGTTATTTCCATTCTTTCATCCAAATGAGACTAATAAAAGATAAACTCAATAATAATGTTAGTCTCACAATTATTAGATTTATCATTAATTATTAATTAAGCATCAATCACCAAAACCGAATGGAGATTGAACTTACACAAAGGTTGCACGAATCGTAAATGGGACGTATCTAGGCTCGCCTAAGATGAGTCGGGCCGACACGACGTGGTGGGTCGGCTGGGCCGTGGCAACGCTGTAGGGTCGAGGATGCGCCTAGAGGGGGGGTGAATAGGCGATTTACGAAATTCGATCGCTCACTAATTCAATTCGCTCTAACACACCCCTAAGTCCAAAACCTAATCAAAGATATATGCGGAAGCGATAAATAGGTTTTGACAATTAAAGCCTAAATCAACTAGGCTCCCTAGTGCACTAACTAAATTGAGTCTCTATACTAGTATTGCTAAATTGATCAATCAATTAACACTAAGCAATTCTAATTACAATCAAGCAATTGAACAATATATAATAAATGTAAATACTTGAAAGTAAAAGAGACAACCGATATTTTTCCGTGGTGTTCGGAGACTTGCTTGGTCTCCCTAGTCCACGTTGAGACAAGCCCACACTTGGACCGGCTCCGCCGAGCACCGCCTCTTTCCACTAGTCGTGGTTTTTCACGCTCGTGCGTAGGCTCAACCCAACCTTCACAAACTTCAGGGGCTTCTCACCTCGAGAGCTCCAGCGACGACGCCTCGCCGCCTAGAGTCGGCAACCTCCAAGAGTAACAAGCCGCTCCTTCGCTTGAACCTCACCGGCACAACAAATGCGTCCTCGGTGATCACCAAGTGCAACACATGCACAAGGCCTCACTCAAGTGCAACACATGCACAAGAGGCTCTCAAATCACTTCCTAATTGCAACACATGCAATTAGTCTCACTCTTAAGCTCAAGAGACAAATGGAGAAGAGCAACACATGCACACAACTCCCACACACAGCAACAACACGAGCAACATTAGCCCCAAGCCCCCCAAGGGGGTATATATAGCCCCACCAAGAAAACTAGCCGTTTGGGGCTTAAATGGGCAAAAAGCAATGAATCTTGTACTACCGCCTCTAAAGGCAGTGAGTACCGCCTGTGAGTCTGGTTGGCTAACGGACACTTTTATGACACTACTGCCCTCTAAGGGCGGTAGTATCAGACTTTTGACTACTCTGCACCCACACAGCCAGAGTCTTACCCTGGCACCTCCAGAAAACACACGCTCTGCCAAGAGCTACCACAACAAGGTAGTAGTACTGCGCTATGATACTACGCCCACACCTCATAGTAGTGCCGCCAACAGAGAATTTCACAATTCAACTCGAAATCCGATTCTCAAAACGAAACCCATTCTTTGAGCCATAGGATGATCAACACATGATCATACACACGTGCAAAACACATTTGCACCAACTTAGCTCACGCTCAAAGAATTCAACCAAATTGCAAAAACACATTTCGCAATCAACTCAAAGACTATTTGCAAAATGTATTAAGCAAATCAAACCCGTGTTTATGAGATTAATTCCCCTAGCCATGTGAAGGTCAACACAAGACCCGGTCAACTTGCCAACACCCGTTGCAAGCCCCACTCACATACTCTCGGAATTCCGGACTCATAAACCTCAGTTTATTCGCACAACGAACTTGCAAATGACGCAATGAACATATTTCATGCTTGAGCACTACTCTTTGCAACACATGCAAAAGTCTAGCTCCAAGCAACATCAAATCAAGATGCATGAACTCTCCTAATTGCAACACATGCAATTCTCTAGTTCCATGCAACACCAAAACCAAACATCAACTAAAACCAAATCACACGTATGAGCTCTTTACTCGCAACACATGCAAGCCTCTAGCTCCATACAAAACCACAAACACAAATTGCTTGAGCTCTCCTTTTGCAACACATGCAAAACTTAGCTCCAAGCAACCACACGGTTTTTAGAAAGATTGTTTCGAACCAAAACGTGAAGGTTCAACTAATGCAACACATGCAAAAGTGAACTCCACGCAAAAGCCAACGCATTAGCTTATCCTATTTGCAACACATGCGAATCAAAGCATTATGCGAAAACCAAATGCAACCAAGCATAAGTTTAACCCATTCGCAACACATGCCAAATGGTTAACCCTCATGCAAAAACCAAATCCAAATGGTTTGAGCTTTGAGTGAACGCGGATTGAGATCACCAACACATGATGAAGCTCAAGCAAAAGAGACAACCCCTCTTAATAGCACGGCGATAAAACCTTAGACTCAAAGACTACAAAAGTCCTTAGCCTATCTAGTTATACCTTCGCCGCCGCACGCAAGCAATCCCCTTTGGGGTCTTTATGATCTTCACTTGATACTCCCCCGGGATCTCTACTCGACTCCTCTTCGGGATCCACTCTTGACGCCCATCAACTCATGATGCCGTCCTTGTCCCGTTCTCATTATCTCATCCATCTTTGGACCTAACTCAATCACAACTCATAAACATAGTTAGTCCAAGATACATGGTTGTCTCAATTATCTCTTGCACTCCATTAACACATAATGGATGCCTCTAGATCAATTGAGCACAACCTAAATCAATAGAAATGATTTAAGTGTGTCTTAAGTACAATAATGCAACTCATGCTTTATTATACTTAAGAACTATTCATTTGTCCTCAATTAATCACGGAACACCATCAACACATGATGAAGTGTTCGTTAATAATTAATTAAGATAAATGAACTCAATTTAAATTATCATTTAAATTGATATGAGTATATATTAACTACACAAGTTTTCATATACTCATGTTGATGGAAAGTAATGATCCATTATATGTAAATTGTATGGAAATGATCATTACTCTAAATCATCAACTACAGAATACACCCCACATGTATATGTGCATAAATATGATTTACTTGGAGATAATATGCACATATTCAAATTGATCGTATTGGAGCATATCCTATATTTCCACGAGTATACTTATAACTAGGCAATTCAAACATATACTCAAGGATTTAGTTTCTTTGTCTTGATCCTTATATGTGTCAATAACGAATTGATCAATACAAAGAGACTTTCAAGTTAAACTACAAACTCCCCCTAAATATGTGCATCCATGTAATATATGGATTGAAAACATAATGCACATTTTGTGGTTAATATAATGGGGACATTCATATTTCAACTTGACTCCAAAGTATGCAACGAATATTAGAATGAATATGCAAACATACCTTGGGTTTTCCATTTTTCAATGCAATGAGACTAATCAAAGATATTCTAAATAAACAAGTTAGTCTCGATATAAGATTGTCATTAATAACATTATCGCATTAGGGGATAAACTCAATATTGGATTTGTCATTAACACAAGATTAGATTTGTCATTAACACCAAAACCATAACTAATGAAGGTTGAACTTACAAACGCGGTTTAGGCACATGGCCCGAGGGGCCCATGCCGTGCCGGCCTAGCACGTCACGACCCCCACCTCTTTGATCTAACGTTGAACACTTGATCTGCTTTGCTCTACGTACGTAATCCATCTTGAAGGCTCCATCGGATTATACCAAGTTATGGAAAATGATGTAGTCATGCTAGAAAAAAAAGAAAAACCAAGAGAAGCTTTATATTGTACGCGTTGGTGCAACATTACTAGACAATACATGTAACAATTATAGTCAGCATATACAAAAAAATTACGACAAAGAAGTGCAATATATTCAAAAACATTAGGGAAACTATAAAATTTGTGGCAAGCACAACAATGAGAAGCTATGTGTGTAACAAAAACTGGCTTTGGTTGAAACAAATCTATGTTGACAAATTGGTGCAACAAAAATTTACTCTGGAACAACAAATTCAACAACCCTTAGCAATAAAATCATATTTGCTACAAAATTCAGCAAGACATGCTGCAACAAACCAAATCACTTTCTGCAATAACGGAGAAAAGATACTGCAACATTTTGAGAAAATACATGCAAAGCCAGTAAGTCAACCATAATATTTTGGAGAGAGTGTCGAAACATTCAGAAATAAACCATTGCAACAACTTGACTTAGTGGTGTCAATATTTTAGATGGACTTGAAGTAGTAGGAGGAGGCTATCCCACACACCACCTCGTCGTCGGTCGAATCTAGCAGTCTTGACTCCACATCTTGTCGCTCTGACCTCAACCGTGCCACTGCTTAGTTTGCCATCTACAAGGGAAAATCGCCATTGTCAGGGGACGATGAGTGAGCATGGCACCCGAGAGAGATGGGGCGCCAGAGAGGCATTGCTTCAGTGGCAGCTCTTGGGAGGAGAAGTCTAGCCGTCAGTACGCCATCAGATCGAGTGAGAACATAAGAAGTAGTGTGAGTAGATGGCCAAAAACAAACTAGGACTTTTTCGAGCTCACCAGTGGTGGTAACTTAGTTGGAGCTCGTTGGGTGAAATGTATGTATGTAGCCTGCAAGGATGTGGTTGATCGGAAAGGCATGGGGATGGAAACATCAAGAGAGGATGGGGAAGATTGTTTAGGATATATCACCGACGACATGTTTAAGCCCCATTCGGTAGAGCTCTGACTCTCGGATTCTCGTCCGAAGGAGCTGGAGCTCTACCGAACGGCCTCCGCTTCCCCCTCACTAGAAGTGGAATCAACACGAAGCAATTTTCCAATTTACACTAGACGTAAGAATCAGGCTGAAGGTCGTTCCTCCTACTCGACTCCCCACTCGATCGATCTCCCCGATGCCACCTCCAACTCCCCATCCCCACTCAGCTAGGGGAGCCTAATGCCACCTCTGACTCCCCCCTCCCTACTCGGCCCCCGAGCTCGATGTCGCTGTCCTCATGTTGACCCCGTAGTCTGGAGCACCACCTCCGACTCCCCCTCCCCACCTGGCCCCCAAGCTCGACGCAGTCTCGAACTCTCACGCTGTAATCACTTTCTCGGCCGCTACATGCTGTTGCCACCCCAAGCTTGGTCGTGTCGCCGCCTGACCTCTTAATCCAGCGCCTTGACCACGAGCGTCGCCGTCCTCGCCTCTAGTGTCATTGTCTCTGCCTAGAGCCGTCGCCGAGGTACAACTCACCTCTTCTCTCTAGAATCCCTCTTTCAGTCAAACAATTCCTTAAACCGCTTTTGATTCTTTAAAATATCAAAATTAAGAGGAGTTGAAGCAGAATCAGACAGAGTTAGAACCAAATTCCTACCGAACGCCCCTCACTATAATCAGCAGACGTAAGCTTACCTTTATTAAGTACGGAAATTAATCGGATCGGGTTCAAGCTGAATCACTGGCGGATCTAGAGGGTGGGCCGGGTGGGCCCCGCCCACCCAAAAATTCTAAAGCTGTAAGATTAATTCTCGTCCTTACTGAGACAACCATATTGCGAAGGTAATATCTTTAGATCCGTTGATCCGATCGGATTGATTCTTGTTGTGTTAATTTAGAAATTGCATCTAGTTTCTACAGTTAAAATTTCATAACAATCCAACGGTAGGATCTTTAGGAATTATTATTTTGGTGAACGTGAGTCAATCTGTTTTTATTTGGTCTGTCGTTTGATTCAGTAAAATTACGAAGAAAATAACTTTAGATCCGTAGATCCGATCGAGCTGATTTTTGTTGTGTTAGCTTGAAAATTGAGTCTAGTTTCAGTAGTTAAAATTTCACATCGATCTAACGGTGGGATCATCAGAAATTACTGTTTTAGTGAACGTAAGTTAATCTGTTTTTGTCGAATCCGAATCAGTTAATTAGGGTATTTCAAAAATAATCAAAAATTTGATTTTAGCTTCCGCGCAATCATTCACCCCCCTCTGATTGCTAGTGTAATATATATCGATCCTACATATTGTATTGCAGAATTATTGAAACATGAAGAGGGATGGGTGATAGTCTTTTGGACGATTGTCTAGTCACATTAATTGAGCGAGATATTTTCTTTAAAGTGAATGAAGAAGATATAATGGACACTTTCATGGCCATTAGAAAGCGTAGACTCAACAAGTAGTACTGTAATCTTCTTCAAATTATTGTAGTCGTGTAAGTTTCTTTAAATCAAATTTCATACTTAGTTGTTAATTTTAAGATGTTTGTAAGACACCTTATTAATATATCATGATGCACTTTTGGTAAATTCTATACTTGTATTGTATATTGACATGTTAGATTTACGGTATTTAAAAAATTTATGCCAAGTTGGACCACCTATACTCAAAATCCTGGATACGCCACTGAGCTGAATGACAAGTGAATGAGTTCTGTAGTACGTTGGATACAGCGTCCGACGGAAATTAACCGGATCGGACATATGTAATCGTTACCGAATACCGACAAATGAGAAGAAGGTAAACTTCCGAAAATGGTGGCGCTCACTTCCTTATCCTCACCCCCACCGCGTCCTTCCCCGTCTCCGGCCTCACCTCGCCACCGGCCACCGCCACCTCGTACTACGACCTCTTCACTCCACGGAAGAAGCTGCCCCACTACCGTCGTAGCCGCCATCTCCGTCGGCGCCGACGACTACCACTCCACCATCCGCTCTCTCAACTCCCGTGGCCGCCACGTCCCCCGCAAATCCCTCGGGCAGGTCCGGTCGCCCCTCCCGATTCCTGGAATCCCAAACCCTCAATTTTTTGCCGTGTACCAGCTTAGCTTTCGTCTCCCTGCAGAACTACATGCTGAACTCTAGGGTGAACGAGAAGCTGGTGGCGGTGGCGGGGGTGGAGGCAGGGGACGTCGTGCTCGAGATCGGCCCGGGCACCGGCTCGCTCACCGCGGCACTGCTCGCGGCCGGCGCCACCGTCTTCGCGGTCGAGAAGGTCCGCGACATTGCTTATCCTTAGCTTTAATTGGGCTGAGAGTCGCTGAGATCGTGTCAAAGTCAAACTACTTCACATCTTTACGGTGAAGAGGCAATTTCAATTTGAATTTACTAGTCTAGTACTGCGCTCGGTCGGTTTCCTGTAGTTTATGCCTTAATTTATCGCTCATGTGGTCATGTCTCGATGGGTCCTAGTTAGTTTGTGTACTTTTTCTTTGCTAGGTTTGAAGTTCAAAGGAGATAAATATCAGCTTCGAGAGTTATACATGCTGACCTGAGAATCCGTTTTAATACGGTGTTTGGTTATTTATGAAGGGTTGGAATAAGTTATCTGTTTAACATAATTTGTTTGGTTCCTGTAAACATTTACAAATCTACATGTCAAGCCATTATTATTTGGTGAAGCTGGATTCGGTGTAAAGGTTCAATTCAAATAGATGTGGGTTTGGTTGATTTTGGAGGCTATTCTGGGAATGTAGAAACTACAAACCACTGATTTTTTTGGAGCAAGTTCTTTCCTTTAGCCTTGGAGGTGCAACAAGTCTTTAGACTTTGGTATTTGGGGAAACCTATGCAATACAAATAGTGAAATAGTTTGTAGTGGACCTATACATGGATGCCTTATAATTCTTTTTTACGTGTGTTTGGTGACAGGATCGGCATATGGCTACCATTGTGAAAGATAGGTTTGGATCCACAAGACAATTGAAGGTAGTATCTTGTTCATAAATGAACATGTTGGATACTTGGATTGTTTCATCCATGTGTTGACTTCTGATATTGCTAGAATGGTAAAAGACAACTCCCCGAGGTGCCTCTTTGTTCCTTTTAAAAACAATTATAGATCTATAACTTGGGCAATGTCTCCAACAGCAGGGTCACACTCTTACTGTCTAAACAAATCTTCTACACCGTGCATCAGATAAAACGATCCTTCTTTACTCAAGCTACATTATGAAATAGCTGTGAATTCCTCTAATTGCAGTAATGTTCATGGAGTCTATATTTCATGGCACACAACTTCCTTCTATCATAGGACGAATGTTATAATGTTCTCTGTTCTTATTCATAATGGTTCAATAGTGAACTGCAGTACTGCACGCTAGCTAAACGTGCTTTACATTCTAAAAATCAAATCAAACACCTTCTGTACATGAAATATTTTATGCACAAATTATTGGATTCTTCTGACTTCTGGACAAATTAAACTTAAAATGGAGCTCACTTGCCATGCACGTCTGGTTGATTCTCAGGACACAGTATATGTTGTAACAGATGCATGGTTGTTGACATTCAATGCCTAAGGTCCTAGGATCACAAATTCACAAGTTAACAGGGTAACACTTTGTTATTGTTATGGCGAGGTGGGTGTTATATCTGTGTCTATGTTTTCTTAACAAGGACTATTTGTACTAATATTAGTTGCTCTTCTGGTCATCAAAGATGGATAATTTTGTCATTTGCATATTTTTGCGAAAATAGGAATTGAATGGGATATTGACAATATGCTTGTTAGCAAATAATCTAGACAGTTTTTGCTTTAGGATTTTTGCATATGTATGGTGCAATCGGCGGGATGCATGAGTTGTACCAATAAGTGTTGCATGGAGTATTGAATTGGATCGTGTAGACGTACCGATCCAAGTAGCGGTACGCTGCGGACTTCCGGATTCAGGACAGAAGGTGCGGCACTGTGAAGGCCCAGGCTAGCGTGGAGTGCGCGGCCAAACGTACATGCTAGACTCGATTAATTAGTTTCTTTGATTAAAGCATGTAATTAGGAATACTTGGTTAAGTATGGCCGGGTCAGTAGTAGTTGCGTGCATGCCGGATCTCGTGGGACGCGTGTGCATGCATGCAAGAGTAGTAGTGGCTCGCTATTGCTTGGTTCACACAGCACGTATGCGTGCAGATCATGGGAGTAGTGCTCGGCTACACATGCATTCATGGGCTGCTAGTGTATCTATTTAGTAAACATGTAGTTAGCATCATGATTAATGAGTTGCACAGAGAAAAAAACTGCGGTGTGCAGTACCAAAGAAAACTCCATTTGCTTGTGTTCTTGTCTTGACTATTGCGTGTGTCCATATTGTGTGCTCTTCCGATTTCCAACAATGCTGTGGTGTTTAGTAAAACTTAGCTTTCATCCGATGTATAGTGATTTTAAGAAGTTAGTGCAGATCATTGAAGACGACATCACAAAATTTCATTTTCGCTCCCATTTTCTCCCTTTCCTGGAGAGGTCCCGTTGCACGAAAAAATATGCCAAGGTTAGTATTGATGTCTGGCTTTGATTGTATTTCATTGAACTTTTTACAGAACTAGATAACCATTGCACCTTGTTGCTTTTGTGTCCACATAACACTCTGTACTTTGTAGGTCGTGTCAAACTTACCATTCAATGTCAGCACTGAAGTTGTCAAACAACTTCTCCCAATGGGGGATGTTTTCTCTGTAATGGTGCTTTTGCTTCAGGTTCGGACCACCTCTTATTTTCGCATGAAGTGACTAAATATTGTTTCCAAGTTACAGTTAATTGTAAACCAATATTGGTTCTGAAGATCTTGATTTTGGGTATTTGCTGTAGTATGAAGTGCTTCAGTATGATTTGTATTTTTGAAGTTCTACTCATTTTTGTTTATCTATCTATTTTAGACATGGAATCATTTTTATCTATTTTCTATGCACCTCTACTATTACTTCTGTCGAATTATTTGTTAGGTACTTAGATGCATGGGTTTTTAGTCTTTAATATTTTTGGTGATTCATTGTACCTGTAATACGAAATGGTACATCTTAGTAATTTTTCATTTTCAGGATGAAACAGCACTGCGCCTTGCAGATGCTTCAATACAGACACCAGATTATCGATCTATCAATGTGTTTGTGAATTTCTACTCAGGTAAGCTTTTATCTGAAGCTCTGTGAGGGTCTTCCTTTAGTGTTATTTGTTGGTAAACTTCATGTCACCAAGGAATGCTCTTTAGTCTTTGGCTACATGCCTGCATCCAAGCTTGACAATAATTTACTCTTTTATGCATGTTCCATAAATAATCTTGCTTCTGCATATCCTTTTTTTCTTGATGGGAACAGTGGGGAAAGCCCTTATTTTTTTTTATTTTTTTTATTTTTTGAAACGCAAACCACAGGGGAAGCCCCCGCAGGAATATATTAAACAGGCAAGAAAAGAAAGGATACACAGCCGGTGAGGAACCGGCCAAAGAGAAGAAAATTACACTAACCTAAGAACCCAAACAGGCAATAAGGGGAAAGCCCTTATTGAAAAGGATGTATCAGTTTGGGCCTTCTATACTAATTATGAATTCATTTGTTTGCTATGGCTTCAACTTTTGAAATGCAGATGCACTTACGCACATTGATCTTGCTTAGCAGTTAAATGATGGAAGCCATCCTCTTTACCTCTTATGATTCTGCTCAAAGAGCTAATAAAAATCTTTTTCGAATGCATGCAAAAGTACACAGACCGTGGTTAAATGTCCTCTAAACAATTGCAACATATGTGTAACTATACACCCATGCCTTAGGCAATCATGGAATCACCTGAAAGGTTGCTCTAGTCCTGATTATTTGGTTAGTATGCCTAGTTGGTTACACTGATCACAGTCATTATTTTGCATCTGATCACACGTATACACTTTCTTTGCTCTTTATAGAACCTGAATACATGTTCAAAGTTGAGAGGTCAAATTTTTTCCCTCAGCCAAAGGTAAGCAATTTCTTATTTCTGTTGTTCTCATGCATAGCATATTGTTATAAGCCAATTTGCTTAGGGTTTCGTAAAAGTGGCTTGTAAAGTCTTATAGCAGATACTATCTGTAGGTTGATGGTGCTGTTATAAGCTTTAAACTAAAGAATGCTGGGGAGTATCCGTCTGTTGGTTCTCACAAGAGTTTCTTTTCAATGGTGGGTCACACACACTGCACACAAATGTTTGCTATCTTTTGCCTTCCAGGGTTAATTAACCCTCAGCTCTTATCCTTCAATTCAGGTGAACTCCGCTTTCAATGGGAAGCGCAAGATGCTTCGGAAATCACTTCAGCACTTATGTTCTGCTGCTGAGATCGAGGCTGCCCTTAGCAACATTGGTCTTCCAGCTACAGTAAGCTCTAACACCCCCCCCCCCGGGTGCCGGGTCTCTCATGCGCAAGACTCGCCTAATTACCTATTGCTGGCAGGCTAGGCCTTCTGATCTGATGTTGGAAGATTTCGTGAGGTTGCACAATCATCTGGCAAAAGTATGAATACCCGGTGCCTTTGAAATGCCTATGGAACCGCTTGTTAGTTTGCTCGTGATTTGGTCCCCAGAGTTCACTGCAGGTAAACCATATCCTAAAAGATGAGAAGTGAATTGGCCAAAAACGCAAGATCTTTGTTCCTTAATCTGAGGCAACAAATAATGATCAAATCGTTTCAGATTCTCCTAACTGCCAGTGCTCGGCTAATTTTCTCCAGTGTTTGCACGGCCTTCAGTTGCAGTAATATTGGTGTGACAGTTCCAGTCTGCAGGGCCTTTACATGGACGATCATGATTGACTGCCTTCTAAGTCCAAGGCAGTAGATCTGTATTTTATGATTTGGTGGTATTCAGAATCTGTCATCCTCTACCATCCTCACAAAATGGGGCGGCAATGTAAAGACCAGAGATGTCGGGCGGGACAACGTGAAACGCGAAGATGTTAGCTACTCATAGTAAATTGCCAATAATATTTTTTTAAAGGGTACAGGATACCTACAACCCACGTACTCACACGCGTGCGCGTTTGATACACACGCTAAGAAAGTGATTGGAAGCTTCAATACCTCTATAGCATAGAAACATACATACATGTGTATCTATTTTTATTTTTTCCCCATTTGAAACATAGAAATTTAAGCACCCACATCCTAGCAAGGGCGAACGCGGATGGACGGTTTGCTCACCTGGGAAACCAACCAACCAAGCAAACGCTTGGTCTCTAATTGCCAATAATATTTATGTCTGCAGATGCAGATGTAGATACTAGATAGAGGTATCGTCGTTGTATTTTGGGCTTAAACTTTAATCATAAACCGTACTAAAAACGTACAGTGTGCTCGTCATTTGAGTACAAGCCTCTCGAAATATTTAGAAATTTATGTACCCGACACCGTGTCATTGTAATACAGGATATAGCATTGATTAGATCATTTATTGGCAAATATTGTTTGATATATTTATTGTTGCCTTTTCTAATTACAGCATCTGTAATACTACTTATATTATTTAAATTTGTTTGAAAATGGAAGAAATGTCTGGCATCATCTTCTTGTCATTCCAGTGTCAGTGTTCCATTGTGCTGTTTTAGCTACAGCTCGAAACAACAAGGCTGTACTACGTACAAGTTGAAGAATTACCCATGTATTTGTCCTAAAAAATACAGTATTTGTAGCAGTATTAGTTTTTATCAATACGAGTTCTTATCACTAGTCTAAAGACATCCACAGTAGTATGCCTCTTTAAGATCGTCATTACTCCTGATCAAAAAAAAAAAGATCGTCATTACTCATTAGGTTATCTCTCTCCCTCACCGCCGTTGGTCGTCCCCTGAAAATCTCCGCCGCCATCTCACTCCTCCCTCACCGGTCACCACCTCCAACCTCTGAGCTCTTTGCCGTCGATCCGGCCAAGTCCAACCGTTGTTACTTGTATCTGACAGAAAAACAGTCCACCGGGTCGTTGCCGTCTTCATCGTGTCCGCCGCCACGGCGGCCGCGCGCCCCTCCGCTGTCAACCACGTGACGCCGAGGAGAGATCCGGGTCGCTACAGCCGGAGGGATTTGCGTATTTACCATTATTAAAAAGTGGCTCCGCGTAAATACCACTCAGACCCACTGTCATAGATACAGGATGGACCCATATGCCGCCGAAAGAGGAGCCAGATTTACGCTGCCCACTTTTTAATAATGGTATTTTTGCAATTTTTTCGCTGCAGCCGCCGCCGTCACATGCCACCACGCATCCCCCCGTGCTACCACTGCAAGCGGGACCCACAGAAAGCCAGCCAGTAAGTGTCCAGAAAATATCTGACAATCCACGTCAGCTCGTTGTCCACGTCTTCGCTTTGTATACCCCCGCACCGCACGAACCAATCCGGCAACACCCCCCACCCCACCCCGCGCGGCGCCTCGACGACTCCCTTGCTCCTTTGCCGGCGCGTTCAGGGCAGCCTCCCTCCCTGAGAGGCTAGGGTCTCGTCGTCCCCGCTTCCCTTCCCTCCTCTCCAAAAAGGTGAGGAGCTCAAACAACCAAGTGATTCTCCCGCATGGTACGATTCCGTAGGGAACTACTTTTTTTTGGTTTTTTTTTTGCTTTAGATCTGGTATTCTACGCTTATAAGATCCCTCAGATCTGTTGCTCTTTAGGTTTCTAGTGCGGATTTGGCCTTTCTTAGCGTTTGATTCCGTTTTGGCTGGGGCTCCGGTGGTCGTTGGTCGGGCTGATTTTGGCTGCTTTGATGCTTAATACTAGCTGTTGTTTAGGGGAAATTAGTTAGGGTTTTGATATGGATGGGATTTGATTAATCGGGTGGTGTTTTTGGGCTGCTTGTGAGTAGGCGTTGCCATTTTACGGCCCGAACTGTTTTAAAATAACCACACTTCCACACTGCGTTGAGCCTAGGAAACCAAACGATCGAGCTTATGCGGTATTTGGTGTTTGCTGCAGTAACAAATTATACGTCATTTCTACAAGTCAGAACTAAAGAGACCGAGATGACAATTGAACGGTAGATTTTTTTGGAGGATATGAACACTGAGCTGTAGAAATACCCTGTTTCGTGTACCTGGGCTGTCAGTTGTTAAGGCATAAAACCCACTGTCATTGGTTGGAAGGAGAGAAGCCACTATGTCAAATTCTCAACTCTCAGATAGTCAGATAGCTAAATCTTCAGCCCTAGCCGCAATGCTGCATTTGTGTCATGACAGTGTAACTGGGACTCCAGGGTATTGTGAGCCGAGAGCTAACAAGATAGGGGAAAGGATGGTGGCACGCCACACTGAGTCCTCCCTGCCAGCAATGTTCAAGAAGGCGCTAGGCGCTAGTCGGACGGTGAGGTGGGGCCCAACGCCGAGACGGATTAATCGGGGATTAATCGGATCTAGACGGTCAGTCCTAGGTGGCCGAATAAAATAGATTATAGTAGATATCTAGGATGTAAAAAACAAAATAACTAAGCAGTTAAGCACACAATTAGATAAATCCTTCTGCTCCCATTAGCAAATCGAGAGGGGGGGGAGACAATCAGGATGAGGGGGGGAGACAGACCGAGAGAGAGATCGAGAGAGGCTCACCGCCAGAGGGGGCCGGGAGACAGACGAGAGAGGGCGAGCAGGAGGGACCGAGGAGAGGCGGCAAGAGAGGGAGAGGCATGAGCAAGGTGGGAGAGGCGGCGGAGGGGCGGAGCAGGGGAGGGAGAGGCGGCAGAGGGGGCGGAGCAGGGGAGGGAGAGGAGGGACTAGGGAGTAACCTGCGTGGCGGCCGGCGGCGACGGCCAGGCGATAGCTAGGGTTCTGCCGTCTCACCCCGAGTCCACCGAAGGTCAGTCGTTGCTCGCGCGCCCGCTCGTGTCTCGGCTGTCTTTATTGCTCCTTCGGCGAGTCCATCAGGAAGTCGGCCGCCTAGCATCTCCAAATCGCCGCCGCAACCGCCGTATACCGCCGCGCCTAATCCCGCCCGAGCGCCTGCGACCGCCTAGGCGGCTTCACCGCCTAATGGTCCGCCCAGGGCTAAATCCAGGCGGCTGGTGACCGCGGAACGCCTAGGCGGCGCCTAATGGCGATTTCTTGAACACTGCCTGCCAGGCTCTCTGGCTTCTGATCGTGCCTCCCGTGCCATCCAGCCTCACTTTTCATTTGGTGTACTAACTTCTAAATCGTAGGTTTGTGTCTTCATTTTTAACACAATTTGACTCCGCGTTTGCAAGTGTCATAGTTTTGTGTAGTGATTTGATTCATCTAACCTAACTGTGGGTGGGCGTTTTTTTTTGTGCCTTCCTTTTTATTTACTTGTCTTAGTCCTTGTTTCAATGTGGATCCTCTTTCTCTTTGTTTGTGGTTTCTGTATAGACACCTATTATGGTAAATACCGAAGTACCAGAAAAAAAAAATGGCATGCCAGGTGTTTTTTCTGAATATACTGTGGTAAATTCAGTGTACAGTTGCAAATCCATCCCTACTTACGAGGATTGTATGTCATTGAATTGTGACTTGTTCATTGTGGCTGGTGCTAAGTAAGAACTACTGCAATGCTGTGGTTGATTTGATGTTGTGTTCTAATTTTTTACTTGTGGTTGTTAGCAGTTGGGGTTCAGTTGATTTTGAATCATTGTCGTATTAATATTATACCTGATGTGGTTTTTGTTGTTACTTGTGGTATGCATAAAAAAGGAGGATGAAATGATAGCTTTTTTTAATGTTTTTTGTTATATTTTTTCTGATCAGTGGAGCTAGTTATCTCTGGTTTTGATTTGATTCTGAGCAGCCCTTTCTGTGTGCTGATGTTTGCCTTGTGAAGTTTGGACATTTTGAAATTGGTTCAGTGAGTCTCTGTTGTTGGTGATCAGTTTAGTTGGCCTTGCAGATGCTATTTGGTGTGTAATAATTTAGCTTCTGGTGTGCATGAAGTAATTTAACATTGATTTTAGAGTGACAGCAAACCTTCTGAAATCTTCAGTGTGTTCATTTCTGCTCACTTATGTTGCTAGTGAGTATATTTGTAAAGCTAGATTAACTATAACCTAGTCCAATTACCTATACTCCCGTTTGAAGTAATCCAATACAGAACCGATGCCTATGTCCTATATTTTTGGAATATATCAACTGCGCATCTGCTGTTGTCTCTTGGGAATTTGTATCATAATTTTGCTAGCACTTGATGACATGTTTAGACTTCTGTGTCCGTGGGCTAACAGTTTCTTTAATTTTTATTCTTGGATAGGTTTGGAGAAGAGTTGTTTGTCCAGTAAAATGAGGCCAGTTTTCTGTGGGAACCTTGATTATGATGCTCACCAGTCTGAAATTGAGCGTCTTTTCAGCAAATATGGAAGGGTGGAACGAGTTGACATGAAGTCAGGTAAGGCTGTTCATGTCCATTGTGTTCTTAACTCTTAAGTTGCCCTTTTGGCAAATTAATGTGCCATTGCACCTCTCTGGTGTTTTGGATCAAAAGGACTGAAGCCTCAGTAGTCGGTTCATTAAGACACCACCAAACCCGTCTTTAAAAAAAAAAAGCTAATAAGTGTACTGCTGATATAGACATCTGTAAATTGAGATTTTTTTTTCAGTTTATCTATTTTAATTGCTGAAGTGCTATTCTATATATTCAAAAGGCAATGCAACTGGAATTGTATCATTCCAAGTACTTAAAATGATTTAACTGGTGTAAAAATGAAAAGTGGCACATTTTTCCCGTTGATTTTGTTTACATGGTTTGATACTATTGCTTAAAGAAGTATACTAAATTTCCCTTTCCATCAGGGACTTTCACATGCTTTGCACAAATCCGCAGGTCTACCCAAAACATTCACATAGCACCAGCCCTAATGCACTCTTGTTTCACTTTGCACCAGCCATAGCAAACCAAGACAATCAAAGCCGGCTTGCTGACAAGATGGCCCAGTCACAGGCGACCTGGGTGACATGCTGAGCTGCTGAGTTGGCTCACGGGTTGCACATGCCGGCTCAAACCCTAATCCTCAAATCCCAAATTTACCCAATTTGAAAGACAAATCTGTGTGCAATTGCAACTCAAACCAACCTTCCGTCGACACAATGCAGCAGTCCAAACCAACCATTTCTACCCCCAAACCCCTCAATTCCACCCCAAAATCTAGATGTCAAATCCCACAGAAAACTCGCAAATTACCCATGTACTAATGAAGATGCTGTCTTCTTCCGTAGCTGTACTCCTGGATATTGTGTGTCACTGCTGCTCTTCTTGCCGGTATTGGCTGGGTAAGCCTGGGTCTTCTTCACCACAGGAGCATAAGGAGTCGAGGTGGGAGTTGCCTCTATGTGTGCACCTGAAGCCTTTGTGCGCGCCTCTTAACCCAACAAGCCTACTTGCCATGTCCACGAGCCACACCAGCACCCCTTGTGCATTATATCACCAGCATGGCATCTGCATGTGCAGCCCGCACATCAGCAAGCCAGGTCCAACCGGGTCAGATGATATGGCTGGTGCAAAGTGAAATAAATATCATTAGAGCTGGTATTATGTTAAAGTTTTGGCTAGATATGTGATTTTGTGCAAAACATGTCAATTTACCTAGCGCAAACAGCAATTTACTCAACAAAGTATTTGCTGTGCACAAATACATCAACTCCACATAAGTCTTCCAAGTGAGTGTGCACTCAGTTGACTATGACAAGATCAGGTGGATGTTAAGTGGAGACTGCTATCCTTGATGTGGCAAAGACTGTCGTCTTTTCTTCAACCATCCCTGGTGCATGATGCTGAAGTCTGTTATAATATATGATACGGACAAAGTTGTTTTGCATCCACTGCGAAGCCAGAGAAGTTTCTGCAGAATCAGATTATGTTTATGACTTTATGTTATATTGTCAAGTCATTGGACAAGTGTGAATCAGGATAAATTTAGAAAAATAAGTTATTTCTTAAAGTTTAGGTCCAGTACTCAATTGTTTCTTTGCCGCAGGAATATCATGGAGCATCTGTGCTCTTCCTGGTTGATGGACTGGGCTCTATCTTTCCTGCCTGAGCCCCGCCTCATCTCTTGTCCATTTCCAGGAGTTCACAGTCCATCCTGGCATTTGTTCACTTGGAAACAACCACCTTGTGACTGGTGTCTTACTTTTACGCCAACGTTGCACCCTCCACCCCCATCTGATTACAATTTCCCACGCCTATCCAACCATGCCAATCTCACGGCCGGCTAGAGAAGAGTGGAGGTTGCACCACCACTTCTTTGGTGTACCATGAACGTTTGGATTATTGTACTCTGACATCATTTAGTTCGACATATACAAGGTCTGTTCCTGTTTATTCTGGCGTATCAGTTTGTAGCTTTGCGAGGTGATCTTACAATTTTTCCTTGCAAAAGATCTTATTCATCATGATTTATCTAGTCACCTTTCTCTGTTTACCCTAGGGTTTATACCATAGTTACCAAAACGCAGTTCGTCCAAGTTGCGGTATGAGATTCGGGTTCGTGGTTCGTCACTTTTTCTTCCAATTTCCACTATGAACGCGGACCCCATATCCTAAACTAGTTCGGGCTCGACGAATCCGGTTCACGATTCGCGGGGGTTTACAGCGAATCCGGTAACTATGGTTTGTACTATGCTGCTATTTCCTTTGAATGATAACTCGCTTCCTTTTCATGTTCAACATTGAAGGGTTTGCGTTCATCTACATGGAAGATGACCGTGATGCTGATGGTGCTATCCGTGGTCTTGACAGAACTGAATTTGGGAGAAAAGGAAGGAGACTTAGAGTTGAGTGGACAAAGGTGTGCAGTTCTAAACAAAATCATAACCAGTTAGCCCTTGGTGACCTATTGTCTTCTTAATACTCAGTTATCATCTATTATTTGTGTAGGAGGATCGCAGTGGTGGGCGAAGAGGCAACTCGAGGAGATCTCCAAACAATTCGAGACCAACCAAAACGTTGTTTGTGATCAACTTTGATTCAATCAATACAAGAACCAGAGATCTGGAGAGGCACTTTGATCAATATGGCAAGATCTTGAATATCAGAATCAGGAGGAACTTTGCCTTTGTCCAGTACGAGTTACAGGAGGATGCTACTAAAGCATTGGAGGGTACTAACGGAAGGTACTAGCACTCTCTTCTTGCCATCTGCTTATTGGGAGTATTCTAGCTGCTGTGACATTTTATTGATACGTCACCATTAGTGACGACTGTGTGCATCTTACACCTTAATCCATTGTTCTTGTGGCAGCACGCTGATGGACAGGGTCATCTCTGTTGAATATGCACTTCGTGATGACGATGAAAAAAGGAATGGATACAGTCCAGACAGGAGAGGTCGTGATGCTGATAGATCCCCGGACAGAAGGGAGTATCGTGGGCGGTCTGCAAGTCCTTATGGGAGAGGGCGAGGGAGGGGTAGCCCGGGCTATGGCAGAAGCAAGGAGAGGGGTAGCCCGGACTATGGCAGGGGCGGTGACAGAGGAAGCCCTGACTATGGCCGCGGTGCAAGCCCGGACGGCGGCAAAGGTGATGAGAGGGGCAGCCCCAACTATGATCGTGAACGCCGTGAAGCTAGTCCTTGCTATGACAGGCCCCGCAGGTTTGTATGCTGAAACACATCCCGTGTTTGTTAAAATGCGCTGAAGTGTCGCACTGAATTACTGAAATCTTGTTTGCACCGTGCAGCCGCTCGCCTGCGAGGGAAGACAGGGCTTGAATGTTTTGGTGGATTTCGCTTGCGCTCAAACCCACCTGCTTCAGACCATTGGCTGTACTGATGTTATGCTATATTTGGTGATATTAGGCAGCAGAAAACTTATGTACTATCTCTGTTAGCTATAGGCTCTAGCTGAATGTTTTGTGGATTTCAACTCGTGATGTTAGTTTTAATCTTCTCCGCTTCGGTATGAAGGGATTCCAGTGAGACTGTTCGGGAGAGAGATGTATCGTGTATGGTAGCTTGCAGTACTAGTAAACCTGATGGTTCTGTCGGATTTCTATTTCTGCGTTTGTTTCTGCTTAGGACTGACGAGTATGTCCAGATTGTCGTTCGTTCCCGGCTGCATAGCCCTGTGAACTGTGATCGTGCCTACCGATTGGCAAGTGTTCATGGTGTCTTTTGATAATGCAAGTAAGGCCGAGAGAGAGTTGCACTTTGATGTGCCGTTTCGGTCGAGGTGCTGCCATATCTGACTGATTAAATGAGCCCCCCTAGTACCCTGCCTGTACCAATTGCCAACACAAACGAGGACAGGGTTCTAATGGACTAACTCAAGTAGTCGTGTGCACCATTGGATCGAAAAGCGATGGTTTAGATCGATTTGGAATATGCAGTAAAATAATGTAGCAATCTACTCAATAATGTAGTAAAACACTGTAGCACATAGATTTAAAAGATGTGAGTTATCCATTCACTTGATCGAACGGACGTTTCAGACCTGTAAAAACTAATTAAGTTGCAATTCTAACGAGGACTGTACTGAATCTCCTTCCACAAATAACAGCCGCAACTGCAATCTTATGATGAGTTGATGACTGCTAACATTATTTTCCATCAGCTCGTGCGTAGAATAGATGACAATTAGTGCTTTAAGGCTGAAGGTACTTATTTGTAGAATCATGAACTACGTGGAGTAGAATTAGGTTCAGCATTTCAGCTGCTCCTGAGATCAATTACAGCTCCCAAGTCCCCAGTTCCCACAGTTAGTAACATCGGCTTTGCCCTGCAGATATGCTGATGCACAAACTGCATTCTCACTTGAGAGTTGAGAACCTCATCACAAAGCACAATTCAACCGAATTTAACAGCCCGCTCCAAAATCTTGATCATGTTTGGCTTTTGGTCTTTAGGACAGCGAGAATATTGACAAGTGATCATATAAGGGAAAAAAAGATGAACGGAACATTTCTGCTGAACAGCCAGAGCCTCTTTAACATTGCTTCCTTGAATAAATACTGTACCATTCGGCACATAATGTTTGACACATGAAAAAATGGACAATTCTTTCCATTCCCATCATCCCATGTTAACAATCCAATCTACCAATCAGATGAAGTTTCTCTCTCTCATTCTCTTGGGGGATAAATATGCAAGTTTTTTTAGGTATAAATATGCAAGTTAAACACTAGCATTCTAGACTCTAATCCCACATTGTAAGACTAGAACTAATCGCAGATATTCAAGGGGGCTCATACGAAATGGTGAGTCGGGTACTCATGCTCAGACCCATTGTAGTCATAGTACAGCCTCTCCCCCTTTGAGATGTCTCTGTTCGCCACCAGGAGCACGCGGCACTCGCCGTCGACGTCGTAGCGCACACACTTCAGGTTCTGCTTCTTCCTGCCATCGCTGTGAGCACACAAGTTAATTCAGACACAGACCGAATGCATCACAACTGCAGAGGAATTGCAGTTCTGCAGTATTCAGATACTTACGCAGTGTGGTTGTTGATGCCATTGATGAACCGCGCGATGTTGCTCCGCTTGTCAGGGCAGACGACGAGGCTCTTGGACGGGCTGGCGCTCGAGAGCAAAGTCATCATGCTGTCGCCGTCGTCGTGCTCCCGATTTCTCAAGTAGTCCACGTCGCCGACGTACTCGGTGATGATGGTCAGGTCCTTGATGAATCTATCTGCTTCAACCGTGAAACTGTCCAAGAGTTCCGCACAAAAATCAGTTCCAAAAAGATTCTAAGATCATTCAAGATTAGAAATCAGCAGCGGATCATACGAAGACTACCAACCCTTCAATCGGATCGTAGACGACAAGAAGAGGAGGACATTCCCCTCTCTCCATCATCCTCTTGCACAAATTCAAGGCCTCAACATCCTCCTTTGGTAGCACCTGAATGATGAAATGGCACCAAGATTTAGGAACGAGGCAATTTGGGTAGCGCTGAAATCAGTAGTAAAGATAAGATCTTTGAGGGCATCGGACCTGCATTCCGCCTGCTTCGAGGGCGGCGCGGTTGGCCGACCGCGGCGCCATGCCGGGCACGTAGGTGAGCTCGTTGCTGAAGACGGCGCCGGTGGCCGTGAGAGCCGTGGCGAGCGACGCCATCTGGCGGAGGCGCCTGGCCGTGTCCTCGCTGGGGCTGAAGGGCAGAAGCTTCCTCTTCTTCTTGGACACCACAAGCACGCCGGGCTTCCTCTTCCTCTTCTTCCCCTCCGGCGTATCGGCCGCGGCGGGGCTCCGCTGGATCTTGAAGAAATCTACGATCTTTGTCTGGACGAGCGGGAACTCTGTACGCAAAGAGAGAATCCCCAATTTAGCAAACGAGCAGATTTCACAAGCGCAAATGGGGCATTGCATCGATGAGCTGTGCGTTACTCACGCTTGTGCTTCTTGGTCTTGGAGGCGGATTTGGCCGAGTAGGAGGTGCAGGAGGGGCAGAACCATGTGCCGCCGGGGACGCGCGGGAGGATGGGGCGGAGGCAGAAGATGTGGAGGCCACGGTCGCAGCCGTCGCACAGCAGCAGCTCCTCCGCGGCGTCGCCGGACCCGCACGCCTCGCAGCGGACGTCGTCGTCGTCGTCGGCGTCGGCCGTCCTGGGCGGCCGCGCGCGCGTCCGGCGTCGCAGCTGCGCGGTGGGCCCCATCTGCAGCGTGCACGCGCGCGGGGTGGGCCGGAGAGGGAGCTTTGGTGGGCGTCACTGTGGAGGGGAGGAGTGGACGAGTAGAAATAAGGATAGGAGGCGGCGGGAGTGCCATTGGGTTTATGGCGCGAACGCGATTTGGCTTCGCGGGAAGTTCCTTGCCGAGCGCGCGCGCGCTTCTTTGCGGGTTCGCATTTTAGCGCGAATCAAAGGCGGATCCCCGAAGCTGGTCTTGAGATGGGATGGCCCATTTTGGGTGCAGGCTGGGCCGTGGCATCGATAACAAAGAGGAGGATCTTCTCCTTCATACATGCCCGTTTCTCTTCCTTCACCTTGTTAAGATAAGTAATAAGAGCATCTCCAACCGTTTCTAATATTTAGACTCCTAATATTCTTAGATTAGGACCATCCTAAAAAATTTTGGGTCTACAAAATACCTTGTTCTCCAACAGTTCCTATATTTTCTCCCAAAAACACCTTTGAATTGGTCCGGTGGACCATCCTGGGCGCGAAATAATGTTGATTGGGAGCGCGGACAGAGCGCACAAAAATGAGGAGTCGGGGTGCTGTTTTTGGGCGTGCCAAAATTTGAGGAGCTAGAAAGAGGAACTGTTGGAGTACTTTTTTTTGCAATCAAGCCCAAAATCAATTTTGGGAATGGATTTTAGGCACTGTTGGAGATACTCTAACCCCTACTCTTCATTCATACTTTAATAGTCATATAACTATCAAAAAAGAAAAGCATAAAAGCGCACTATTAAACCGTGAATGAAGGGTAGATAATGATTATTTACCTCTTCGCTTGCTTTCAGGCCCGTCTAAGACCCAGCGCAAGTGGGCCGACTGCACAGGGCTCCCAAATTTTGGGGCCCCTAACATATGCTGCACTACTATGGCCTGTTAAGATTTCCGAGTTCTAACGCATCAACGCATCGTATTTTGCCGATTCCGCGACTCATCGTGACTCACGTCTCGCACGAAGCCGCCACGACGGGGTGTGTCGCCGCCGTCTGCCGAGGCGTGATCGCCATTCGCCAGCAGTAGCAGGTCAGCGCTAACGATTCAGCTACTTCTTATGTGGTCTGTAGTTATGTACTAGTTTAATTATTCAAATCAGCGATCAATCTTAGGGTGAATATTTCTTGCCTTGCCCCTTGGAATATAATTTGGATGTTTGTGCGCCGGTTCTACTAACTCCGCTTCATCGCATCAAGGTTCGATCACGAGCAAATTGTCCCATTTATATTGGTTCCATGAATTGTCTTTTTTAATTAGTTTTGTTGTGTTTGTGATTCATGAAACAGGGAGATCAATTTATTCATCATGTCTTCTAGAGTTAGAAATATGATTCCGGTTATGAAAAGCGCAAGAAGAAAAAAAGACTAGAACAGTTCGCGCAGACTTAGAATTACATGTGGAGTTAAAGTTCCTCCAAGATTTTATCCCTAAGGAAGACATGGGCTCTCTTGATACTCTGAAGTTTGTGAAACGGATGGGTTATTTTCCTAATGTCCTTATTCCATATAGAATTTTATTAACTATTCCTGTGACAGTTGCATCTGCAGAACGAAGCTTTTCAAAATTGAAGTTGGTAAAGTCCTACATACGCAATACTATGACACAAGAAAGACTCAATGGATTGGCAACAATTGCACTTGAAAATGATGTTATGGAGAAGATTAAATATGAAGATATAATTGAAGATTTCATTTCAAAGAACACCAGGCGCATGATGCTTTTTACTAGAAGTTAAAAAGATATCGGTAAGAAAGATTCACCCTTTACTCTTTTAACATTAATGCCTATTGTAGTTCTAAATATTGGGAAAAACATATAATTATATAATGGAATCACATTTTGGTTATTTGTAATTTTCGAGCAATTTGGTTATTTGCCACTTCAAATATGTGGCTTCGCAAATTTGCCACTGGACCCATATTTCATTGACTCAGATGGTCCCATATGTCACTGGCTCAAGTGGCATCATAATCAAAGGGTTAATCTTTGAAGTGGCAAATAACCAATTTTCTCTTGTATTTCCCTAGTATAAGGCCCCATTTTGTGTTTCGCACCAGGGCCTCAAAAACTTAGGTACGGCCCTGCTTGCTTTAATATTTATGCAACGTGTATTGGAAGAGAAAGAATAGGAGCACTGCTCTTTCTTTTAATAGCCTTGTTCATAGATACATGATGTATTTCATGCTTCAATATAAATTAGTATGATATTCACTTTATACATCCAATAAATATTTACATTTACTTGACATTCTCTACATACATACATTGAATATAATGCTTGGAGATAATAAGTATAAGTATTATACTTATTTTTAGTATCTTATTGGTCCATATAACAAGAGAAAATACGCCCTATAAACATGGACGAATGAAGTAATTAGAACTAATCGAATCCGATTCAAACAAAACCTAAGCATATCGATCTATCCTATCCATTGCTTCTTCTCGTTATCTATAGCCCCCGTCGGCCGGCTTCTGGGAAGCTTCGTTTGACAAGGACTCGCATCATGCCATCTCAGCAGCGTCACAGCTAACCAACTACTCCTACTTGGTTGCCGCCAGGAATGATGTGCAGTTGGCGCACGACCGGCGGCTGTCCAAGGTTAATCGGCCGGCCAGGACGCTCGCCGAGTTGACATGGCCAAATATCCCCTCCCTCCGCTGTTTCCTGGAAGCTCTCCTCCGATGAGATATTGTCGTAACGCCGGTTGCGTACGGTAGCACTCATGAACTCTCCTTTTAGTTAACCTGACAACCTGTTCCAGCATAGATGTGTAATAACGTATATTTTACTCTGGTCTACGGTGATAAATATAATTGAAAATACCTATATAGAAGAGGTATAGAAAAATGATAGAAAGTCATCTTAAAATTGCAGAATAATATTATTTAAGAGCGTAATTTGAAAGGCAGCATGATTTTTTCGGCAAAAGATTGAGCACCGTTCAGCCTATCACCGCCCAAACGGGCGATTCTGCACCGCTGGTCCTATAAAAGCCGCGTGCTGGGACGGCGAACCGCAGGCGGGGCGGCACATCATCCTCCGATCCATCGTTCGATTACAAGAACGACCCAACCTTCGCGCAAATGTCAACACAAACGACCACAGCAATTCTTACCTGTTGATTTGCTCCAAGCTTACAATCCGATCGATCGCTCCAGAGAGCTCGCCTCGGGTCAGTCATGGCCACGAGCCCTCGCGGCGCCGGCGGTGAGGACTACGAGGACCTCCTGCCGGTGATGGCCGGCCGGCTCGGCCCGGCGGGGCTGCTGTCGGAGCTCCGCGCGGGGTTCCGGCTGCTGGCCGACCCGGCGCGGGGCGCCATCACCGCCGAGAGCCTGCGGCGGAGCGCGGCGGCCGTGCTGGGCGTGGCCGGTATGACGGCGGAGGAGGCGGCGGCGATGGTGCGGGAGGGCGACCACGACGGCGACGGGGCGCTCAGCGAGGCCGAGTTCTGCGTCCTCATGGTGCGGCTCAGCCCCGGCATGATGGCCGACGCCGAGGGGTGGCTCGAGGAGGCCATCGCCGACGAGCTACTCCGCACCCCGCAGCCGGCCGCTTAATTAATTAGTTTATTGCCTCTTAAATTAATCTATACCACCATGCATGCACGTATGATTAAGCCTGTGAGAGGCCGGAGTATAATTACTGTGACAAACGGGTGCATGATAATAAGTAACACGCGACGTGTATTACTGTTACCGTGTGTTGTTTGTTTTGAGCTCGTGCTTGCACTTTCTTCCTTCCTTGTAACAGTTATCCCCTTCATTCTTTTCAATTAGGAACGGATCTACAGTGTAGATGCCGGGATTCAAGAGCCCAAAGGTTCTTTAGTCTATTTGTGATTTTTTATGAATTTTTAAGAGAATTTATATAGACTTTTCTTGCTAAGCCTCGAGGTAAGGCCCAAGTGTTCTGAGGTCTGACTCCACATCTGCTGAGGTCAAGCGACACCGATGTTTTTCAGTTATGGTTCTTTTAGTTGATAAACATATGATTTTTTTATTATAAGTTATAGACTAGTATTACAAGTTCATACTCCGATGAGCTTTTATCTTATATCCGCCCTCCAATTCAAAGTTGAAGCACACGGGAATGGCTCAAGGTCCGTCCAAAACACAGGGAGGATAGGATTCACCCTGTTTAGCATGAAATCCGTCGTCCCAAACACGCCCTTGTTTACAATGTTTGGCAGTGCTTACAGCCATGGCCTACGGGGTGCACGTGCCACTCAGCCGTTCGCTCGGGCTCGGCTGCCGCAGTCGGCCCAGTGCCGATTAGGGATCAAAAACTCGACGAAAATCGGCGAAATTTCGGCGAATTTTTGGATTTCAGACCCCCTGAGATTAGAAAAGCCGGGCAAATTTAAAAATTCAAAAAAAAAATGAAAATGCTACAGTAATTTCAGAAAATTTCAGGATTTTAATCCGGATTTCGAATTTTGAGCACCAGATGTGGCCGGATTTGGTCCAAGAACCTATTAGAAAGTGATCTTCCACGAAAATTTGATGAAAAACTATTTTTTTGAGATTTTTTAAAATTTGGGTAGAAACACTGTCAGATTTTTAGAAAATTTTAAATTCTTGATAATAATCTGAAAAATTTATGGTACCATTCTTAGTAGTTTAGGATCATACACAAAAATTTTCAAAATAATTTAGCATCATTTGTTCTTAAAAAATAAAAAACAGAATGGACATAATTGGGACTCTAAACTTGTTAGATTTTTGTAAATTTTCTCGAGTGTGATCATCATCTAAAATTTTTATGACAGATTAATAACTTACTAAGTACCATTCTATAAAATTTTCAAAAAATTTCAACTTTCTTAGTTTGCACAATAAAATCTATCAATGCAGTAAGCACTAAACTTAATTTGTGGTATTATATTTCAAAAATCAATTCAGCGAACAGAGCTATGATGGATTCATTGAATCAGTTAGTAATCATGTCTTAAATTTATTTATGCATTTAATGCGTGATGGATAGGGAGTTTTCTTCGTACTGTATAAATTTCATAGGCAAATATTACTCACAGAATTTATAATAATTCTGACAATGTACTGTGTACATATTTCTGTTTTCTGTTTTGGATTTATCAGGCAATTCAAATATTTTTATAACTTTTTGAAATTTTGTTTTTCAAATTTATTTTAGCTAAGGATTATTATGTAAAATTTTCAGCTCACAATAATTCTCTAGAAATTTATAAAAATTCTGACATTCAAAGTACTAGTTTTCAATTCTCTCTATTTTAAATTTTAAAATATCTTAAATTAATTTATTAATTTCTGATATTTTTACTGTTGATGCATTTATTGCTCGGAAGATAATATAAAATTTTTAAAAAATTAACTTTCTTGGTTTGCTCAATAAAATCTATCAATGCGGTAAGCACTAAACTTAATTTGTGGTATTATATTTCAAAAATCAATTCAGCGAACAAAGCTATGATGAATTCATTGAATCAGTTAGTAATCATGTCTTAAATTTATTGATGAATTTAATACGTAATAGATAGTGAGTTATCTTCGTACTGTATAAATTTCAGAGGCAAATATTACTCACAGAATTTACAATAATTCTGACAATGTACTGTGTACATATTTCTGTTTTCTGTTTTGGATTTATCAGGCAATTCAAATATTTTTATAACTTTTTGAAATTTTGTTTTTCAAATTTATTTGAGCTATGGATTCTTATGTAAAATTTTCAGCTCAAAATATTTCTCCAGGAATTTATAAAAATTCTGAAATTCAAAGTACTAGTTTTCAATTCTCTCTATTTTTCAATTTTAAAATATCTTAAATTAATTTATTAATTTCTGATATTTTACTGTTGATGCATTTATTGCTTGGGAAGATAATATAAATTTTTTAAAAAATCAACCTTCTTTATTTTCTCAATAAAATCTATAAATGCGGTAAGCACTAAACTTAATTTGTGGTATTATATTTCAAAAATCAATTTAGCGAACGAGCTATGATGGATTCATTGAATCAGTTAGTAATCATATCTTAAATTTATTGATGAATTTAATGCGTGATGGATAGGGAGTTATCTTCGTCTCAGTATAAATTTTATAGGCAAATATTACTCACGAATTTACAATAATTATGACAATATCTGTGTACATATTTACTTTTCTGTTTTAGATTTATCAGGCAATTCAAATATTTTTATAACTTTTAAAATTTTGTTTTTCAAATTTATTTGAGCTAAGGATTCTTATGTAAAATTTTTAGCTCAAAATATTTCTCCAGAAATTTATAAAAATTCGACATTCAAAGTACTAGTTTTCAATTCTCTCTATTTTTGAATTTTAAAATATCTTAAATTAATTTATTAATTTCTGATATTTTTACTGTTGATTCATTTATTACTCGGGAAGATAATATAAAATTTTAAAAAAAATTCAACTTTCTTGGTTTGCTCAATAAAATCTATCAATGCAGTAAGCATTAAACTTCAAAATTTTTAAAAATTCATCGCATTTGATCATTATCTAAAATTTTTCATGAATATCATAAATATGTCAGGAATCTCCACAAAAAATTTCAAAATTTTCTAACGTCGTTTGTATAATTTTTCATCCGGTTCAAAATAGTTACATTAGTTACAAAATTTCGTAATTTTATGTACCATTTTATGTATGATTTTACGTATCATTTTATGCCAGGACAAGTATGCACATGGCCAATAATTGAGACGAAAGAAAGAGCCAGGCTCTCTTCTGGACGTGCATGGCCAATAATTGAGAGGAAAGAAAGAGCCAGGCTCCCTTCTGGACAAGCATGCATATGGAATAAGACAATTTCGAGGGAAAAAAGGTGAATAAGACTCAACTCGATAATGGCTTGTTAGCTCGAATTTGATGTAACCACTGAAATGATACATAAAATGATACAGCATGGCCATGCTTGTCCTGGGCTCCTGGCTCTTTCACTTTATTGAATTATTGGCCATGGACAGCATCGTGACTCGTGAGGGCTCACAGTAAGTAGCTGATCTCTTGAATTATTGGCCAGGGACAGCATCCTGGCTCTTTCACTTTGTGACTTTCCTTAAACTTTTCCTTTCACTTTCCCTGTTTCGCATGCAAGCACACAGAATAAGAATCTTTCACTTTTCCTTGGCTGCTTGCAATCTGGCAGAAGCTCATTTCTTGCGTTCTTCAGTTTCTCCAGCACGAAGACAACCTCCTCTCTCCAATCTGGTCAATTTCCGGTGGAATCCGGTCGTCGCCGGCGAGCTGGGAGCAGATTTTGGCCGGAGGAGGGCGAATTTCGACCGACTGGGGCGAAATTTCGACAGTGACAAAAAAATTCGGCCGAAACAAAATTTTCAGGTAAGTGAAGAAATTTTGTTCTTTGGTTCATGAAAATGTAGTTCTTTGGTTGATTAGAATGATACTTTATAAATAACAATGTAGTTTGAACCAATTTTCAGTCAGTGCAATTTGGGCGAGATTTCGGGCTTAAAATCCAGATTTTGAGTTTTTTCGGCTGGATATGACCGGAATTAGTCCAATAGCACCTAATAAAGTGATCTTACATGAAAATATGATGAAAAACTAATTTTTTGAGATTTTTTATTATTTGGGCAGAAACACTGTCAAATCTTTAAAAAAATTTACAAGCTTGATAATGATCTAAAAAATTTATGGTACCATCCTTATAACTTTAGGATCATACAAACAAATGTTCAAAATAAGTTAACATCATTTGTTATCTTTAAAAAATCAAAAACAGAATGGACATAATTGGGACAGTAAATTTATTACATTTTTGTAAATTTTCTCGAGTGTGTTCATCATCTAAATTTTTTATGACAGATTAAGAATTTCCTCAGTACCATTCTATAAAAATTTCAAAAAATTTCAACTTCCTTGGTTTGCTCAATAAAATCTATCAATGTAGTAAGCACTGAACTTAATTTGTTGTATTATATTTCAAAAATCAAACAGAGAAAGAACATAAATGGCACTGTGCCTTCTACGAATTTTATAAATTCACTGGAGTGTGATCATGATTCCAAATTTTTATGAGATATTAACCATTTCTTTGCCACCCTTATGTAAAATTTTTTAAAAAATTAAACCTTTTTTATTGCTAAATTAAATCTATGTATTGATCATCGGTCTTTTAACATGATAGTAGCACTGTTCGCATTTTTTAAAATTCATAAAACTTTATAATCATATGAAAATTTTATGAGGATATTATGGATGTGTCAGGACCATCCAGAAAAATTTTCAAAATTTTAAAAGCTCGTTTGTTCTAATTTTCATTCATATGAATCTTGCCGCTCAACCCTTTACCAAGACAGTACCAATGTTTGAATTTTTATAAATTCCTCACATATGATTATCATCTTAACATTTTTCAAAAATATCATAAATATGTTAGGAATCTCCATAAAAAATTTCGAAATGTTCTAACGTCCTTTGTACTATTTTTCATCCGGTTCAAACTTGCCGATCAACGTTTCATCGGGATAGTACCAATATTTGAATTTTTTAAAAATCCACAGAACTGATAATCACCTGAAAATTTTATGAGAATATCTCTAATTTGTCAGTAACCTACAAAAAACATTTCAAAATTTTTTGACATCGTTTGAACCAATTTTCAGTTAGTTCATTTTGACCGAAATTTCGGGTAATTTCGGCGAAATTTCGGTTGAAATCAAACCGGATTTGAATTTTGATTTTTGAATTTTGAATGTACTCCGGCCGAAATTCCCGTCCCATTCCCGAGGATGGAAACCCGCTGGGCTGATTTTCTCCGGTTCACTGAAAATCGCGTTTGGCGCCCCACGAGACGAGGAAACTCTGGCCCATTCCGCGCCGTTTCTGTTGGGGAAATTTCCTCTCGTCCTCAGGTCGGGTTAGGGTTCCCCGTCGCGTCGCGCCTCCGCATCGCCTCCTCTCCCAAGCGTCGCCTCCGCCCGCATCGCCTCCTCTCCCGAGCGTCGCCTCCTCTCGCGACGTCGCCTCCGCCCGCGTCGCCTGCTTTGGGATCTCGACGACGTGACGGCTACTTTGGGATCTCGACAACGACGCGACCACCCCGGCGACATCTCCTGCTACCCCAGCGCTGTGTCTCCTCGGTTAGCTTGTCCTCTTCCTCTTCCCAGTCTCTCTTCCTCAGATCTGTTGAAGATTTATGCTAGGGTTCTTCATTCTTAACATTCTTAACATTCTTCATTTTTAGTGGATTTTTAGTGAATCATGAACATTCTTAACATTTTTTATCATTCTAAAAAATCCAACATATCTATCATTTTGTGACTAGGGTTCTTCACCTGTACGTGTGTGGAAGCTTTCATCCTACTGAAAAAAGTGTGGTTCCTGCTGGATCTTCAGGTAACTACCGAGACTGTATTGGTGATTTTGCTATGTGAATAATCGAAGTGTCAAGTACTCAAGTGTCATTACTGTTCTAAGTTCTCCCCCCTCCTGTAACCTGAAAAGGAAGCCGTGGTGAAGCTTGCTAATATCTGGGGATTACGTTGATGATAGTTTCAATTGGGAATTCCCAATTTACTGGTAATAGCTGCTTGTGTTATCCGACAGGAAGTAGCCTACAAGAATAATGACACTACTAGTTGAAAAGGGAAAATCACATCTAATGCATCTTGAAACAGCTCATAGAGGTGTCTCATTGCTTAATGAAAAATAAAATATCTTATAGGTCAATTATGTAGGGTTAATATGATGCATTGATTTGTTTTTTCTCTGAGATGAAATCTAATATGCTTTTATGTTGGCAATATTTTGTGTCATATGTTATGTAAATAATTTTCCTCAAAGATAAACTGTGCTTGTAACAGCTTGTTGAGATTTGAGAATGTTCTGGTACTTCTTGAATCTTGGAGTTATAGTTACTATCTGATTATTGTCTTAAAATAATTCACATTAAAGCTTAATATGATGCTTGAATCAAAATGGTTGCTCTGTAAATGAATCGGGAGCATAGAAGTCAGAACTCACAAGGCAAATTATCACCTTGACAGTAACATTCTCCATGTTTAACTTCCAGCTTATGACCATCTTGTAAATCTTCTTGTCTGTCCACGATTTGAGTTTCAACCCTTACTTTTTTTTATCATATATGTAGCTGATTATTCTTGCCATAGATTTGATGTCTTTTGGTAGACGTTCTATAGTAATCACTTAAGTTGAGGCCATTTTCGTTGAGCCATAGACCATCCAGCAAGATGTATCTTTGTTATTGATGCCTCGATCCATCAATTTGCGTGGGTGTGATGGTGGTGTGGTTCTGTGGCAATATAGTAGTGCTTCCTTTATATATCTAGCTAAAATTGTTTTTTACAGATAAAATCACAGATTTTACTGTTTTATTCATGTGCTTACAAAATTTGAGCGTATAGTTCCTGCAGCACGTCTACCTGATGGGAATGCATCAACTAGTCGCGGAAATGCTCTCCAACCTGGTGGCAATTCTAACCAAAATGCGGCTTTGATTTTATCTCTTCCTGCTCCACCATCATCGCCAGCATCCTTCTCAAACTCTTCACTTCTTCCTTCAACTGCTCAGTCACCTAACTGCTTCCTGTCGATATCTGCAAACTCTCCTATTGGGCCCAACGTCTAATATGTTTGCTGTTTCTTGTACTGGAGATTTGTTTCTTTGGTTACTGCAAGTAAGATGATAATATGTTTGCTGTTTCTTGTACTGGAGATTTGTTTCTTTGGCCACTGCAAGTAAGATGAGAATATGTTTGCTGTTTCTTGTACTGGAGATTTGTTTCTTTGGCCACTGCAAGTAAGATGAGAATATGTTTGCTGTTTCTTGTACTGAAGATTTGTTTCTTTGGCTACTGCAAGTAAGATGAGAATGTGTGCTAACTGCTAAGTACAATGCAATATCTAGTTGGCTACTGTCATCCATTTCTATTTTCTTGTAAAACCATTCTGAAATGTAATAATTCTGAAATGTGCAGATGTAAGTATCTTGTCAAATGCTTTTCCCTGAATTTTTTGAATTTTTTCTGATTTTTTGGATATAGTTTTTAATGTCCGGGAGTTTTATCCCGTGCCTTCCAAATAGTGACCGGGGGAATATTTTCCGGTCGGGATTATTGTCCCAAAGGATTCCATGTGCCCATCAAAATCCCCTTTGGGATTTTGTTCTCTAGGATTTACTTAACATCCAAATGAGCCCTGAACGAAAAGTTAATCCCTGGTGCCGATTGCCGAACCGCCGGCGAAGACGTGCGTGCCGGGGCCGGACGCGCCCAGCCCAAGCCGGTACAGAAGCAACCGGTCGTTTTTAGCCCGGGAAACGCCAGAAACCAACCAAAACAGTTGGGCGCGCGCGTGAACGCCACGTCCCTCGCCGCGGCGCGCTCCACACTCGACTCGAGAACACCCACTCCAGCTCGTGTCGTGCGTTTCCTCCGCTCGTCCGTTCGTTTCGCTCGTCTCCTTATCTCCTCTCTTCTCTAATCCCACCAGTCACAGGCCCACTCCTCGCTCGCGCGCGCGGGAAAGGCCGGCCGGAAGGAAGCACAGCGCAGACGCCCGCCCTCTGCTGCGCCCATGGCCGCGCCGCTCACTGCCGTTAGCGCCCGCCTCCTCCCCGTCTCCTGCTCCTCCTCCGCCCCCAAGAACCCCAAGCAACCGCCGCCAACCCCACCGCAGCCGGCTGCTCCTCTGCCGTCGCTCAAGGCAACGGCGGCCGCGACGATGACGGCGGCGCTGCCGCTGATGCTGGTGCTCCCGCCGCCCGACGCGCTGGCGACGGGGGGCGAGTTCGGGATCCTGGAGGGCCGGAGCGTCGCGCTGGTGCACCCGCTGGTGATGGGCGGCCTCTTCGCCTACACGCTCTGGGCGGGCTACCTCGGCTGGCAGTGGCGCCGGGTCCGCACCGTCCAGGACGAGATCAACGAGCTCAAGAAGCAGCTCAAGCCGGCCGCCGCCACCCCCGCCGCGGTCGGCGCCGGGGATGCCGCTTCCCCGCCGCCGCCACCCGCCGCCAAGTCACCGGTCGAGATCAAGATTGACGAGCTCACCGAGGTAATTGACTTCAAAGAGTGATTGATTGATTGCTCTGCTCCGGCTGCTGCAGCATCCGTATGTTTTCATGAATGCAGGAGAGGAAGAAGCTACTCAAGGGCTCGTTCCGGGACCGGCACTTCAACGCGGGGTCTATCCTGCTCGGGCTGGGCGTCTTCGAGTCCGTCGGCGGCGCCATCAACACCTGGTTCCGCACCGGCAAGCTCTTCCCAGGGCCCCACCTCTTCGCCGGGGCGGCCATCACCGTGCTCTGGGCCGCCGCCGCAGCGCTGGTCCCGGCTATGCAGAAGGGGAACGAGACGGCCAGGAGCTTGCACATCACGCTCAACGCGCTCAACGTCCTGCTCTTCATCTGGCAGATCCCCACCGGCCTCGAGATCGTCGGCAAGGTCTTCGAGTTCACCACATGGCCATGATGAATCCATCGAACAATTCAATTTGCTTCACTTATGTTCTTGACTTGATACATAGCCGTGCACGTTCAATTCCTTCTCCGATCCGTTCCACGGGGGTTGCTTGCTTGATCTTTCTCTGTTCATAAGATCGTGAGTCGACTGTTAAAATGAAAGGTTTTGACGTCACAGGTAAATAAAAAATGGGTGCCGTGAAATAGCTAGGCCCGTTTGTTTTTATTTTGGATTATCTAAAAGCTAATTTTAGATTGTGTTTGTAGAGAAATTGATTCTCCAAAATCTAGAATCTAAAAGTATATATAAAATGAATTGTGAATTCTAATGTATATCGGTGGGTTAGATTGTGGGAATCAATTTCTAAAATCGAGTTGTTTGCTTTTTATTTTGCTTTTAGCGCTAAAATCTAGAATCGAAGCAAAAACAAACAGACTCTTAAGATGTGCCAATTGTTACGTGAATTGTGATTTTGCTATGTGACGCTCTTGAATTTTGCCTGCAGAATCCTTTTCTTTTTTTTAAAAAAACATTGGGTGGAGCGCTGTTTGATCTTTGCTTGCAGGTTCTTCAAGCGTAGAATCGTTACTGATAGCATCCCCTTACACCGAAGAATTCTTTAATGAAGCACCCAAAATAGCAATCAGATAGGGCAAATAATCACAAATAATTTTTTTCTACTTAAAAGAACCACCCAAAACCATAACTACTCAAAGAGGAGAGAAGAATAATTTTTTATAAAAAAATCAGCTTCAGGCCAGCACTACCCTGGTACTACTAGATGAATAGTAGCCCTGATGCTACTGTGCTGCGGTATTGCTGCTCTGTCGAACAATGGAAATAGTCAATGAATAATAAAATCAGCACGAGTTCAAATTCAAAAATTGATATATCTTTTGATTGGATGATCCAAACACGTAAAACTTTATATGCACCTTCCTATGGGATGTTAGAAACCCATTCCAACCTTCAATCGTAAGAATTGATATCAAAGTTTCGATCTTTTTCAAAGTTATCGAATGTTGCACTAAAATCGGGTTAAATGCAAAACTTCACCCTGAGTTTGCTCGTGGGAATTTAATGATTGAGATGGTCTTAGATGGTCTCACATGTCACAGCAAGTAAGAATACCAAAGAGATAGTCCTCAACAGTTCAAGAACATGATCTCTAAGAAATCCTTCCTTCTCAAGCGAAAATCCAGTTTCTTAAGAATATCTCGATGAACAAGTGAGAGCTTGCATAGATGATTGGAATATAACCTCTAGAGGATTCATCTATCAATCACTCAAAATTGGCAATACAAGATAAGAGAAGAATAAACCAAATAAGAAAACCACAAACTCAAGAAAAGTAAGATCAAAACAATAGGCAAGACTTGAGCACAAATTTTATTTCATTCCAGATGAAGAAGGTTGATTACAAAACCTTTTCACCTAAAGGTAAAAATCTCAAAGAGCACTCGCACATAAAAGAAAACCAAAATCTCATGAAAACCTTAATTTTCTCTCAAGTTCACTCGAAGAGCTTAGAGCTTGCCTCTCTCTACAACTCTTCTTGTATAGAGGAGCAACTATAATCTAGTTACACAAGTGGATACCCTCTACTAACACATTGGATAACCCGGTAACACAATACATAACGGGTTTTATTCATTTACATGCATATTTTTCAAAGCAGCCTTCTCCATGACGCCTAATTCACCCCATAAGCCTGAATTTGTGTTGATTACCACATCGGTTTGACCTAAACCACTCAAACCAGTGCCATAGTTTTTCAAACTGCCTTAGTCGCGGGTATTGAATAAATTACTAATTTGCACCATGATCAGTCATTTCCTCCTACTCGAAGCATTACCCATACTTTATCATCCACCATGTGGTTCCAATGACTTCCCGCGAAGTCTATCATGCGTCCAGACTCCTTTGAATCGTTCTCACTTGTAAACAGACCCAAGTCACTTGGTGCACTACATATCCTTATCTGCTTCACCATGACTACGCCAGCTTCCTTGATTGTTCTGTACCTCAACTTCTTCCTGAGTCTAGTCCGATCTATGACAATGCCGTTATGTCTATCACTGGTGCTTCACGCTTCAGCTTCTTATCTTCCTGGCTCGCAACTACTTCCTGGCCTCAATCATCTTCAGTATTACCTTGACCGTCTGGATCTCAGCTCTCCTAGCCTAATCCTGTCTTCTCTGTCTCACCATGACTCAAGTCCTGCAACCATACATATAAGCAAAAACAACAAATAGCATTGTTAATAATTATACGCAATTAACCAATGCATAAACGAAACAAAATTCACAATTCGTTGGAAAAGTCGGCACTACCACCCTAGGGGTGATATTACCGCTCAAACATGAACCCATTTTCTACACTCTGAAAAATAACTACCGCCAACTAAAGGCCAATAATACCGCACCCCGGCACTATTGCCCCCATAGTCAGTAGTACCGCCTTTGCAAAACCCAGAGAATCACCATATTGGAAAATAACTACCGTTTACTATGGGCACTACCGCCATTCCAAGGCCAGTAGTACCGCTCAACCTGACAGCACCTCAAATTGTTTCAAATTCAAAAATAAATTCAAATCAAACTCAAACTTAAACGCCACAAGCTCAAATACAATTAATTACTCATCACCAACACGTGGGTAGACCATCACATGGTGTCTCGTTGATTGATAGCATGTTATATCCCATGGATCATTTTCCTACACGAATGCATTGTACTGCCAAATTCTAATAGCATCAATATTATGGTTTATGTGGAATATGAGATAATGTACAAGTCACTGTCTAGATTTTGAGTTATCAAAAGATTGAGTATAAAATTTCAGTCAAATTCTATATATCAATTCAGGAGGAGATTGTTGGATTCTAAGCATCGACATTAAGTTAAGCAAAATGAAAGTTTGCTATAGGTCACTAAAGTTGCATAAACGTGCCATTTAGGTCCATGGTGTTTAGAGGTGGCACCATCATCACGTGAAAATCGATGCAAATTTGGTGTTCTTTATGGTTTTTTGTTTGTTTCAAATTTGGATTCTCTAAAAGTCGATTCTGGATTGTGGTTGTAGAGAAGTCGATTCTCCAAAAGCTGAAATCCGAAGCACATATGAAGTGGATTGTGAATTCTAGTGTATATGGGTGGGCTTTCTCTCACGCATGGATTGTGAGAATCGGATTCTAGAATCAGTTTGTTTGTTTCGATTACGCTTTTAAGGCCGTAATCCGAATCGGCTAAAACAAACAAGGCCTTAATATGGAGGATTTTTTTTTGGCGTGTCTGAACAAATTTCACTGGTACCCTAGTGATTTTACATGTCAAATTCATGGTGAAATTAGAAGGTCAAATATCATGTCATCCCTAATTGCTAATTAAGTTAGATTTGGATCAACCTTAAGTACTAGACTCACATATTCAGAGGCTAAAGTAAAACGAACAGTGTAACACACATTTTTGAGGACCTACAACACAATTTACTCAACCAAATCTTGCACGAGGAACCTTGTATTCAAAACGGTGGGGGAAAATTGTGTAGTCATAGTTCTAAGGAATTTTTGAAAAAAAACCCACTTAGAAGTGGGATAGTATGTCAAAAACATACCTGTGTCTCAAAGTTTATCAAAAACCCACCTACAAATTCTATACAGTTGCAAATTCCCCCAAAACTTCTCAAGAGGTCAATTTATGCGTCGAAGCTTATAGAAGTCAAGAACTACTGATCTAGTTGTCTCTTGTTGATGGGATTGCATCAGAATGTATCCCGATTGTGAGAATCCTACGGTGCGACCATAACATTGGCAATTCCGTTTGATCGTCCTTCCTTCTTATCCCTCTATTCTCCCACTGTTGTGTTGCGCTTTATTCTCTTACGCTTGATTGCGCTCTACTCTGTGCTAGTACATCCTCCATGCTCATGGTTCACAAAGACCTGTCTATTGGGATTATCATGCAAGCCATGTAGGAGCTTCAACAAATAAATTTGCCATTTGGGCAATGCAGGAGGGGGAGGTTGCAACCATGTAGAACTTATAACCATGTAAAACTTGCGATGGTTTTTTTTGAAAAATCGCTAACTCTAAAGTGGTCCAAATGTGAAGACATGGCTTACATAATTCTACACGTGAATGTGGAGTTTATTTGTAGGTATTGCTGTGATAAGATGGCATGACCTCTTATTTATCTGCATCGTGTACCTGTAACAAACACTGTGTTCCTTCAACGAGCTGGAACATCTTTTACACGTACCAACCATGATTGAGGACCTATAAAACACAAAAAATTCCATAGAAATCTTACGTGAATTTCGTAGGTCTCAAACAGACGGATAATGGTTTTACCATATTTGTTTTCATATTTTTGTCTCGATACGTATGCAAATAAAGATAACTTAGGTACGGATATGAATGTGAATCGAAATAAATATGATTGTGGATATTTATCGAAACATGAAAACCCTTTAAATTATACACACAAAAAAGTAACTAGTTTAGTTGCTCCAAGCATTCATGAAGAACATGTAATGACCCAAGATTTGTATTCTATATTGAATTATGTTTAAAATAAAAAATATGTATTTATGAGTTTTTATGCATTTTTAGTTACTTATTTAAAATATTTTCCTATTAAAGACAATAGTATTTGAATTTTCAAGAAAATTTAAAAATTGATAAAATCTTGAAAATATTTTTTAAATGTTGGATTTTGTTAATAACTGCTATAATTTTTTTTGTATTTTTGGATTTGGTTTGCTAATTTTAATAATTGAAATTTGATTTGTGAAATAATTAAATTAGAAAATGATTTTAAAATTCAAAAAACTTTGTAGGTCAAAAGAGTAGTTTTGGCCTAGCCCACCTGCATATACAGATATCTGGCTCATAAATGTCCAGATTATTTGAATCTATGTGACCATGTCCATATCTAACAGATAGTGAGTTACCGAATCCATATGCGACAAAAAATATCCGTATCCGTATCTGATCCAACACTATCCGACACATATCCGATCTAATATAATCCATATCCAAAATTTATCCGAATTGATCGAAAACTATCCGATCCGTTTTCATCCCTACTCTCACCCTCAAATCAGTCAAACCCAATGAAAACCTTCACCCCAGGACCAAGAGTAGAGCTGAGTAGTTGCACACAGAACAAAACAGAACATAAAAGAAGGAAGCATCCATAAAATCATGTGTGTATGTAGCCTCCTTGCAATTTTTTTTTTTCATTTTGGTCCTTCTCTAATGAAATTACAAATCTAACTCCCATTTCTATCATGAAAGTATCGGTATATGACACGTGACACATATTGCGCTTCCTCTACTGCAGTAGTGGTCGGCATCACAGATGCTCTCCTGCTGAGCTCTGATAGTGCGAGTAGGTACCGACAGAGCTTGATAGGAGGAGGTAACGTGGTACCCGAGCTCGACAAGAGGGGGTATTGCCGAGTACCGAATACCGATAGTGCGGTAGGTCCCGCCTAGCTCGGCGTGGTCAGTAGATTGAATTACATGGTAGTCATGCATAGGGATGAAAATAGAGTGGAAAGGTCGATAAATGCTTGTTTTGTTTCCATTTCCATATTTTTTATCAGTAACGAAAATGAATCGGAAACTTCGGAAACGAATGTGAAACAGAATGGAGCAGATAAAAAAACCAAAGCAAAAAATTCCATCCAGGTATATTCCTAGTTATAACAACCTAAAATTTTGTAAATTCTTTAATTTAACATTTAATTCGGATTTCATAAATTTTATCCCTAACTTTTCAGCATTTAATTAATGATTTTTGCTATTTTTAGATTTAAATAAATAATTTATTTGAGAAAATCAAAACCAAAATCTTGCTAAAAATAATTTTCCTAAGTTTAAAATGTTATAAAATATTTTGGAGATTTTTTGTAATTTTTTAACTCTATTTGATTCTTTATAAAGTAATATAATTTTGGTATTATTTAAATTAGAAAACGGAATTTTCGGTTTCATTTATACGAATTTTTTTTCCGTTTCCGATAGAATTCACCCGTTTTCATTTTTGGCGAAACAATTCTTTTCCGTTTCCATACCGATATTTTTTGTTTTTATTTCAAAAAAAGCTTATATTTCCGTCTTTCTTCGGTACAGTCGAAAATCCAGTTTTAGTTTTTAACTCTAGTCATATCCCAACTGCCACGATGGATAATATTGCCACGGTCTGAATTTCAATAAGAAGAGCCCAATATTTTTTAAAAAATGCAAGGGACCTCGTAACCTGTAAGTCGTAAGCCAAAGCTTGGCATCGCAGATTCCCAACCACCGCGTCCAACTCACCACAAAAAAAAAAAACCGCACTCGCAGGCTGCGGCCGCACACCTGTTCTTCCTTGAACTAATTGGTAATATGCCTCAAAGTTGAGGTGGTTTTGATAATTTGTTATTCTCTATATCTATGGCATATGAATCCAGAGCCCACATATTATAGACACATATAAGATAAATCATCAAAGGCTTCTCAACTTGGGGGTTATCCTCAAAATCCCCCTTCTTCCTTCCCCTTCTAAAACCCCCTCCTCGCGAGCTCCTCCTCCGGCTCCGCCACCGCCGGCAATGGAGGGCTTCCACAATCTCCTCGCCCGCCCCAACTCTGCGCCATTCGCCTTCTCCCTCCCGCGCACGCGCCGCAGGCCACCGCCTGATCCCTTCGCCTGCCGCGCCTCCAGCCGCTGGGCCGACCGCCTCTTCACCGACTTCCACCTCCTCCCCACCACCGCCCCCGCCGACCCGCCGGCAGCGGCCTCCGCCGCCGCCTCCGCGTCCCCGTTCGTCCCACTCTTCCCCGACGCCGCCGACCACTCCCTCCCCCTCCAAGTCGACTTTTACAAGGTTACGCCGTAATTTTCTTCACGGGTGTCTTGTGTGATTTATTTGGTCCTAGGAATATAATCTGATAGAGAAAAGGACATGATTCTTGTTAGGTGATGATACCATGTCGTAGAAAGGCTGTATCATTGAGCATTCTGCTTAGAGATTCCATTTTTTAGCCTTTTGCTAGGTTATTGATTCCTGTAATCTCATACAAAAATGAACCCTTTACCTGCTTTTGTGGGTCTGTTTAACTAAATGCAATACATAGTTTTTGATCCATCACATCCTGCAATTCGCATTATGCCTTGCTTCCTGGAGAAAAGATAGCCTTGCGCAGGGAGCTGTATGGTTACTTCAAAAGTTGGAAATAATCACACCTTTGATCATTTTGGGAAATGATTGGTTGGACTGGCTCTGTTCAGGTTCTCGGTGCAGAGCCGCATTCCCTAGGCGATGGCATTAGGAGGGCATTCGAGGCGCGGATAGCCAAGCCACCACAGTACGGCTACAGCACAGATGTTCTTGTTGGCCGCAGGCAAATGCTGCAGATTGCCCATGATACACTCACAAACCAGAGATCTCGCACCGAGTACGACCGTGCACTGTCTGAGAACCGTGCTGCAGCTATCACAATGGATGTTTCTTGGGACAAGGTGAGGTCGTAGGGGCAGCAAAGAGTGCACTTGGATCTTGTAGGGTTTCAAACAGCATTAGGATACGATTGGTCTCTTCTTATATTGGATGTCTTGGCAAGCAGGTTCCAGGTGTGCTGTGTGTGCTTCAGGAGGCTGGGGAGGCGCAGGTAGTTCTTGCAACTGGGGAGCAGTTACTACAGGACCGGCCACCCAAGCGGTTCAAGCAGGATGTGGTGCTAGCAATGGCTCTGGCCTATGTGGACCTATCAAGGGACGCAATGGCGGCAAGCCCTCCAAATGTCATCCGCTGCTGTGAGGTTCTTGAGAGGGCCCTCAAGCTCTTGCAGGTGAGCTATTTTCACAATCATATATTGCATTGCAGATTTAACATGTCTAGGCTGGCTTTGCACAACATCTGTTTATTAATCTTAGAGTCACACTTCGACTCAGGTGAGCACATAAATTTTGTTCTTCTATTATTGTATATACTATGTAGTTGAAGATCAAGCCATCAAGGTAGTATAGACTCTAGATTGATCTAACTGGTTTTGATGCTGATTACTAGTTCTTCTTTTGTTTGGCAAACTAAGTTCATGTACGGGAAGTGTCAAATGTGCCTTAAGCCCCTAACTGATAACTTCACTACAGTGTAGCCTTTACCATTAGTCCTTATATTTTATTCCTAGCTGATAACCAACACATGTTACAGATAATGAATGATACACTTTTTTTAAAAATTTTCTGCTATCATACTCAAATTTATTAGCCCATGATTGTAAGCGGCTAACACCCAAAAGGCTGTAATTAAGTGAGCAAACAAACATATAGTCGTGCTTACCTTTTTAACCGTCTTATCTCTTTTCAGGAGAAGAGTAGGGGAGGTCCGGGAGGACCCCACTGAATAAGTATATATTAATAATATAATAAACTGTAAGAGGACTACAAGAAAAAAAGAAACTCAATGAAAGGACGATATTTTCTGTCTATATTTTCAATGGACAATATTTGAATTGGATAAAATTAGATAAATATGTGAAGATCGGTTTGAAATACATAGGCTATGCTGTATTTTGGTAAGAAAGATGTTCAGGAGGCAGTACTAACAGAAGTTTTGTACTGTAGGAGGACGGGGCAAGCAATCTTGCACCTGATCTGCTGTTGCAGATCGATGAAACTTTGGAGGAGATCACACATCGTTGTGTATTGGAGCTTCTTGCCCTTCCTCTTGATGAAAAAAATCAAAATAAACGCCAAGAAGGTCTTCAAGGTGTGAGGAACATTTTGTGGAGTATTGGTAGAGGAGGTATTGCTACCGTTGGAGGAGGATTTTCTCGTGAAGCCTACATGAATGAGGCTTTTTTGCGGATGACATCAGCCGAGCAGGTTTGTATATATCATTTTTCATGTTGCCTTTGCACATTTGTCAGAATGTGTTAATTCATTTTCTGTTACAAATCTCAGATGGATTTCTTTTCAAAAACACCGAATAGCATACCACCCGAATGGTTTGAAATCTATAGCGTGGCACTTGCACATGTCGCTCAAGCAATTGTAAGTAAAAGGCCACAATTCATCATGATGGCAGATGATCTTTTCGAACAACTCCAGAAGTTCAATATAGGTTCTCAGTATGCTTATGATAACGAGATGGACCTTGCATTGGAAAGGGCTCTTTGTTCATTGCTGGTCGGAGATATTAGTAACTGCAGAATTTGGCTTGGAATTGATAATGAATCCTCACCATATAGAGACCCCAAAATTGTAGAGTTTATTGTGAACAACTCTAGCATCGACCAAGAGAATGATCTTCTTCCAGGGCTGTGCAAGCTTCTTGAGACTTGGCTCATCTTTGAGGTTTTCCCTAGGAGCAGAGATACTCGAGGCATGCAGTTTAGGCTTGGAGACTACTATGATGACCCAAAAGTTTTAAGCTACCTAGAAAGGATGGAAGGTGGTGGTGCTTCTCATTTGGCTGCTGCTGCTGCTATAGCAAAACTTGGTGCTCAAGCTACAGCTGCACTTGGTACTGTAAAATCAAGTGCTCTCCAAGCATTCAGCAAGGTTTTTCCATTCATAGAACAGCTAGACAGGTCAGCCATGGAAAATCCTAACAATGGCCTTGAGGAAACTCTTGAAAATTTTGACCAGGAAAATGTTGCTGGATATGCCATCCATGATTCCAGAAATGCGGCTTTGAAGATTATCTCCATTGGTGCATTGTTTGCGCTGTTGACAGTAGTGGGCCTGAAGTACGTGCCTCGCAGGAGGCCGCTTCCTGCTATTAGGAGCGAGCACGGGTCCGCGGCAGTTGCTAATGTTGTGGACTCAGTTGATGGTAATTAAATGCTCTTTTACTTCCTAAGTAGGTTAAACAACATCGAAAATTTTACTTTCTATCTTATCTTGAGTTAGCAGCTTTGTATTGATGTTTCAAACAAAGCTATGTACCAAATGTTTGGTCCGTACATAAAATGTTTCTGAAACCATAGTACTTGTATTAATTATGCAATATACATCATAGCTAATTAATCTTTGCATGATTATTTGCTGAAGATCCAGCAGCAGATGAAGAGCCAGTACAGATTCCTAGAATGGATGCCAAGTTGGCCGAAGATATTGTTCGCAAGTGGCAGAGTATCAAATCCAAGTCCATGGGACCAGATCATTCTGTTGCATCATTACAAGAGGTGAGGCCAGTAATTGACCTTTGTTGCTGACCAGTACTTCCACTCATGAGCTACCTTATTATGGAGTTAGAGACACTTCGCATATAGCCCTATAGGTCATTTTGTACACTGTCTATAACTTAATACTTACGTATCAGTAAGCCTGCTTGTTTGACACGCATTATTACTCAGTGCCACTGCATAATTTTTTGACAACTATTTCCCCTGCCTACTTATCTCCGTGATGCTGGCAAAGTCAAATGCTGGTACTGATTTTCCTCCATTCTACCAGGTTCTTGATGGCAACATGCTAAAGGTATGGACTGACCGAGCAGCAGAGATCAAGCGCCATGGCTGGTTCTGGGAGTACGCACTATCTGACGTGACGATTGACAGCATCACTGTCTCCCTAGATGGTCGACGGGCAACTGTGGAGGCAACAATTGAGGAGGCGGGCCAACTTACCGATGTGACCGACCCCGAGAACAACGATTCATATGACACAAAATACACCACTCGGTATGAGATGGCCTTCTCCAAATCAGGAGGGTGGAAGATAACCGAAGGAGCAGTCCTCAAGTCATAGAACAGCGTGCAGCGGCTTAATGCCTTTCAGTTTTCGTTGTGTAAATAAACAGTGTAGGCTCTTTTCAGTCTCACAGACAGTCTGGTTTGGTTGATCAGTGATGAGCTCCTCCCTCCAGTGTTGTTCTTCAGTGTCTCTTAAGGGAACGTATTTAGCTGTAACAGTTCGTATTATTGCTAGGTCAGTTGATTGGAGATAAATACAACGTAGTGCCAGGTCTGCTGATCAGATCGTCCGAAGGAAAGTGGTACTGGTCAGATCCTCCAACAAAAAAGTAGTACACGATCAGATCCTAATGGTGGGCATCACTGCTCACTCCATCAGATCATCCTTGAGAAGTATCGCATGATATCCTCCTTTCCTTTTTCTTTTCTTTTGTGCTCGAGACGATTTCTGCTTTCTTATTTCAAAGGCGTGCAGTCCTTCTGCCTGTTCTAAAAAAAAACTATTTCTTGCTATGATCATGATACACAAAGAACAATCATTTTATAATTTTATTTTTAGAGGACCAAAAACCTTCTAAAACGGTAAAAAGAATGAGAGGAGATAATGTCATGCAAGAAATCTAGCTCTAGCAGTGGCGGAGACAGCAGACAATACAGGGAGCCAGACAAGCACGACTACCTTTTGAATGTATACGTTAAACAAGAAATTCAATGCACATGTTTGGAAGATGTCGTATACATGCTTCAAGCTTTAAACATGTAGTGTACATGTACATCAAAAGTTCAGAGAGTAAGAACATTTATTTACGGAAACATGTAGTGTACATGTACATCAAAAGTTCAGAGAGTAAGAACATTTATTTACGGTAGGATTAGGTGAGCCGTGGCCTCCGCAGGTCTCCCTCTTCCTTCGCCAGTGGGCTCTAGAAACATTACTTGTTTGGAATACAGGAATTTAACAATAAGAGATAGTGCGGATATCAAACTGTAGTAGGATTCATGTATATTTAAGGATTAATTTATTATATATCACCGGAATTTGGGTAAATATCTAAATGTGTCACCGATATATTCCATAAGTAGGCCCTACTTCAAAAATAAAAAAGCACAACAAACTAAATTTACATGCGATTTCACTAAAAACCGACGAATTTAGAATTAAGACATACAGGGCAGCGGATGGTGTAAAGCAGAAAGACCGACCAAATCCGTTCCGTTTCGCCTTGTTGTGTATATCACCACCGTCCAATCAGAAATCACAGAAAGTGTAGTGAAACGCCGCCAAAAACAAAAGCCAGCAAATCCAAGTCAATTAGGCTAGGCAAAAGCCTTAACCCATCTGGCATTCTGGCCTGGCTCCCATCCTTTCGCTTCCCCGAGACCCCAACCCTCCTGAAACTTCCTCCCCTGCGCCGCCGCCGCTGCCTCGCCCGCGGAAACCCTAACCCCCACGCCACCCCTCCTACGGCCCCCGCCTTCTCCTCGTACTTCTCGCCGCCGCTCCACCACCGCCAAGCGATCAGGTCTCGAGACCGTAAGCCGCGATGGAGGACTGGGGTGAGCACCTCTCTCTCTCTCTTTTCCCGATCTGTGGCTTTCGTTTAACCGGAATTCTGCCGATGTGCTCCCGACGCGGAGCTCACCATCCGATGCGAGTAGTTCGTGTTCCTGATGCGCGCTTTGCGATGAATCATGAAACCTTGCCTGATGTTAATAGTCGCCGAATCTTAAGATAGCCATATATTCTTTTGCGAATGCAGCTTCTTCATCCGATGGCGGACAGCCGAACCATCACATCCGAAGATACTTGCCAATTGTGGGCTGTGCTTGCGTAGGTGGTCAGTCCATGGTGTTTGTGAAATCTTGGTGTGGATACCCGAAAGGACGCTTGCCTGTCCTAGCCTACACTTAGGATTTTTTGGGTTATGTTTTTCTAGGCGTTTATTTATCTGTGAACACTGCGCCTAGCAATGGATTAGTGATGTTTTATGTACCCCTGCATGGAACCAGCGAGTCCTTTGCATCTCTTTGTTTCGGTTTAATGTAATGTTTGCGTGCTTTAATTAAATACTTAGTGATTTCCTTTATCTATGAAATATTTTAAAGACTTGAATAGCATTTGCTGGTCATTGTTCGACACAAGATTTGTGGCAGCATCTGGTTTGCATCTGTCTCCAGGACACTTGAATTCACACCTCATTTTCATTACGGGCAGTTGTATCTTGTATGTGCTACTTTGCTTTTAGGAGGCCTTGATTTGATCGGATTATCACCATTATGTGTGTTGTTTTAGCTGTGTCTTAAAATGCGCTCCATTTTAATTTGAACTACTAGTCAAAATATTGCACTCGTATTTTTTCTGATGGTGAATGCAGTACTGAGAGCCTGTGACTAAATGTTGGTTGGATGGAACCACCGTTTAAAATGATGGGGCAAATACGAATAGTATAGTTCTACTCTTTTAGTCTGGTGTAAGGGACACAGTATAGTAGAAAGATCCCAGTCACCTGCTAACTGTTCTATTATATTTGTTTCAACTTACTTATTCCTATTTCAAACTTGCTTTGAAGATAAGTGTGAATATAGTGAGTCACTGAAGTGACCCAACTTAGTGCCTTGCACAGTTTATTATTATTATTTTTGGTTGTTGTGGGTTGCTGTGTGGGTGTTGGGGGGTCAAATGATAAATCATGATGCTTGTCATCCTGCATTACAAACTGTTGTAGTGCAGGCAGAGATTACTTCTAGTCTGAGTTAGCATAAATGTGTTACGTGCACGATCCGCACACGCAACGGGGATGAGATAGGGACCTTAACGTGAGCGAAACGAGCTGTTGTCGAAGCTAGCGCCTTGGCTGTACGGAGTCACTGGCCAGTTATCGATGACAGCGCCTGATCTGTTAGAGACTTGGTTTACTCATTGCTTGGATGCATAAAGTGATACATGACATCCCTTTTATAGGATGGCTAACTTGGAGCCTAAGAAAGCAATATTCTAATCTATAGTAACTAATCTAACCTAACCCTTGATTTCTTATTTTCTAAGCAATCTGGACCGCTGCTACAGTACCCGTGATACTGTTCACGTGAACAGTACCCGTGGGTACTGTTCATGGCTCGGTCGACCCATAACATTATCCCCTCCTTGCGAATCAACCTTGTCCTCAAGGTTGAAGTTTGTAAGATTCGCACGAGATGAAGCGTTGGGCCTTCGGTCGGCGAGGCGCGGAGGTTGGAGATGCGATCTTCGATGGTCACCGTGCTAGGAGGATCGTCGGCTCTGATACCAAATTGTTACGTGCACGATCCGCACGTGCAACGGGGATGAGATAGGGCCCTTAACGTGGGCGAAACGAGCTATTGTCGGCTAAGCGCCTTGGTGCATTTGAGCCACCGACCGATTATCGATGGCGCTACCGATCCGCTAGAGACTTGGTTTACTCATTGCTTGAATGCATAAAGTGATATATGACATCCCTTTTATAGGATGGCTAACTTGGAGCCTAAGAAAGCAATCTTCTAATCTATAGTAACTAATCTTATCTATAGTAACTAATCTTATCTATAGTAACTAATCTAACCTAACCCTTGATTTCTTATTTTCTAAGCAATCTGGACCGCTGCTACAGCGCCCGTGCTACTAATCTAACCTAATGCATCATCGATTTTTTTTGCAGGTTGTAGGAAGACCTTGGATTTATTAGAAATATTTGTTTATCGAATTCAATTACCAGTTCTTATGTTGGTTTATTCTGCCATTTGCATTTTCTTGTTTGCATCTTGAAAACAAATCTACATTACATTACAGATTCTGAAGATTTTCAGCCAGCTGCACCTGCAAAAGCTGAGCCACTTAAAAATAAGTGGGCAGATGAAGATGTGGAAGAAGATGATGTAAAAGATTCATGGGAAGAAGAGGAGGTAGACTGGAAACGCTTTACCACATTTTCTTAATGGACATATTTTTTGTTACCCTACGTAATATAAAATTCCTTCATTATTCCCTTGGTTCTTTATTTTCAAAAGTAAAAGGAAACTACCTGGTTTATTCTGATTTTGTTATGCAAATTTTTTTATGATGCCATTTTAATTTGGGGAAATTTGTTCAGCAACACTACAAAGATGTGCAAATTTGAAAATAATATGCAACTTGAGGCTGATAAGTGTAACCTGGGGCGCTGAGCAATTAGTCCCAAATAATCCTTGGCGTGCCATGAATTTTAGTTGATTTCATTTCACCATGGCCATTAATTTTTGACTAACTCAAACAACTCATCATCTGCTTGGAGCTTGCATTATATTATGTAGTATTTCCTCTGGTCTATTATTTCTGTTTAAAAATATGATCTTGGGGACAACGTTAAGCAGTGACCGTATGCCAGTGTTCTCCTAGGCATTAGGTGGGCAGCACACTGGCGGCTGGCGCCTAATCACCGATTATGTGGGCTAGGCGGTTGCCTAGGTGGGATAAATCAGCTAGGCGGGCTAGGCTGGCTAGGCGGCCGCCTAGGGGAACACTGTTGTATGCTGATGTATCTGTGGCTGGTTTTGATATGCAAATTAATTACCAACACTTTCATGTTGATGGTTTGCTTATATTTACTACTAAAATACTGTCAGTTGTAAGCTCTTTTTTTGATACTTGGCTACTTGCCACCTAACACTCTTAACTATCTCTGATTCAGTAACTATCTCTGATTCAACACTGGTGCTTTAATACATGTAAAATGATACAGAAGCCTAAGCCACAGCCTGTAGAAAAGGCTGCATCAAAAACTAGCGGGAAAGGTGCTGCAAAAAAAGGAAAACAGCAAGCATCAACGAGTACTGAAGTAGTAGAAGATGAGGTTCTTGATCCTATTGAAGAGAAGCTTCGCCAACAAAGGTATGCCATTTTTTATGGTCTGAACTTTTGGCCCTAATGAAGAAACTTTATAATACGGCTAGGTGCTGCTTCCTTGTTTTTACCTTCTTCTCAGTATAGTCTATGGCTTTATTCTCTTTTGAGCTTTGTACAGCAACCCTGGCCTGCATATTGCTTGCTTTTATTCAGATTTGTATGCATGTAATTTGTTCAGCCTGACGGTTACTTATTACAGGCTCGTGGAAGAAGCTGACTTCAAGTCAACCGCAGAGCTTTTTGCAAAGAAGGATGGCAGTGAAAAGTCACTAGATACTTTTATCCCAAAGTCTGAGAGTGACTTTGCAGAATATGCAGAGCTTATTGCAAATAAACTACGTCTCTATGAGGTTTGTTTAGTATTTACAAAGCTATCTTTCTGCCTTTATCGGGACCCCCCTCTCCGCAGGATCTGACCTCGTTGGTTTCATGTATACAGAAAAGCTTTCACTACATGGGTCTACTCAAGAATGTCATGAGACTTTCCATGACTTCGTTGAAAGGTGCTGATGCGAAAGATATATCTTCCTCCATTGCAGCAATTGCTAATGAAAAGATAAAGGCTGAGAAAGAAGCGGCAGGCAGAAAGAAACAAGGTGATGATTCTTGGACCTAGGTGTTTTCTATTTCACGGACCTGATATCCAGTACTAGGATAGAAATACGTTTTATTTGCCATTCACTGATGTTGACAATGAAATCCTCAGGGGCAAAAAAGAAGCAGCTCCACATAGAGAAAGGAGATGATGACTTCATTCCTGGGCAGGGTGGAACTTTTAATGATCCGGATGATTTCGACTTCATGTGATTGGCTGGGAGGGAAATAGCTTCTTCTATGTATACTTTGGCAAGCAGAGATTAGAATTTGCGGCATGGTCCGTATTCCCTTCAGAGGTACCTGAACACTTGAACCTGTTTCATGGGAACATGTCCATCTATGTGAGGTTGATTTTGACTCCAAGAAGATACGAAAAGCTTTTGTGGTTTGAATCTGTAAGGCGTTTTTCTTATTCTTAATCAGAGGCTGTGTTTTTTGTACTCATTTTGTGGGTAGCGATCTATTTTTTTTTTCGTTTGTCAACTGTACTATAACGTGTATCTTGGCTATATTGCTGGAGTCATGCAAGTAAATCTAGGAGGGTGCCTCGTTTGGTTTCCCAGTTATTTGCGAGTATATGCTCGAAGAGGATACTACCCGAACTTGCCAGTCTAGTCACACCTTGTCGATCGAGTTTGTTTGATGCTCATCTGATTTCATTTTTCGTTCTGGGATATGATTTAGAATTGGTGAGTTGCTGCTATGTTGAAGTCGGCTAGCTGGTACAGATGGTGGAGCGTTTGGTTGATGTGCACAACTGTCGTACTTAGAGCTGGCAGGTACCTCTGATGAGTTTATCTGAGACGAGACATATATCAGCCACCCCAAGGCCTGATGTTTGTTTTCTTAGCGGCCTAGTCTGAGTCCGTGGATGTTTGTCTGGAATGGCAGAATTTCGTAGGGATTTCACACAGGAAACAGAAGGATTCTCGAGCCTTGAATATTCGATCAGCCGTCCGATCGCCCACCTCCTGTTCTCCTCCCTGTCGCTCGGTCACCCGTCTCCTCGCCGCTTGGTCGCTCGCCTCCTCGTCGCTCGGTCGGCCCGTCTCCACCATGCCGCACCTACAACAGCAGCTGGGAACCGTTGGTAATCAAGCTAAAAAGCTACTAGTTTACAAAACGATCTATAAAAAAACTATAAATATCAGTTATAACTACTTTACGATCCAATAAATTAAAAACAGTAGCTTAGACACAGCAGCCTAAACTCTAAAGCAAACGGGCCTTGTTCGCTCTCATCGCATCGTCCCCTTGCGTTGCACAGCCTTGAGCACCACTCCTTGCTGCGGAGTCTGCGGTGCGCCTTGGACCGTACCGGTAGGTACAAGGGGGACTAGCGTAGCATTGCAGCAGTAAGGAGCGAGGCGGCGCCATGTCCGCCCACCTCCGCGTCCTCTCCGCTGCCTCCCTCGCCGCCCTCCTCCCCACACCCGCGCCCGCCCCTTTCCCCCGCCTCACTCCCGTGTCTCCTCTCACCGCCCGCGCCCGCGCTCGCCTCCTCGCCCGCTCGCCCGAGCCGCGCCTCCCCCGCGCCGTCCGCGGCCGACGATCCGCCGCCGCCGTCGCGGGAGCAGCCAGCGGCGGCGAGCAAGAGGAGGCGGACGAGGCGACAGCGAGCGTGGGGATATGGGCTCAGGTGTGGGACATTGTCGTGTTCGCGGGGCCGGCACTCGGGCTCTGGATCTGTGTGCCGCTCATGAGCCTCATCGACACCATGGTCATCGGCCAGACTTCCTCCCTCCAGCTCGCCGCACTAGGTGGCCGCTTACTCTCTGCTCTCTACTTTATATTCGTAAGCTGCGGGCATATGATAGCGTAAACCAGGAACTCTTCTACTGGTACTTACGGCGGGTAGCGCTTCGTTAATTGGAAATGTTGTGATGATTCCCGGGGCAAGCTAGCTAATGTTGCAAATTGTCTAGTGCTTGATGAACTGCAATGCAAATCCGATGTATTTGCACAATAGGTTCATCATCTTACCTCAACTCAGTCAGTGTAATGTGCCTATTTTCCCTCTCCTTTCAGGGCCTGGGACCGTGTTCTGCGACTACCTGAGTTACATATTCATGTTCCTTTCAATTGCAACCTCCAACATGGTGGCCACCTCCATAGCTAAAAAGGTGCGTGTTACATAAACGACCTGCAGGGAAGTGTGCTGTGCTTGGGCAATAGTATAAGGCACAGATTATCAACTTAGCTATAGAGTATGGTCCCACAGTGTTGTAGATACTTAGAATTCTTCAGAGGCTATAGTTCAGCTTCAGTATGCAGTTTTTTTAATATATTAAAAAAAGCTGACTAAAATATGCCAAAGTAAGAACTTCACAAGAGAAAGTTAATGTCTCAAGTTCTCTTGAAGGCTTACATAAGTTTGTATTCTCTTCACGAGCTACACGTTTTGTTTGCTACCCCCAAAAAACATAACACCAGGACATACGTAAGATATTAGTTGTCAATTTAAAGACTAATCAGAAGCTGAATTTCTTCAATTATTGGTCTCGCAACAAGAGTGTTGCCACTTGGCACATTCCTACATTCCTAACTTATGGGTATACAGCAGTTGTTAGTATTTAACTATGCATTGATGGCCTACATGGTCTTTATCTTCTTGCTTTATTTATAATCTAAGTCTGATTGCAGTTACTATGCAGGATGAAGAACTTGCACACCATCAAGTGTCTATATTGCTGTTTGTTGCTCTTGCTTGCGGTATAGGAATGTTTCTGTTCACTAAGCTTTTTGGCACTCAAGTATTGACTGGTAAGTCTTTGAAAGAAAAATGTTCTATGGACTTAAAACTATCATCTTGTTTATCACACTCTTTGAAGCATTGATCATTTTGAATTTTCTAATGAAGAGCTGCAGGTTTTTTCCATATATAATTAGATGTTCTCTTTTACTGGTTTTTATGATTGAAAATCCAATTTGCCTTCTCCCAGACTCTCCTAAGCTTGCAAGTGCTGTTTAAACTTGGGATTATGTACTGCTTTTATTTTGACTGTATTCTTCTTCAATTTTATTCTCAGATTAGGATGTGTAGTTATGAAAAAGATGCCCTTGTATTTGTTCTATCAGTTTAGTGTTTCACATGTATCATGTTTGGTCTGGCCCATCTCATTTTCTGAACTTCATATGGGGTATCTTCTTCTTAATTTTACTATAGCTTCTTCTTGTTTTTCATTCCAGCTTTTACTGGATCAGGGAATTATGATATTGTTTCTGCTGCCAATACGTATGCACAGGTTTGTAGAGGTCGACATATATCTTAATAATTTCATTCTTTAGGCTATTTCCTTTGTTGTCCCAGTTGAATGGTGAAGAGAGGTCATGTTTTTCTGATGTACAGCTGGCAGTTTACGGTTTTGTCCTTTTTTGCCCTTGATTATAAGCAGTCAAACATTATACACACACACGCACACACTTATTTTCCATATGTAGAATAAATGTATACACAAATTATACTATAAAAAGTAGATCATGACAAAATTTTTCATGGAACTCACTTTGGAGTATCTTATAATCAGTATTAGAGTATACTTAAAAGGATAAAAGGGTATAACAATATCATTTAAGTAGTATACTTAGAGTGGAACCATTTTCATATATATATATTGGAAGTTTTTCAGAGTATCTCTAATATACGTTTTACTCTTTTATCACTAGGAGTATAGAACCATTTTCCTATATATATTAATATATATATAAAAGGAAGGGAGGTTGCGAAAAGAAGATCATATGCATTCAAACTTTTCTAACAGCTCTTGCTTGCTTCACACAGAAATATTCAAATAGCTGTGAAGAGTTATCTGTATTGGTATCGTTAATAATGGATAACAATAATTGCTGGTCATAATCCTGCATTTTAAGCCCAAATACGAGGAAGCCATGCGTTTGCATGTCCAATGAGCATCTATTTTCTTGTCATATGATTAAAAAGCCTCACCTACCAAGCTGTTGAATTTATCTAGTTGGTCTCTGCTATACTCATTTCATTATTTTGTGCCTGTACAGTCTGCATAGGTCCTCTTTCCTTACTTTCTTAGTGATTTCACAAACTCAAGCAAATTTCACGGATGGTTCTGAGTTTCTGACTGCAAGGCTTATTGGGGTTCTTGTTTTGTATACTTGAGTACTTGACACTTGTAGCATTCTTCTAATTCCTTATTTTATAGGATATAAAATTGACTTTCCCTGTTTCATGTGAAGTAACATAGATCAATACGTGTACTCACTCACTTTCAGATTAGAGGCTTCGCATGGCCTGCAGTTCTTGTTGGCTTAGTTGCTCAAAGTGCTAGGTACAATTTGTCCATTCCCTTTCTTCTATTACAATGGATAAATTTTATTCCTGAAAAGTTATATTTCCTTTGTGCCTGCTAATGTTGTTTTGTCTTTCATTCTTTGACCTTCTATTTTGCCAAATTAAATATTATGGAAGTTTACATTATTACATATTGTTTTCTTCCAATAAAAAAAAGCTTATGCACGAAAGGATGTAACATTAGGGCAACACAAATCAAACTGAGACTCGTGAAATAAAATTTCAAATGAAGATGAGATGATGACTAAATATATGTCTCTACATGAGAACCTTACCAGTTGTTAGACTGTTTTTGTCTAAAATGCTATAATCATCTTTAGAGCACTGCAATACTGCATCTATCTCAGGAGGACCTGTGACTCTGTGAGAACTAGTGGAACTGTACATGTTTCTTTCGAACACTGGTAGCCATCTCTTTTGAATTGCAGTGTCTTTGATCATTATATTTCTAAGAATGGTTGTGGTTACGTTAATGTTAATTCAATCTTCATATTGCCATTGAGTGAACAGATTGGTTGACATATGTAGATGTGTACAATGGTTCAGACAACAATAAACACTTTAAAGTTTACTATTTGATGTTATATTACAACTATCTTGATTGGATGCTTCTCTTATTATGTTGTTTGTTTGCTATTACTCAGTCTAGCCATGAAAGATTCTTGGGGTCCTTTGAAGGCGTTGGCAGCTGCTAGTGTTATAAATGGCGTTGGTGATATATTTCTTTGCTCTGTATGTGGCTATGGAATTGCTGGTGCTGCCTGGGCAACTATGGTTTCGCAGGTAGAAACATACTTTCCAATCACCGCAGCGTGTCTCCTTGCTGGCACTTACTTGAGCATTATTCCACGAATTTGTGGATCATCTAGTCTGTCGACTTAATGAACACACAATCTGATTTTGCGTTCAATTGAATGAAACACTACATCAAATGACCCAATTTATTGTGTGCCTGACAGTACCCTCTACCTCTAGCTACTTATGATGTTGATCACATGGCCCACTTCTTTACAGACTTGAGTTTTTCCAACACATTTTTTTCATAAGTAGTTACTTTCTGACACACACTCAGGTTGTTGCAGCTTTTATGATGATGCAAAATCTAAACAATAGAGGTTTTCAAGCTTTCTCATTCACAATCCCATCAATAAAAGAGCTTCTTCAGATATTCGAAATTGCAGCTCCTGTTTTTGTGACAATGATATCCAAGGTATCATTTTTTTGGGGGGTCTAATAATCTGTGTAATGATCTGTCCTAAATTAACTTCACTATAACTAATTGTTTTTTTTTTAAAAAATCTTCAGGTAGCGTTTTATGCGTTACTTACATATTCCGCGACTTCTATGGGAGCAATAACTCTTGCAGCCCATCAGGTTCATAGTTTTTTACTTATGGAATACTTACCCACGAGGATATATCTAGAAAAATGTGACAAATCTATTGTTTATTTTATTACGTGAAGGTTATGATTAATGTGTTATGCATGTGCACTGTTTGGGGTGAGCCACTGTCGCAAACTGCACAGTCATTCATGCCGGAGTTGATATATGGAGCTAAGTGCAATTTGATGAAGGTATAGGTGCCTATCTGCAGTTCTCAATTTCCTCTGAATTCCAATACCATACTATTATTGCCCTTAGTAATATTGTTAACAATATTGTCAGTGCATATTCATAGAGAATCTGTGCAAAGTTGTGCTTGATGAACATGTATACTACACACTTTATATGTCTTTTATACTTTTATCTGGTGATTTTCAGTAGGTGATTCCTTTTCACTTTTCTTCTACATATTTTGCATGAAAAATGTTATTCATAGACTAGGCTTACTAAATCTTTCTGCTTCTTGAATGACATCTGCTGTAGCTTTAAGCTGATCAACAAGTCAATTTTGTTAGGGCCAAGGGACTGAATTTGACTGGCCAAAAATTATGTTGTTGATATGCCATTTTGAAATCCTACAAATAAAAGCAAGAGTTCAACTAAGACCCTTATAATCTTATTCTTATTTGATAGAATTTAACAAACACTTGATACCATTACATTTTTGCTAGATTTAGTATTTCTTAGGATTTGAGGCATCTTGTGTCACGGCCAAGGATTTGATGGAAGCGCAAATGATGTCTCACACGGATGAAGGGCGGCGGCGACTCTCCAATCGCCGTCTTGAAACGAGGAGATAAAACCCAAATATTGCTTGCTTTATTTCATCCAATTCTTGCCTATTTATAGCAGGGCTAAGGCTGCACAATCCTTAAGGAAACTAAGATATAATTGATATTGTAGTAGACTAATACCGGGACTACTAATTTGACTAGGACTAGGATTACTTATCCGACTAGGACTAGAAGTCGACGACTTGGAACATGCTTAAGGCGATCCGGCATGGTTTTGGACCGGGTTTATGTCGGCTAAAAACTATTCCAAACCGGTCATTTGTGACACCTCCTCCTTCAAGAAACAGTTAGTCCTCGATTGGAAGTCCGAAAGGCCGTGAAGGAAACCAAATCCTCCCAAGAAGTAACCGATGGAGAAGCATCGCCTTTGGATCGGCAGATCAGTGGACGCCATCATTGCGACGCCGGACACGAACGACCTTGGTGGTTGAGAAGGACTTCGGCCGTCAAAGAATCGGGAAGGCCGGTGGAGTAGCCGAGGAGTTCTTTGAATGGTTTGAGGAGATCGACGTGGAAAACGTTGTACATCTTGGTACGAGGAGGCAATTCCAAGCAATAAGCGGCTGAATCCACTCTGTGCATAATCTTGTATGGCCCATAGAAGCGGGTGCCGTTTTCATGAAGTATACCGAGCGATGAAGAAAGCGAGCGATGGATACGCAACCAGACCCAATCACCGGGTTGAAATTCCAATGGCCGATGCTTAGCATCATAATAAAGCTTGGCAGACTGTTGAGCAAGCAGGAGGCGTTCTCTGATCTCCAAGAGAAACTCATCACGCTGAAAGATGTTGTCGCCATCGCCGCATTGCAATTTCAAGTATCATAAGAGCGGAGGAAGGTGGGTCACGTCCATAGACCACTCGAAATGGTGTTTCTGAGCGAACTATGATCTGACGTGTTGTAGCAATATTCGCCTAAGCGAGCCATTGGAGCCATCGACGAGGTCGATCTCTGTGAGGCAACGAAGGTACATGGAGATGACACGGTTCATCGATTCAGACCGACCATCGATTTGGGATGAAATGCCGTACTCATATTTAAAGTCGCTCCATGAGCCCGAAAAGTTCTTTCCAAAAGGAGAAGTAAAAGCGCATCCCGGCGACACAATGGAAGATGGAAGTCCATGGAAGCGAACAATTTCATCAAAGAAGGCTCGAGGCGGCCAGAAGCGAGAATAAGGGTGAGCAAGTGGTATAAAATGGGCGATTTGGATAAGCGGTCAACCACGGTCGAATCACAGATTGCCTCCAACTTTGGTAACCCTCGATGAAGTCCATCGAAATGTCATTAAACACGAGAAGGAATCGGAAGAGGTTGCAAGAGACCGCCGGTTGTAGTTGCTCGGTTTTGTTACGTTGGCAAGTGGTGCGCGTCTGAACAAACTCGCGTATCAACGTCTTATCTCGGGAATGTGAAAATCGCGAAGGCGATGGAGGTTTTTGAATTCCTCATGGCTCGCCATATGTCTTCTTTAAGCGCGTCTGAACCGATGAAGAAGAAGGAGCAATATAGGCCTTATTTTGAAGGTGAGAATACCATCAATGATAGCCGAGGATCTCGAAGGTCGCCTCGCTGAGTTGATCTCGGAGAGCAATAATGGCTGGTCTGGCAGTGAATTGGTGACCGAAATCTTTGTCAAAGAGATCAAAGCGAGGATCGGAGATACCGAAAGTCATGTTAGTCGTCGCGGCGAGATAAAGCGTCGGCCACTAAATTCTGCTTGCCCGGTTTGAACTCTCTAGTAAAATCAAAGCCCAATAGTTCTTGACCCAATGATGTTGAGGATTGTGGAAAGGCGCTGATCTAAGAGAAATTTGAGAGAGTAATGATCAGTGCGCACCACAAAGGATCTTCCCCATAAATACGGCCTCCAATGTTTAATAGCCTTGACTAGTCCAACAAGTTCACGTTCATAAGCCGCCAATGCAAAGTGCCGAGGAGCCACTGGTCGGCTAAAGAAGGCGATGGGTCCGCTGTTTTGATGGAGCACTGCACCAAACCCCGTCCCAGATGCGTCGCACTCTACCACAAATTGTTGCTGAAAGGCAGGGATCTGAAGAACAGGGGCTGAAGTCAGCGCTTCCTTTAATGATTGAAAGGCTGTGGAGGCTGCACTAGACCAACTGAACCCATCTTTACTCAGTAGTTTGGTGAGTGGAGCTGCTATTGCACCATAATTCTTGATGAAACGGCGGTAGTAGCCAGCAAGTCCCAAGAATCCGCGCAAACCACGAACTGAAGAAGGCACTGGCCATGAGAGAATCGCTTGCACCTTATCGGTGTCCATAGAAACACCCGCTGCAGAAATTACATGGCCGAGGTAGCCGATGCTTTCAGAGCCGAAGCTACATTTGGACTTTTTAAGGAACAAAAGGTGTTTCCGTAGTAAACTGAGTACGAGACGCACATGACGGAGGTGTTCAGCCCAGGAATTACTATAGAGTAAAATGTCATCGAAGAAAACCAGGACGAAGCGACGAAGATATGGTCCCAGAACTTCATTCATGAGTGCTTGAAATGTGGCCGGTGCATTGGATAATCCAAACGGCATAACGAGGAACTCAAAAAGTCCTTGGTGCGTACGGAACGCTGTCTTGGAGATGTCGTCGGGGTGCATACGGACTTGATGGTACCCGGAACGAAGGTCCAGTTTAGTAAAGAAGCGAGCACCGCGCAATTCATCAAAAAGTTCTTCAGCCACAGGTATGGGAAATTTATCTTTGATTGTAAGAGCATTAAGAGCACGGTAATCAATACAAAACCGCCATGAACCATCTCGTTTTTTGACGAGGAGGACTGGAGAAGAAAATGCGGACGTGCTCTTGCGAATAATGCCCTGTTGCAACATGAGATCACACTGACGTTCCAACTCATCCTTCTGGGTAGCGGGGTAACGATAAGGGCGCACGACCACTGGTGAGGTTCCAGGGAGGAGGTGAATGCGGTGATCTTGGGACCGTTGAGGTGGCAATCCCGATGGCTCGGCAAACAAGTCTTCAAATTCGTCGAGGATGTGTGGCAGGAGCTCACGGCCGTCACAAGAAAAAGCTTGAGCTGTAGGTTTGCCCATCGATGGAAGCCCTTTGAGTGTGATAGTCTGATCAGCAATCTGAATCCGCATGGTGTGTTGTTGGAAATCCCAAGTAATTGGACCAAGAGTTGCTAACCAGCGAGTGCCCAAGACCATCTCATGGCCGCCCAAAGGAATCACATAAAAATCTGAAGTGAAGATGGTATTGCCAACCTCAAAGGGAACCGATTTGAAAATGCCCAGACAAGGAACCCGATCACCATTGGCCACAGTCACACCCAAACCGTGGTGTTGCATGGGTTTCTGAGGGAGCCGTTGAGCTAGATCCTCGCTGATGAAGTTGTGAGTTGAACCAGAGTCCACCAATGCCGCCACAACAATTTTTGCAAGACATACACTAATCTGCATAGTATCACCAGAGCGGACACCGGAGATGGCATGCAAGGAAATCTGTCCCTCCTCTGTGTGCGTACTGTCCTCGTCACCACTATCCTCCTCGTTGACAGCGAGAATGGCGAACAATTTTTTGCACTCGTGCCCTTTGAACCATTGTTCATCACAATTAAAACAGAGTTTTTGGCGACGACGATCAGCCATCTCACTGGGAGTGAGTCGCTTGAAGGAAGAAACAGCAGTGGTAGGAGCACCGATCGGTGGTCTTGTTGGCATGGTTTGGCGAAAGTCTTTGGATCGCGTACTTTTGGCTATTTGTCATTGCGGTGATCAAGGCGCCTTGGAGTTTATCCATGGCCCGCAACATTCATAGCCGTCGAGGTCCATTGGGTGTTTGACTCTACTTGAACGCGATGGTTCCTCAGAGACCGTAGGTAAAAAGATCCACCTCCTGCTGTTCGGATAAAGGCTCGGCGTGGCAGAGGTGAGTAAGAAACCGGTCTTCATACTCTTGGAGAGAACTCGTCTGTCGTAATCTTGCCAAAGCCCCGAGGTGAGTTGTTGTTCGATTCGGACCAAAACGTCGGTAATTAGTTGAACAAACTCGCCCAATTGGGTCGACCGTAGCGGCGTTCCCCAGCGAGTGTACCAAGTTTGTCTTGTGCCCGTCGAGATGGTATGAAGCTGTCCACACCTTGTTCCGCTCCGATGTCTTCTGTCCGTAAAAGAACTGCTCACAGCGTGCTAGCCAAGGAAAGGGATCTTCATCTCCACCATATGTGGGAAATTTCCACTTGTGGAAGTGGCCCTCGGTGCGTTCCTCGTCATCCCTGTCTGCAATCGGAAGAACACGTTGGGCCTTGGGGATTCTGGATGTACCGCTGGCGAAGGACACTTGTTGTGATGCTGCTGGCAATGGAACCGGCGGCGGAACATGGCGCAGGGCAGTCGGTGGTGCGGTTTGCTGGTTCTGGGCAGTCACCGGCGCATCATTGATCTCCAGGTCGCCTTCCGATGTAGGAGACGCCGAGAGGAGGGCTTTGCCCCGTCCCACTTCGAGGCGCATGATAGCCAGATGATGCGCCTGTTGTTGTTGAGCAAAATCACGCATGGATGATTCCAGAGACGAGATTTTGTCAAGGTTAGGCGTGATGTCGGCGAAGAACCCAGACAACGCCGTCTTGAGGGCAGTCATGGTGAGTGGTTGTTCATCGTCGGAAGTCATGGCAATGAAGGGATCAAAAAGTCTCTGATACCAAGTATGTCACGGCCAAGGGATTTGATGGAAGCGCAGCTGATGTCTCACACGGATGAAGGGAGGCGGCAGCTCTCCAATGGCCCGTGCAGAACAGGGAGATAAAACCCAAATATTGCTTGCTTTATTTCATCCAATTCTTGCCTATTTATAGCCGGGCTAAGGCTGCACAATCCTTAAGGGAAACTAAGATATAATTGATATTGTAGTAGACTAATACCAGGACTACTAATTTGACTAGGACTAGGATTACTTATCCGACTAGGACTAGAAGTCCTGACCTGCCGGAACATGCTTAAGGCTGATCCGGCATGGTTTTGGACTGGGGTTTGCGTCGGCTAAAAACTATCCCAAACCGGTCATTTGTGACATCTTGACAATTGACAGGTACTGTTGATCTAAAGTTTGAAATATTTGAATTCAGACTTATGGATGTCCTGTACATAAAGGGCTTGTATACATTTGATTGGTACACACCTAGCTTCTTTTTCCTGAAGTAGAGCAACAGCTGCTGGTGGGCCAGCATCGCTACGCTTACTTCATGCAACCTGTGCTGCACTGATGGTGCTCTGATTGACTAGAGTAGTGCCTGAATTTTACTTTAGTTGTTTTCTACATTAAACTGTATGAATAGTACGTTCATTACTGTGAAAGATGCTAAAGGTATCTTTAATCTAGGCAAGGATGCTATTGAAGTCGCTTGTCATTATTGGAGTGATCACTGGAACGACTGTGGGGACAGTAGGAACACTTGTTCCATGGCTTTTTCCCAGTCTCTTTACCAACGATCAAATGGTTGCCCAACAGGTTTGATATATTACTTTATTTTTTTACATATTATCCTGGAAGTTTATTCTGTATGGATTGCTTCTCAAAACTACCAACAGTGCCAATTTTCTATCTCGATGTTGTGTCCTGTTATCTGTAATTTGTTGGTAAAAAGCTATCTTCGATATATATATTGTCTCTAGAATCTAAATTATATAATTGTTTTAAAATTCAGTAACTCGTATATCACCTGCAATTTTTTACTTTTACTCCCCTTATATCTGCTTTTTTAGTATCTATACGCTTACATAGAAAATTATCTTTACCAATCTGCTTGCTAGTTTAGTGCTAATCTTGATGTTGATTATAAAAGGCTGTCCTTGTTATATCAGTACAGTTAAGAATGGCTGATCTTGTCTCTTATTAAATATTTTACCTTTATAGCTTTGTGTGCATTTAATTTGCTTTGCTCTGTGGAGAAACTGAACTTATTAATTCTGCAATATCTTGTCAACAGATGCACAAAGTGCTGATTCCATATTTCAGTATATTGTTGGTGACACCTTCAGTACACTGCCTTGAAGGAACATTATTGGTAAGCTGATATATTTCATTTGGCTGACACTAGGCCAATTCTCCTGGAAAGTACATATGAGTCTGGGATAACAACCTTGTCAAAATGGATTTGCATGATCAAGTGTTGTTGCTTCTGCGATAAGCATACAACTTGGCACTAGGCTACTAGCAGTGTAATAATGAGAACCATTTTTGACACTCTATGGCATGATGACGGCAATTTAAGAGATTAAAGGGCCTATTCATGCCAAGTTTATAAGATCAGAAGAATACAAGCCTGGCATTTAATTTACTGGAAAATGTGATGATATGTCTAATATTTTTCTTCCTGTTTTCAGGCTGGAAGGGATCTTAGGTATTTGAGTCAGTCAATGGGTGCATGCTTTTGTGTTGGAACCTTTCTACTAATGGTATGCCTGTTCCCTTTTTTTCTTTACCTGCGGTGAATTATCGATGAAGACCTCATGAGTTTTTCTACTTCAATTAATTAATGGCGAGTCAACTTCAGAGAGAGAGAAAAAAGAAAGGATTAGATTTTTTTATGATTATAAGGCCTGAACAATCAACAATAACACCATGATCTGCTCTTACTATGAACTGTCTACCTTCTGGTCACTTTTGAATGCTGTCAGTTGATAAAGCTGTGAAATGGCTACCCAGCAAGTAAAAGCGTGGAAGTCTGAAGTCTATTATGAAAAATCTTTGTTCAGTTGTTCGTTGTAGTTTGGAAGACTGGTATATAATAATAATATTTTGATACTGATGATTTTTGTTGTTGTTGTTGTACCTTAAAAGCTTGTCCGCAACAAATTTGGTAGCTTGCCAGGATGCTGGTGGATGCTTGTCTTGTTTCAGTGGGTATGGTCATGTCTATGTATGGAGCATTTTATATTTAGCATCTAACATCTACTATAGTCCTAATCCGGTCTCTTTGAACAACGTTCCCATTCCAGAGTCGGTTCGGAAGTGCTTTACAACGGCTTGTTTCTCCAACGGGGATGTTGTATAACGAAAGCTTTAACCAGCCTGAGTATGTCAAGGTGAAGGCCACGTAAGGATGTACCATTGGCTGAGCAGAGGTGGTAACGAAAATGCACTGAGTTGCACCGACCTGGTATGATCGTTCGGCAATCTCCATTCATTCGTCATCATCCTCTGTATAGTAGTCAGCCATAGTTCTATGTTCAGAGCACGAGCAGGATGATAAACTTTGGAAGCAAAAAACGAAGACTTGGTCGAGGAGATTAGGACTAGGACAGTCCATTTGCCTATGGGGTGGGATCTATCCTCTAGTCAGCATCTTTTGTGCTGGGTATGCCTCATGTATTGCTGGTATTGAGGAGCATCGCGCATGTTTCCACTGTCAAAACACGTTACTCTGTAAAACATTCTCAAGTGATGGAGCATACACTGACTGATAAATTCATTTGTTTAGAATTACAAAATGGTTAATATTTATCGGAGTTGTTCAGATTTGAGAAATCCTGGAAAGCGAGATTGCAAATCTGCAACATTGGTCTCTTTCGGTCTCAACTATTGTAACTCCAAACAGGCCATCAATGGCATCCGCAGTCTTTTCCCCCAAATCAGATTATCGAGTTGCCTTTTCAGGTCAGCAGAGCATAGAACGTGTGTGTATCGGCCACGGTGAACTCATTACAGCCAGCAGCTGGGATACTCTTCCTGCCTAAACGATTCTTGCTATCATTTCTTTCTGAAACGAATCATAACTCATCTTCCAGCAAGTAAATGCACCTGACCCAAATCCTTTTTTTTTGGAAATCATCGCTTTTCTAGTCCTCCTGCCTTGTTTTTAGATTTGCAAGAAAAAAAACAACGTGCTTTTCTAATCCTCCTGCCTTGTTTTTAGATTTGCAAAAAAAACAACGTAAAACAAAGTACGGGAGGCTAGAAAAGCGATGATTTCGTTTTTTTTAACGCAACTGGTTGTTATTTTGTTTACTAAATGTTTAAACAGTTCGTCATTTGAATTTCACTCATTTCTCGACTTTCAAAATATATCACCTGAATTTTCCATGCCAGTTGTCTTCTGATGATCAAAGTTCATAATCGTAGGGCTCAAAAAGGGCCACGCAAGGGTCATCGTCATGCTGCAGAATGCCAGCAGCTCGCTCAAACTCCTCCCTGAGAATCCTGATCGTCTGCCTGTCGACAACACGGCCGAGGTCATGGCTGGTCTCTAATGGATCCTCAATGCACATCAGATGACGGTCGTTTCCAACGCGAGTGGTCCAGCTCTTCTCCTGCTTGCTATCGGCGAGACGTCACACACAGACACCGAGTAAAAGGACGTCAGATTCCTTGAAACCTACGTGGAATCTGACGAAATCGGCACTGAAGTTTAGGTTTCAGAGAAGATTGTTGACTCTTACCTGATTGCCTTCCCCATGCGAACGGAGATGACTTCGTTCCTGTAATCGTGGTGGAATGCCCAGTACTGGAAGAATGCCCAGAGTAACTCCGCGATGCTCTCCTTGTTTTCAGCACCGAAGTCTTGAAGCTGATGAACTTCGTCGAAATACGAGCATTCAGTGTCATCAACAACGACGGTATATGTTGGCTCCATAGCCTAACAATGGGGGAGAGGGGAGAGCATATTGCCTTAGGATGAAATTGACCAAACCAGCGCATAGCATGAAGATGAAAACGGGGACAAGAATTTTGGTGTTCCTTCTGACTTATCTGGACAACTACAATGCAGTCAGCTGAAACTGTCGTAAAACGGGGAATATACAGACAAGTGAACCTACTTCATCGGGAAAAAAGAAAAAAGAAATGAAAGAAGATTGACCAACCATAGTTGAATGCCGATCCATCCAAAGAGGATCATGCATATGGGGGAGAATGTCAAATGGTGGAAATCCAGGACAGAAGAAGAAGGTTAAGATTAAAAATGAAAAGAAAAGGGTTTATCAACGCAAACCATTGCTTTAACCAGCATCAATACCATGAATCCAAATGCAGGAGGGAAGTACAGAGCGATCTTATGCTAAAATAAAACTATACAGTTCAGTAGTTATTGCACTTGCACAATAAAAGTAGAGAAATTTTATGATTCATCATACTAGTAGTATATAGTGGTAATAGAAATTAGATCTAGCCATTGATTTGTTAATAGTGTTTCTACTACTCCGTTACCAGAGGAAGTACAAATAAATTCTAGCTAATCTGATCGATTGGATCAAAAAGTATGAATATTTTGTATTGAATTTAGTATACCGTAAAAGAGTTTTAAAAGTAAGCTACAAAACCTGCAAACATGGAAGAATCTTGGGCTCTCTTAGCTGCAAGAAGTTAATGCACATAAGCACATATCTGCAAGTTACTATAAACAAGATTATGCCCCCAAATTTTCAACAATTAAAGCCACTCTGCTTTGGGAAGGAAAAGAAAAAAAGGACATCATAATCGTTTCACTCACGCATAGCTAGAGAGGGTTCCACGGTATGTAGCGTTGACACCCCTCAGCTTGGCCCAATGTTTTACAATGAAGGCCAGCTGAAGCAATCTCTCATCTATCTGGGCATAAACCTTGAGAAGTCTTGAGTTGGCAACAGCAAAGAGATTATTGACGCAAATGTCACAGGAAAAACCACTCTCTGGATCCGACATCCTTACGATGGGAACTCTAGCACTGGTAATTGCCTGCATCAATTCAAAAACGAATTAAAAGGTCAACAGCCTCAACCTACAAATATTTGATACTAGAACTAGGAAGAACCTAAATCAAGGAAGATAGAGAAGACAATGTTAAATCTCCGAGTAACGAATTATGCAAATTATGCGCAGAGCAACAGAAGTCAGTTTGGAAGAGAACTCTTCAGTTGTAAAATTCCACATAGTCAAGAATTACCTCCACATTCTCGAAATCATCAGTCCGCAATATCTCCGCTAATGTGAGAAGAACCTCAGCTGCGCTCCCGGTGCCAATCTTAATTTCAATACAGACATCAACATCACTGTGGGATGTGCCAAAGGAATTAGCACATGATCCGTACAGATGCAACTGGGCATCGGGCCATTCTTTGCTCACAGACCGTGCTAGCGAGTCTACAAGCTGCTTCTGCTTAGACTTGTGCTCTTCTGATGGCTTGAGGGATTCATAGAGCGAAAGCAAACCAGATGTGACGGTATCAATGTCGTGGCGGCATTCCACCCACCGTCTGTGCATTCTGACTCGCAGGTGTGGCGCTTGATCCGATTGCGAACGGATGTTCTGCAGAGCAAAGGAACACCAGTAATTAAGCAAAAAATTTGGGCAAATCGATTGTGATGGTAGTATCCTATCGATTAGATAATCACTTGAAGCGATCAAGATTTCCTTTTTCAGATTTTCGATACCTCGCTTGGCTGCGCACCGCCGCCGCGGCCGTCATGGCACTCGTGATCACCACCGGCGATAACAAGAGAGTTCTCCACGTCTTCCCCAAGTAGCCGGCGATCGCTGTCGTGTTCGTCCTCTGGTTCCAGTTGGTCTTCAGCTTCAAGGCCCCGCTCATCTCCAACCGCATAGCCCCCACCCACGGCCGCCTGGTTCTCGTCACTGCCGTACTCTCCCTTCTTCCCCACGGCAACCCACACTTTCCTCGCCCTCTCCCTCTGAGCCGCTACCTTCCGCCCCTCGACGCCTGTCTCGCCTCCATTTGTTGTTACGGCTAAACCTCCTCCCACGTTTCTCCTCTCAAAACCAGCACGGTCTCCATTCCCGACGAACATTCCAAACTTTCGCCCCATCGGACCATTCCGGCGGCCGAAGTAACCCGCCTTGCACGTTCTTGGCTCGGCGCCGGCCGGGAAAGGACGCGGCGCCGGGAGAAGAGGTTGCGGTGGTGGTATCCAGGAGGGGCGGGTGGGGGGCACGATGAAGAGGCGCTCGTCGGGGCGGGGGCGGGGGCGGGGGAGCGGGAGCGGAGGCGCCATTAGGCGGTGGGGCGGGGCTAGTTGAGCCTGAGGGGAGGAGGGGACGGGCCCGGGCTTGGGGGCCGGGAGGAGGAAGCGGAAGAATCCGTCGTCGGCGAGGGGCCGCCGCGGGGGCTCGCTGTCTGCCATGGCGCGCGGCCGGCGCGGTGGTTTGTGTCCCGCGGGCGAGCGAGCGAGGAAGGCGTGAGGTCAAGTGGGAAGCGTGTGCGCGCTTCGGTTTCGCTTGCTTTTCATAATGCGATCGGGGTGCCGGGTCCATCTGGGCCGTGAATCCGTCCGGTTTTTTCTCTTCCGTACGAAGGAAGTGGAACAGTTTTTTTAAAACATGATGCAACATATAAAAGCTCCCGTTGCAATAATTGTTGACAACTCCTCGCGAAAAAGAAGTTCAGAACTATAACAAGTACTCTTTCATATGTTACCACGAGTAAAGGAGAATGGTTTGTTTCTCTTTCATATGTTGTTTTGGACTTTGATATAGCCTTATATACGTTATTTTGATAATTATATCTTAACTTTATTTTAGAATAAATGAATAAAATATAGCATACAAAAGTAACTTTGGTGATGAATATAGTTTTTATATAGAAATTTTAAATATTTTTATGCATATTTGCAGTCAAATTCTCATAAGGTTGCTTATAGCCACTTTAAATTGACAAGTAATAAAATGTGTAGGAATAGAGACGGTTAAGCTGGGTCGGCCTGAGGCACGTTATTGTAGGCATAACCTAGGCTTGGCCCGATCCGATCGTAAATGGACTGTGTAGGCACGACCCTGAGCCTATACTGTGCTTAGGTTGACACGATTAGACCCAACACGACACAATTAGGCTATGCCGACCTGTTTAGCCCGTTTATTTGAAAAATAGTTGTTAGAGGCTTTAAAAAATTCAAAAAAATCCAAAAAATCTAAAAATCCAAAAATTTTCCTATAAATAGGATGTTGCCCTCTCATTTTTACACCAGCAAATTTGCATTCTCTTGTGAAAATTCTCTTGCTCTTGGTGGTAATTTAGAAAAATTCAAACTAGTTTCGCCAAAAATCCAAAAAAAATCTGAAATTTGGCTTCCAGCTTCTGTCAAGAAATCAAGGTAATAATTGTGTTTTATTTTTTATTTTGTTAGTATTTTAAATTATATTTAAGTACTAATAACGTAATTATTTCTTACAGTTTTCTTTATGGAGCACATGGATTTTCCATCCATCCTAACTTCTGATTTCGGGATTTCACTCAAAGAGTTTCTTGCATCCTATGAAGCTCAAGAAGCTCTAGTACCTGTGCCATCCTCAAGCTCTATAAGTTACTACGTCGGCAAGCACCGGGCAAAAAGATCAAGATGCAGTACATCGGGAGTCTGGGAAGATTTCGAGCAGATTTTTGAAACATCAGACGACGTTTGGAGCAGGTATGCTATTTGTAAATATTATAAGCACAAATTAACTGTAAAATCTACAGGTGGAATAGAGCACTTGAAGAGACATTCTAAGAGCTGTAAAAGAAAAGCGGTAGTGACTTTGAGACAGACGTAGCTGTAGTACAACTCTAATGGTACGGTACATAACTAAGACTACAATTCCGAGGTAGCTTGTGAATCTCTTTGTTGTTTAATCGCTTCTCAAGATCTTCCTTTAAACTTTGGTGAGTCAAGCTGCATTTGAAAACTATATTAGGACCGCTCATAATTCTAGATTTTCTAGACAGACAACAATTAGAGATTTAATTAAATACTATAATAATTATCGTAAATAAATTAAAAGAGCAATTTAGTACCTATACTTTTTTTGTGTTTTTGATATCAAACATATGGAGTGGTAGGGCTAAAGAGGATTACCTTAGTGTAGTTGCTTATTATGTAAACAATAATTGGCAACTAGAGAAGAGAATTATGAGATTCAAATTAATTGATATAACATACATTGGTGAAAATATTTGTCGATGTTCGGGAAATAAGTCCCCGCCGAACTTACTTGTTGATTGAGGGATCAACCAAGGCCCCTTTTATGCCAAAGATGTAGCATCGAAGACGTGGGAGATAGTTGATTAAAACACGAAAAACACAAGGATTTTATCCTGGTTCAGGCCTCTCATGGTCGAGATAATTGCCCTACGTCCAGTCGCCTAGTGGTGTTTTTCTATATTGAATTGGTGAATACAAGTACATGGATGTTACAACAGGGTGATCCAATGAGCCTCCTTCTACTCCCCGCGCAGGGGGTTTTTATACAACCATGTGGCGCAACGATCCCGCTAATTACACGCCTCAATAAGTACACCAATTACACAATAATGGGAGTCGATTATTGCGCCGGTAATTATGATCATAAGTGGTCATAACCGTCAATTAAGTGAAGTTAATGCGCCTTCATGCTAGGCTTGACCATCCGGGCCACAGACATCCGGGTAACTTGATATAATCTAGGAGCTGCCAGGGGTAAAGGATTTACCAATCCCCGACAATATTGTTGATTGTATTGTAAAAGTTGTGAAAGATTTTGGCCTTACTGATGGGATTTTTGCAATAACATTAGATAATGTTTTAGCAAATACTTGTACCATGAACATTCTTATTCCGCTTTTTAATTTGTATGTTGAATCTTTCTTATTACATTAGCGTTGTTCTTGCCAATACCTTAAACCTTTTCATACTGTAATATCTTTCTTAAATAATTCTAATCAACGAGTAGCATCATATAAGACTTATTATATTACAATGGAGGTACATCAGTGTAAGTTTGATTTGGATATGTTTATTAGATGGAACTCTACTTAGTTAATGCTTAAGTCTCTCGTACCCTACAAGAGCACATTTTCTGTTTTTATTAACGCGTACTATCGTAGACAAGACGATCAACTGCTTCTCACAGAGCAACCTTGGTATGTTGTTGAATACTTACTGTTATTTTTAAAACCTTTTTATGATTCCATTGTTGCTTTATCTGGAGTTTATTACTCAACATCTCCTTTAATTGTGCATCATATTCTAGAAATTGCTATCCACTTAAGAAACCATGAAAATGATAATATTTTGCGTATATCTGCTTATGCTATGAAAACTAAAATTTTGAAATATTGGAAAGAAATACCTATGTTATATGCATTTGCATTATTTTAGATCCTAGAGTTAAAGTTTGAGGATTTTCTAATGTTCTATCATTTCTAAGTGATGCAATGGATACTGATTATTCTAATTATTTTTCAATTGTCTGTGTCCGTGCTAACTTAGCTCAAGTTTATGCTAAGTATGATAAAAAGTTTACTAAAATTCACATGCAGCGACATCCACTAGCACCCACAACAGGCAAGAAGAAAACTGTGTGGGGAAAGATATGAGCTGTAGGTGGCTCTTCCTCAAGGAGTTCGACTACAACAACATCAAGTGGGACACAACAAGCGGTGGGGAGTTAGCTGCCTATCTCAACAGCGATACTGTCAATAAGCAGCAAGAGAATGACTTCAACATTTTGTAGTGGTGGCACGAGCACAAGATAACATATCCGGTGCTTTCCATATTAGCACGGGATGTGTTAACAGTTCCTGTCTCCACAGTTTCTTCGAAGTCTACTTGTAGTCTATCCAGAATAATAATCGAAAGAAGAACAAACTGACAAGTGAGATGGTGGAAATACTTCTCACTGAAAGACTGGGAACAAGTTGATCAACGAGCTCAACATATTATAGAAAATGTTGAGCTGGCGGAGACTTTTGAAAATCTTTATCTAGACAATTAGGAAGAATAATTGTAATCTTCACCTTTTCCTGTATCACTAAGCTATAGGCTGTACTTTTTTTTCTTTGCCAAGATTTTCTTTTGTTGAGTTTTTATTTAGCAAAGTTTTTAACAAGACAGCCAAACATCAATAAAACTCATTATTCAATTCTAATTATTTGTCTCATTTTAAAATTTATTTTATATTTTAGCTTTTTCTTAATTTACATATATTTTTAAAAGTTTTTTACATCTTTTTTTTTCTAATTATTCTAAAATTTCCCCATTTTCTTGATTTTTTTAAAAAAAATTTACTATATTTTCCATACCTTTTCTATCTTCTAATTTTTCTAACTTTTTTTCTAAGTTTTTGATTTTTTAGATCTAATGGACTGGCCAGACCCGTTTCAGCCTGTCGGCCCACGAGGACATCAGACCAACATGACACGATCTACGAGACCGCCAAACCGTGCTTAAGCCAACACGACACGACCTATTTGTTAGCTAGGCCTAAACGGACCACGCCGTGCGCCTATTTGGCCCTCTCTAGTCTTTGGAGTCAAGTTAAAGTATGAATGTCCCCATTACATTAACCACAAAATGTGCATCATGTTTCCCAATCCATATATTACATGGATGCACATATCTAGGGGGAGTTTGTAGTTTAACTTGAAAATCTCTTTGTATTGATCGTTTCGTTATTGACACATATAAAGATCAAGACAAAGAAACTAACTCCTTGAGTATATATTTGAATTGCCTAGTTATAAGTATACTCGTGGAAATATAGGATATGCTCCAATGCAATCAAATTGAATATGTGCATATTATATCCAAGTCAATCATATTTATGCACATGTACATGTGGGGTGTATTCTAGAGTCAATGACTTAGTGTAATGATCACTTCCATATAGATTTCACACAACGGATCATTACCTCTCATCGACATGAGTATATGAAAACTTGTGTAGTTAATATATACTCATATCAATTTAAATGATAATTTAAATTGAGTTCATTTGTCTTATTAATCATTAAAGAACACTTCATCGTGTGTTGATGGTGTTCCGTGATTAATTGAGGACAAATGAATAGTTCTTAAGTATAATAAAGCATAAGTTGCATTATTATACTTAAGACATACTTAAATCATTCAAATTGATTTAGGTTGAGCTCAATTGATCTAAAGGCATCCATTATATGTTAATGGAGTGCAAGAGATAATTGAGACAACCGTGCATCTTGGACTAACTATTTTATGAGTTGTAATTGAGTTAGGTCCAAAGATGAATGAGATGATTGAGAACGGGATAAAGACGGCATCATGAGGTGATGGGCGTCAAGAGAAGATCCCGAAGATAAAAAGGAGTCGAGTGATGATCCCGGGGGAGTATCAAGTGATGATCATAAAGACCCCAAAGGGGATTGCTTGCGTGCGGCAAAGAAGGTATAACTAGATAGGCTAAGGACTTTGTAGTCTTTGAGTCTAGTTTTTATTGCCGTACTATTAAGAGGGGTTGTGTCCTAGTTTGAGCTTCATCATGTGTTGGTGATCTCATTCCGCGTTCACTCAAGCTCAAACCTTTTGGATTTGGTTTTTGCATAAGGGTTAACCATTTGGCATGTGTTGCAAATGTGTTAAGCTTATGCTTGGTTGTTGTTGGTTTATGCTCTGATTTGCATGTGTTGCAAAGAGGAAGAGCATATGTATTTGGTTTTCGCATAATGTTTTGATTTGCATGTGTTGCAAATAGGATAAGCTAATACGTTGGCTTTTGCGTGAAGTTCACTTTTACATGTGTTGCAAATGTTGAAGCTTCATGTTTTGGTTTCGTTCAAAACAATCTTTCAAAATCTTGTGGTTGCTTGGAGCTAAGTTTTGCATGTGTTGCAAAAGGAGAGAGCTCAAGCACGATTTGATATTTGTGTGTTTGTATGGTGCTAGAGGCTTGCATGTGTTGCAAGTAGAGAGCTCATACGGTTGATTTGGTTTTAGTGTGAAGTTTGGTTTTTAATGTGGTTGCATGGAACTAGAGAATTGCATGTGTTGCAACTAGAGAGTTCATGCACCTTGATTTGGTGTTGCTTGGAGCTAGACTTTTGCATGTGTTGCAAAGAGTAGTGCTCAAGCATGAAAGATGTTTATTGCGTTATTTGCAAGTTCGTTGTGCGAATAAACCGAGGTTTATGAGTCCGGAATTCGAGCATGTGAGTAGGGCTTGCAACGGGTGTTGGCAAGTTGATGGGTCTCGTGTTGACCTTCACATGGCTAGGGGATTAATCTCATAAACTCGGGTTTGATTTGTATCGTTTTGCAAATAGATCTTGAGTTGATTGCAAAATGTGTTTTTGCAATTTGGTTTAAATTCTTTGAGCATATGCTAAGTTGGTGCAAATGTGTTTTGCGTGTGTATGATCATGTGTTGATCATCCTTGTGGCTCAAAGAATAAGTTTGGTTTTTGGAGAAATGGATTTTAGCGTTGAAATCTGGTTTTTCTCCTAAGGCAAGACTAGCAGAGGTATGGGCGTGATAGTACTGTAAGTCTTGATACTACCGCCTTTAATTCTTGATAGGTATTTTCGATCGCATGTTTTCTTTGGCTCGGTGAGTAAGCACTACCGCTCAGTGTGAAGCGATAGCGATAATCTTAAAAGTCGGTACTCTGGCCCTCGAGACTACAGTAATCTGGAAAATGACCGTTAGCCGACCGTTGAGACTCTGGCCAGTACTACTGCCCTTAGAGGCGGTAATCTGCTTGCTTTTCTGTTTAGCCCGTTTTAAGCCCCCAACGGCTAGTTTTCTTGGTGGGGCTATAAGTATACCCCTTAGGGGCTTGGGCGATTGGTTGGTGTGTGTGGGAGTTGTGTGCATGTGTTGCTCTTCTCCATTTACCTCTTGAGCTAAAGAGTGAGACTAATTGCATGTGTTGCAATTAGGAAGTGATTGAGCCTCTTGTGCATGTGTTGCACTTGAGGAGTCCTTGTGCATGTGTTGCGTGGTGATCACCGGGGCGCATTTGTTGTGCAGTGAAGTTCAAGCGGAGGAGCGGCTTATTACTCTTGGAGGTTGCTTGACTCTAGGCAGCGTGGGCGTCGTCTTGTGAGTGCTCTCGAGGTGTGAAAGCCCCAACAAGTTTGTGAAGGTTCGGGTTGAGCCTACGGCATAGCGTGAAAAACCACGACTAGTGGAAAGAGGCGGTGCTCGGCGGGGAGCCGGTCCAAGTGTGGGCTTGCCTCAGCGTGGACTAGGGGAGGCCAAGCAAGTCTCCGAACACCACGGAAAAATATCGGTTGTCTCTTTTACTTTCAAGTATTTACATTTATTGTATATTGTTCAATTGCTTGATTGTAATTAGAATTGCTTAGCATTAATTGATTGTCCAATTTAGCAATTCTAGTGTAGAGACTTAATTTAGTTAGTGCACTTGTGAGCCTAGTTGATTTAGGCTTTAATTGTCAAAACCTATTTATAAACTTCGCATATATCTTTGATTAGGTTTTGACTTAGGGTGTATTAGAGCGAATTGTTTAGTGAGCGATCGAATTTTGTAAAACGCCTATTCACCCCCCCTCTAGGCGCATCCTCGACCCTACAACTTTAGACCCATGGGTTTACGGGTTTAGATACCCGATAAGCCCATAGGATGGGTGTGGGTGTCAATTTGTACCTATGGATACCCAATGGGTATCCTATGACATGTGGGCCCACTTTTTTAGAGGTATATTAGAAAAACAAACTCACGGACTACTTGGTTGAGTCGGCTCCTCTTTGATTCCCCTCGCCCCATCACCTCCCTCCTTGCCCCATCGCTTTGATTGCTTGGCCTCCTCCTCGTCTTTGCCTCACTCGGCGGCGGGCCTGCTCCTCCTCATGGCCAGACTCTCCCATCGGCTCCCTATGGTTCGTGCGATAATGCCCAAAAAAGAGAGAAAGGAGATGTGAAGAGATAGAAGGAGAGGGGAGCATGTACAGACGCCCCCCCTCTCTGCCTTCGCTCTTGGTGCTCGTGCATAGATCATGCCGTGGATACCTATTGGGTATTGGGTACCCATTGGGTTTGGGTATGGGTGAGATCTGTCTCCATGAAAAGCAATGGGTTTGAGTAGACGGGACTTTGTTTGGGTTTGGGTTTAAGGTAGTGGTACCGGAGGTACCCACCCGATTGCCATCCCTACTTGAGGTGGACTGAGTTGCAACATGTAATTCCCATTGATGAAAGGGTGTAAAGTACAAAATTTTAGGGTTTGTTTGTCTCGCTCCCTGAGACATCCACAACACCACCCCACCCCTCCTCTTGCCGTGAAGAATCGGCGGCGGCGGCGGCGAGCGCCTTCACTTTCTGACGACCAGGCAGCAGGAAAGCAGGTCAGCCCGTCCCGATTCTTTGCTTCTTAGTTAGCTAGCGATTCTTGGTTTGGGGAACAAAGCTGCAGATAGATTCGTGCTTGCTCTACATCTCCTGATTCGCGCCTCTATTCTTGTTTTGATCTTGGCAGAGCCTTCTTCTTGTTGAGGAGAGATGGCAGGCATGGGCGAGATGCCGATGAGGCCGCGGCCAGGGCCGCCGATGCAACATAGGGGGCCTCCTCCCATGCCTCGCGCCCGCCTCGAACCTGTCGATCGCGAGAAGGTCAGGTCTCCGCGACCCTAACGATGCACTGGAACAGTATTCGATAGATACTAGTATGCAATTCAGCAGCATTAGGTTAGGTTAGGTTTCGAAGTTAAGCGGAATGTGATGACTGACTGCTTGATTGCTTACTGGTTATCGGGTTCTTGTGCAGACCTGTCCTCTCCTGCTCCGGGTTTTCACAAAGGTAAGCATACTCATGTCTTCTTTTTTTTGTCATTGCTATGATATGTTTCTCTGTGTTGGTTGACATTTCTTTTAAGTGAGTTGACTGTCGATAGCACTTTTAGTGCTCTCGATTAACTTGTTTACTACTGCTGTAACCTTCGAATGGATTTTGTGGTATGCATAATCGATAGCAAAATAATCGGAAAGTATGTTGCTATACAAATAACGCTACTAAAACATGGTATGTTACCAGTTTACTTGCGGTGCGGTTTCTTATGGATGTATAGGTTGTGTTGCCTTGGTGGAATTGTAGAGATCAGCTCATCCGTATGGAGCCTGTAGTTGAAAATGCACTTGAGTCGGTGCTTAACTGGTAACAATAACTAGCAGTAATCAATAATACGGTAGAAAACCCAAGAATATATCTATTATAACGTTGGTTTTTCTTTTTCCGAGAGGCATTATAGTTTTAGTTCAACATGAAGCCTAGCTTCTCAGTGGCCAAAAGGAAAGCAAACATAATTTAACTACATATTCATGGAGAACTCTGAAACAGATAGATCACATATTTCAAATAAATCTAAATTAATATGACTAACCTATTTACCATGGTTGAAAGGGCCTGCAATTCATATATTCTTTAGTTGTTGAGCATGCTAGCATGTCATACAGGTTTAAAAATTGGCAACTTACATGCTTGAGATGTTCATTGCTCAACATTGTTACTTGGACACGGACACGGGAGTCGGAATCCGTCTCGGGTTTGGGGTGTCTGATTTGGCAATTTTTTTTGACATGAGAAATGCTACTCGGAATCAGACATGGGTGTCGGAATCCGAGTCAGATTCAAGGTGTCCAATTTAGCAAAAATTTTCGAACACAGGTGTTTTGTTCACCACCTTTGGCTGAAAGTAACACTTGATCGATGGGTGCTATTCTTTTAAGCACTGAATTCTCTATTTTGATTTTGGAGTTTGCTACAGCTATTCTTAATCCTTCCCAGATAGCATGATAGTAGGCATTTAGTACTTCAAAAGTTGAAGATAAATTTTATGTGGGTGATCTGTTAAAATAAATAATGATCCTTGTGTTGTCTAGCTTTTATCTTTTATAGCAGTTCTGAACAATGTCTTTTTAGTACAGACCAGGGTTCCAAATTTCGTTTTCGTTTATATCTCGCTCCCCACTGAAATCCAAAATTTCGGCGAAATCTCGTTATTTCAGACAAAATTCGGACGAAATTCAAAAATCAAAATTCAAATCCGGAATTTTTGAACCAAATTTCGGGCGAAATTATTTCAACAAATTTCAATTGAACAAAAAATGGTTCAAACGATGTCGAAAAATTTTGAAAATTTTTATGGAGGTTCCTGACACATCAGTGATGTTTTCATAAAAATTTCAGATGATTATCATATCTGAGGAATTTTTAAAAATTGAAACATTGCTACTGTTCTAATAAAATGCTGACCAGCAAGTTTGAACTGAATAAAAAATGGTTCAAACTACGTTAGAAACTTTTGAAATTTTTTGCGCATGGTTATGATGCATCACTAATGTTCTCATAAAATTTTCAGATGATGATCAAGCTTCATGAATTTTTAAAAATTCAAACAGTGCTACTGTCCTGTTAAAAGGCTTACCGGCAAATTTGAACAAAATAAAAAATGGTCCAAAACATGTTAGAAAATTTCGAACATTTTTGTGGATGGTCCTGATGTAATATTAATATTTCTATAAAATTTTTAGATGATGATCATGCGTAACGAATTTTTAAAAATTCTGAGAGTGCTATGTCCTGATAAAAGCCTGATGATCAATACATAGATTTTCTTTAGCAATCAAAAAAGGTATAATTTTTTTTAAAATTTTACAAAAAGGTGATAAGGAAATGTTTAAGATCTCATAAAAATTTTGAATCATGATTACACTCTAGTGAATTTATAAAATTCTTACAAAGAACAGTAGCATTTATGTTTTTTCTCTTTTTGATTTTTGAAATATAATATAACAAATGAAGTTCGATGCTTGCATAGATTTGATTGACCAAACAAAAAAGTTGAAATTTTTTGAAAATTTTATAGAATGGTAATAAGGCAATTCTTAATCTCTCATAAAAATTTTAGATCATGATCACACTCGAGAAAATTTATAAAAATCTAACAAGGTTACTGTCCCAATTATGTTCATTTTGTTTTTGAGTTTTTAAAGATAACAAAAGAAGTTCAATTATTTTGATTTTTTTTTATGATCCTACACTACTAAAGATAGTATCATAAATTTTCAGATCATTATCAAGCTTGTACAATTTTATAAAAAATTGACAGTGTTTCTGCCGAAATTTTAAAATATCTCAAAAATTCAGTTTTCAACAAATTTTTATGGAAGATGACTTTCTTAAGGGTTATTGGACTAAATCGGGTCAAATCCGGCCATAAAACATCAAAATCCGGTTTCAAATCCCGAAATTCTGCCGAAAAAAATGAAATTACCGTAGCAATTTTATTTTATTTCCAAATTTTTTAATTCGGCCGGTAATTTGGATTTCGTGGTGGCCCGAAATCCGAAATTTCGGCAAAATTTCACCTTTTTTCGGCGAAATTTTGAACCCTGGTACAGACTGCAGATTGTTAAAGAGATACTTGGTAATGCAGAAAACTGATTCTGGTGGTTTATTTGCAGGTTGGTGGCCATCACCAAAATGAAGAGTTTGCTGTGAGAGGGAAGGAGCCAAAAGATGAAGTTCAGATTTATACATGGAAGGATGCCACACTCCGCGAGCTCACTGATCTTGTAATTCTTATACATATTTTACTTGCTTCTGTCATCTTAAGGGAAATATGATTTATACAACTGAGGAGAGTGGAAATTCACAAAATACCACTGGGTGTGACAGTGATAAGGGGGGCATGAGACTACATGTCAATTGTCAATGACACGCTGAGTGGTGTTTTGCACTTTTCACAGTGCTATGGATGAAAGTCTGATCAGCACAACTATAATTATGTTTCTTTCAGGTGAAAGAGGTTGCTCTTGCAGCAAGGAAAAGAAATGCGCGGCTGTCTTTTGCTTTTGTATACCCAGATAAGAATGGTCGTTTTGTTGTCAAACAGGTAAAGAGTTCATTCCCATTGTGACTATCTTGCTGTAACGTTTTTTTCCCTTCAATTACAATTTACAAATGCCAAGCAAATCAGTTATTGTGCTGGACGTGCGGACCAATCATCAAGATCCAATCTTCCAAGAAATCCATTAATGATATGCAAGCGTGTTAAAATGCAGAGACCCTTGTCCCTAATCTTGATATCCCCGCACAGGGTTCACAAAACCGGGGAAAACCGCAGCAGTTTTCGAGCGTTCCGCTGCGGTTCGAGATCAAAAACTGCTTGGTAAACCGGTCTAATTAAAAAAATTTCAAAAAATTTGAAAAAATTTATGCGTTGAAAACCGTGGTTTTCAGCGGAAACTGCTCGAAAACCGTTTTTTAAAGAATATTCAATTGGCCTATTGTTTTTCGCGAAAAACTGAACGGTTTTCGATTTTTTTGAATTTTTTTTCAAACTTTTTTTGATTTCTTAACCCTTCGGTTTATGACGGTTTTCGAGCGGTTTTCGAATTTCGAGCGGTTTTTCGAAAATCGGTTTTTTGGAACTCTGCCCCACATGCTTGTATTGATGATAGGAGATGCCAGTTCCACTTTTGGGAATAAGTTGAATTTTGCATGAGCTTTATATGCATGATGCACTTTCATTTGATATCAAAATTTCTAGCTTGTCTCTCTTTTGGTTTGGTCTAATTAGTAGCATGCCGAGCTACTACTTGCAGCTTGTATTGTTAAACAATTCTGTTCTCAGGTATGCATACCTAATACAGGGCATTGACATAACACTAGGTCCTGTGTCCATTACAAAGAGTTCATCATTAACATTACGATAATCATCAATTTCGTACTGCAATGACATGTAATTAAAACTGCCTGCTACATCTGTAAATATCTTCTGTACTAATGTTCTTTTGCATTCCTAACTTTTACACCTTCGATAACTCATCTTATTGGATATTGTGTAGGTGGGTTCAACCTTCTCTTATGGTCATGGAAGAGGAGAGGATGCCAAAACTCTTGCAGAGCTGGGCTTCCAGGCATGCATTTACTGCTGTATTATGCTATTACATTCTTTTTTGTCGACATGCAAAATGATTGATTTATTTCTACCTTGTTTTGCAGATAGGGGATTACTTGAGTGTTGCAATCCATTGAGTGAAATCGTCGTGCGAAATAGTGTTTCTGCTTCCCAGCGCACCGAATGGTCCAGCCTTCCTGTTGTGCTATCTTAAGCTGGGTGGCAAAGCATGAATGTCTCCTTGGTACTAGGGAACTGAAACCTGAACTTCCTGTAATACTGGCAACTTGGGAATTAACTCGGCAGTCTGAACACTCTTTAAGATGTCTGGTGTGATTGCTTGTTATATACTTTGTGGTGTGTTTGGAGCTGTCAAGCCTGAATATCATACATTTTCCATGGAATTGTACTAAACTGTATCCATTCTCGATGCTGAGTAAGGGAAACTAGTATTTCCAATTTTCTACGTGAGTAACGCAGAAACGAGTGAGATAATAATAAAAGCAATGCACGATGTGGGTAGAAAGAAAATTGACGAGATGTAGGATTTTTAGATGGGAGCCAGCTAAATACATACGTGTAGAAACATATTTTTCTCGTTACGAGCAAGTGCCGATTGAGCTTGCATAATATTGAAGCACGCACGCAACGTATGAATTGAGGCATGTGCATAGCAAGGTATTTTGTAAGTTACATAAAACCAGGGAAGAACGGGTAACACAATCACAAACGGTAATAAAGCAGGGCAAGAATATTTTGGACATTGTTCGATTTCTCTAATATGACGAACATTTCTTCACTTGTAACACCTGCTGACAATTAAACAGACCGGATGATGACAGGAGTGTTAGTATGCAATTTATTTGCCAATAATTTGAAGCCCTGGTCACTCGTTGATCTCTGCGAGGAACTTTTAGTTCTAGACATATTTCCTCTCTGAGATCCATGGTGTTACGTATCAAGCAAACCTTGGCATAAGGTCTTCACCTTCCAAACACGAATACTTGAAGAGGTTGTCTGGCAATGAAATTGGTTTCACGCTTCCAGGTTTATCTCCCTACTTGCGGGAAAAGAATCTCGAAATGACAGATGCATTTTCTGCAAGATGAGAAGGCATGCATGAGCACTTCCACACTGCTAAGAACCATATGCAACGTTTCCAATAATGCTGGGCTATTTCTTGGTAAATACAGTGACGGCCATCATCGTTCTTTATATTTGATATGGCAAGTGAAAAAAGAGTAAGAGACTCACCAGAGCTTATGGACTTTTTGCTTAGATGATTCTTCTGCGGACGCTTACTGTCCTGTACTACCTTTCCTCCAAATGATGGCCACAATCCTTAAGAAGAAATGCTCCAGATCCAGGCAAGATTAAAATGACACAGAGGGTTCGTTTTGTCTCGAGGTCTGACCATCCAACCATTCTATGGATCATTACAAGCATAGATCAATTTAATTTGCATCCTTACGTTATCAAACAGTCCTTGATGATCCATTTCTTATCGGACACTTGATCAGGCCACCAACTAGAAATCCAGCTTCAACATCCTGCTCTCTTCAAGTCCACACTACGTTGACCTAATGTATACTGACAACTTAGTGCATGGAGCAGCATAGAGTTTGCAATGCTTCTTGGAACAATGTAAATCTTCAGATCCTTTGCCTAATTCTGGCACTTGCACGCCTCATCTGTTTAGCAACAAAATCAGCTTCTTTCATTTTTCCATCTTCCTCAAGTGCATGGTGAAGTGCAACTAAACTGCGAGGTGCAGCAGCAGAAGAGATGCTTCTGTTCTCTATGATTTCATAGAAAAGCCGGAACGCATGTGAAGCTCTACCAGTCATGCAAAGGCCATCCAGAACCAGACCGTGAACTGCCACAACTAAATCATGACGCTTCTCTAAACTAAACAAAGTAAGTTCCGCTGCCTCAATGAACTTCTTTTCCTCACAAAGGCTTGAGATTAATTTTTCCATCTTGATGTAATAACCATGGTCATATAGAGATGTAATAATCTTGTAAGCACGGTCATTTAGGTTGCTTTTGAACAATGCATCGATCACATTAGTCGAAAGATCTAAATTCTGGCGGATCTTCCTCTCTAGCATTATCTCAATCAAATCTGCAGCTTCTTTTGCACATCCACCTTTCTTCAAAAGCCCCAAAAGAGCCGAGTGGAATGTGCTTGTGCTAGGCCGAAGACCGCTATTCAGCATCCTGTGCAGGGCCTCCCAAGCAACCTTCATCCTTCCTCTCTGCAGAAATCCATCTATTACGGCAATGTAGCATTCATTATCAGGCACAAGATCCCTCTTCAACATTGAGAGCACCAACTGGTACCCTTCTTCGAAATCTCCCTCCTTGCAATGCCCTAGGATCAATGTCTTGAATGCAGGAAAATCGACCTTGCTCCTCCGATCCAAAAGCTGCCCGAACAGCATCCTTGCCTTCTTTGCCTTCCCATTCCTACACAAGTACACAAAAACTGGGTTGTATGCCGCAATGAGCGGTACACTGCCCCCTCGCTTCTTGAGCACCTCCTTCTCCAAGAACTCATCGACAAGTTCCTCAGCACACCTAAAGTCCCCATTCTCGCACAATGCCCGGATCATCATGCTATAGCTCACAGAGTCATGCCTTATACGGAGTTCCACCATTTGATTGAACACCTTCATCGCATCCTTGATCCGCCCAACCCTACAATGCGCGGCCATCAGCGTGTTGAATGTGCATGTGTCCGGCTTAAACGAGTCCATCTCCAGGACACCCCTCACAAGCTCCATCCTGCCGACCTCGCAGAACCCCTGCACCATCGTGTTGTAGGTGATCCTGTTCGGCGCCACACCGTCCGCAACCATCACCTTGAAGACCGCGAGCGCCTCGTCAGCGAGCCGTTTCGCACAGTACGCCCTGATCATGGTCGTGTAGGTGATAACATTAGGAAAGACGACGTCTTTGCCTTCCTTTTCTCCATCGCGCATTCCATCGAACAGCTTGCGCGCGGTGGGCAGGTCGCCGGTGCGGCAGAGAGCAGAGAGCAGGGAGTTGTACGAGATGGCGTCGGGGGCGAAGTCGTAGGTCTCGGGCAGGAAGCGGAAGAGCCTGAGGAGGGCGGAAGCGGACGGGCGCGGGGAGGCGGTGGAGAGGCCGTGGAGGAGGGTGTTGAGGGTGGCGGCGTCGGGGGAGGCGCGGGGGGAGCGGAGGAAGGCGGCGAGGAGGGCGGAGGCCGCGCGGCGGCGGCTCCGGCTGAGGAGGGCGGCGAGGAGGGAGTTGAAGGAGTGCGGGGTGGGGTTGGGGATGCGGCGGAAGAGGGAGACGGCCGCGCGGACGCGGCCGGCTGCGGCGAGGGCGCGGAGGAGGGCGTTGAGGGCGTGGTTGGGGAGGAGAGTGAGCGGGGAGGGGAGCGTGCGGAGGTAGGTGAGCGCCGGGCGGAGGTCGCGGGAGCGGAGGAGGAGGTGCAGCTTCCTGGCCGCCGCTACCGACGCGGGCTCCGGCGTCGGCGGCGGCCGCCTCCTCCCTGGTGTGCTCATTAGATTAGTCTACAACCTGTTTGTGACTACGTTGATTACTCGATTTGAATGGGCTTCGTTCTCCCTTTATTGTGATTTGTGAGTAAAAATCAGTGAGATTTAGAAAGTGCAAGTCAAATGCATCAATCAAATGGTCAGTAGTTTAAAAAAAAATTTGAGGGAGACTACGGTCAGTATTATTCTACAATTTTAAAAAATAATGTACTCCACAAGAAATAATTTGAGGTAGACCGGCCTTAAGCATAGTTAATGTATGATATTCCCTAAGAAACCTCACCCATCACTGATAGCCGTCTTCATGAGGATAGAGGCCCTGTGTAAAACGGTTTCAGTTTCGGTTTGTTTCGTCTTAAGTCGGAAGCTGTTTCAAACGGTTAGCTTATTCGTAGCTGGAAACTAAAATACAGTAGTCCATTTGTATTAGGAGAAATTGAAAGCCGAAAGCTAGTTTGGGGTAGCTTCTTATGATTTCGGTGGATTGAGGTTTTAACTTTTGTTGACGCCAAAAACGTGAAGAGGATTTCTGGCCTACAACACACCGCATTTAACGCCGGGTTCAAGTCACGGCGTGCGGTCGATTTGACTGAATAATCGACAAGGGAACGTGAATCGTTAAGGCGGTACCAAAGTCTTTGGTCGGCCTAGATCGATCGACTCTGGTCGATGGAGCGTAAGGTAGCAACTAGCCGATGAAGGCTAGTTTGGAAGGGTAAAAAGCGGATAAACTCGAGAAGGCGATCTGCGAAAAAAAGCGAAACAAATCGGACACGGATAGAGTCAACGAAGAACAATAACCGGCGATCGCCTTCGTATTATTCGACTAAAGACATTACAAGACTTGAGTACAAGACTTGAAGAGGGATTGTTCTAATCTAAACCTAATGCAGAAGGTAAAAAGTAATGTGTAAATTTGTGGGTTGGCTCTGGGCATCTTTTCCTCTCGCCTCTGAACCTCTTATATAACATTCGGTCCGAACGTGTCCTCCTCAGTTTCCTCAATCACCCGTATCGATCTCAATCTCTCCTTACCATGTAAAGCCCGATCGTATCCTTCTTAATCTCCTATCTTGCTCGTATTGGACTTTATTTCCTTGGGATCGAGGCTTTCCAATCCAAAACCGCATCAGCTTGCTATAACCGACATATCCTTTACCAAAACCAATTTCTACAACATCAGACCTGCCAAATTTGGGTGCAAACAACTTTGCAATTAGAGTTGAAGAAAATCACCTCTTAATACCAAGTATAAAATCCCAGACTCTACTCTCTCACACTCATGCCCGATCTGCACCCTCACACCTAACAGACAGACTATAAAAACTAGCTATCTTCAATTTAGTCGTTCAGCCGTGTAACTTTCAGCTATACAGTTTAGTCAAAAGTTATTTTTTTCAAAAAAAGCTATGTGAAAAATACTACTTATCATTGTCAGTTCGGTTACCGGCAGGTCGCAATACTAGTCTGTACATTAGCCTTTCCAGTCAGACGAGCTTCACTCATTGGCCCGTCTTTAAGGACCAGGTGATGTAGTCACGTGGCATATGCGTACATCAGCACCGTACGTCATGACTGGCTAGCAATTATTCGAAGTTTTTTTTTAAAAAAAGAGCTATACAGCACTATACTCTTCCAACAGTATACCATGAGTTTGTTCTATACGCTCACGTGGTAAAGCACTAAAGCCAGCTAGGTGAGGGTGACGTGCTACGCAGCATAAGATGACATAAGATTGGTAGCAATGGTTGGGCTTGGGGTGGTGTTGTTCATGGTTAATCGATAGCGAAGAAGCAAGCAAATTCAGCATGGGCGAGGACGTTAGAACGTAGGCCTACATAGGATATGTAAGGTGAAGCAGACAGCAAATATACGAAATTAAAGAAGATGGCATACACACCGTCGCTACGTGTTAGTACTAAAATTTATGAGATATTTTACTATACTTAAGGGATATCAAAATTTTTATGAGATATTTTGCTATACTTATATTAAGGGATATCAAAATTTATATTGAGTTTTAGTATCTAATAGTACTCTTAATGTAAATTCTAGTTCCACTAAAGAACAGCTAGCTCGTGATCCCTTACGCTTGTAGACATGCAAGAACTAATTAATTGGCTAGGCCGATTCCAGCGGTTGGCGCGGCCGGAAAATAAAAATCCAACGCTCGGCGCCGCGGAAAAATAACATAAAGGAGAAATAATACCGTACGCTTACGCTCCACTGAATTTTGCCTGGTTCAACAATGGCGACGGCCATTTTGGGAAGAGGGAGATTAGGGTAGGAATTACCAGATTGGGGGTTCCCCAATTTCTCGGTTTGACCAGTAGCTTCCTCCATAAAAAGCCCATTATTAGTACATAGTGTCAACACAAAGGTCGGATTTAATTCGTCTACTCACCTTTACTAGTAGTGGAATTAATGTACTGTAAAAATTCTCTAATTTTTAGATAAACTACTACTCCATTTTTATGCAACAACAGACATGATCACAAGCCGAACATTTTCCTCAACTAATCCTAATTACAAGACTTTCTGCACTGTATTCAATTATTCAGAATAAGAGCATTCTTATGTAATCCTCAAGGATAGGGAGCCCCTGTTGGCTGTCGTAGCCATACATGATGTTGACCATCCTCGCACCGTTCAAGGAGGCCTGGGTGAAGCTGGACGAGAAGGACCTCCTGGAGAAGCACTCTCTGTTGAGCTCCTCCCATTCACTCGCGATCAGGCTGAACATGTGCTCCTCCGCGTCACCGGGGGCACAGTGAGGGTTCTCTTTCAGGTAGAATTCCTTGTACGATCCATCGAGTCCTTCTTGAGCTTCGTCCTGCCAAATTTGCATGACAACATCCCATCATGAGAACTGGATTGAAATCTTTTAAAAGGCTACTCGGTATAGTGCATTTTACAAGGACAAGCTAGGTGACCTTAGCACTGCCCATGTCATCCCAAAGTCTCAAGATTTTTGCCGGGCAGGAGATGACCGGAGGGATGTGTTCAATGAGATTTGCAGAAGAATCCTTTGCTACATCATGCCCTAGCATAAACAAAATGTGCACAAATACAAGTGGTACTCCTGAAGTGACGACACCATTTGCTAGATAGTCCTCTGGGGCAGGGATCTGACCAGTAGACAGCCATTTTGCCTCAACCATGAATCCATCAAACAACATCGCCCACTGCAAAAAGGAGCATTCTCCAGTGTTAATTGGTCATATTATTTTTTTGTAAATGCAACTAACTGTTTTCGCACAATATATATGTTAGGGTTAGAAACACGGCAATATATAATTAACCAGAGACAAGATTTAACCTCTAACAATATATTGGACAGAAACATAACTAGCTAGTCCTACAACTTAATTAGCTTTCTTGGCAAATCAATTAAAGAAATATTCTAATTAAGAGACATACAGCTTTCTTTAGATAATCGATAGGGTTCGATCCATGTTCTTTTTCAGCCATATCTGCAATGTCGTTAGTGACGGTGTAAAGAGCCTTGTAGCATGATCTCATGTAGCTCGGGAGTGATTCAGCAGCTGCAATATCCCACCTACGAAAGTGCATTTTATGACGTGAAATTGTGGACACACCAACATCTATCTATATCAAGTATATATGATCTCAATCCATGACAACTATAGTGTGTGTGATTTTTTTTATCGTAAGACTAAATATCGAAGCTCACATTTTGATTGCCTCAGTGAAGAGTGAGAGCTCCTCTTGTGTGCCACCAAGATCAAAGATGTCATCCACAATATAGACGAATGAGATGACCTTTGTGAGCTCAATTCGGTATCTAGAGAAGGAGGGCCCCTGGAGAGCAGTCATGGCCCACATGTACCATTTCGGAACCTGGTCCCGGGCAAACGGTATTTCTTGAATCAATCCCAAGTCCACCCACCATCTGTATCACATGGATTCGTCGTAATTAAAATCCTTTTTTTGGGGTGATGAGCAAGCACAATTAATTTTCGAGGAGGGTACTTATATATGTACCTTGTAATCTCTTGCAATTCCTTCTGATGCAGCAATTTGTTAAGCTGAAACTCTGCAAGTGCTAGCTCCTCCATCGCATTATTGCTCCTTGTGGGCAAACTCTGCAGATAGCTCAGGTGGTGCCTGGCCTTGTACTGCGTCAGGCTCACATGGTATGGATGGTCCAGTGACTGCCTCACATATCTTGCCAGGTTTGGCTCCAAGTACTCAATGGCAGATAGAAGGTGCTTGCGTGAGAACTCCTTTGCCTTGTAAAGGGCAGCTTCTCCCATGTTCAGGTGTGATATGTCTTGCAAGCTCAGCAGTCCACAGATGTCTTTGCTATGAGCAAGGTTGAAATCACCCTTGGCGTCGGTGAACCTTCGAAGAACGTCATCTGCCACATCAAGGATAAGGGTTTTAGGAAGGTAATATGTGACAAAAAAAAAACGAACTATTACCAGTATAATGTTTGAATTTGGAATACATATATGTACTGACCTGCCGAAACATCATATCCAGCTTCTCGCATCAGCCTGAATGAAAGGGTTGCATCGAACAGATCATCACTGTGGACGAAATCCACGCATGCGTCCACGGCGCTCTGGATTTCGTCTTTGAAATAATGATCGATGCAAAGGAGCTTGAGGTGATGAATGGTGGTCATCATCTCCCGTTTGCTCTTCTGACGTTGATGCAGCAGTGCCTGTACATTCGTCAGGCCCTCCTGGTGTTTGGTGAGCAAATCCTATAGTAAGCATGCATATACGGAAAATCAGATATATCTGATATATCATATATATGCCAGTTACTATTAATCAAAATTCAATGTCTCACACTATATATTCCCTCAGCTCTCGAGTGATCCAATCTTTTCTCTTTGGGAAAAAGGAGAAAAAAAATGAAGATGTTCCCTCTTAACAAAGACGTATATGCGCGTAAGATATTTGTGTTAGTTTCTATCTAGTATGCTGCTGCTATATGCATGAGCTACCTGGATGTCAGGATCATTGAACGGCGTATGCGACGCAGGCTCTCGTCCGGGATTTATCATCGGCGAAGGGCGGAAGCCTCTCCGGCCGGGCACCACGCGTGAAGCTGAAAGGAGCAATGGCTCCACGAAGGGGGACAAGAATTGTGCAGCCATTTTCTTGCTCTAGCACTAAGCCAAACTATAGCAACAGTGGCTAGCTCCTGTGTGCTGAAAGCTGTGTGCCCCCACAAGCTAGCTCGTGATCATTAAGAATAATAGCTAGTTTTTGGGACAATATACATAGATGTACATGCGTCCCTCCAATTTATAGGAAGAGAATTGCGCCCACCCCAGGTATGGTCAAGTGGCTGGTGTGCCGGGCACGTGAAACAGCAGTACGGCACTACTGCACAACTGCAAATCTGCTGACTGTTGTGTGCGGTGCCGATTTTTTTTAAAAAAATATATATTTTTAAATAATTTTATGAAAATAATATGTCCAAATAAAATTTTACAAAGATACATATATATTACCATTTAAAATGACGACAGAGATCTGTTTAGTCGCTGATTGAATTGGCCGACAGACTATTTTGCCGTGGATTTATTTGGTTGACAAGATTGAGACTTCCGTCACTATTTGAAATAGCGACAACTTTTGTAAAAATTTGTTTCAGCGTATCATTTTTGTAAAACAGTTTTAAAAATGTATTATTAAAAAAATTCGTGTTGTGCCCATGTGGAAAACACGCCTACACTGAGAAATCAATTCTAATGTACACTAGTTTTCCTTCTTGTAGGCCACCACATGTGCAATGACCAAAATAGCATTCAGTAGTGGTAGTTTGCATGCGAACTGAAGAGTGCTTGCGGCCAACTTAATTAATTGTTGATCGAGTTCGGTGTGTAGGATGAATTATGAGGAAAACCATTATTGGAAAAAGTTGACCATCCACATCTATCGGCGCGCGTATGCATTGCATGTTCGTCGTCAAGCAGACAGATGACAAACTGTGTGTGAGTGCGGGAAATATCGCGTCGTTCCTTGAGACACTCCTGAAACACGTTGTGAAAACGTACACATCTCTCTCTGTGTATATACACACACAGTGTCCGTTGGGACAGGGACGAATGATCAGTCATTTGATGGGTAAGAGCATCTCCAAGAGGAGCTCTAAATAGGTTGCTAATTGTAATTATAGGGCTTTGATGAAAAAAAAGCACTCCAACAGAGGTTGTATTTTGAGAAAAATTATCAAAATAGGTTTAGGACTCGGAGCCCTGTTGCTATATTTAGCGACGCTCCTCTCCGGCCCTAAAGAAGGGATGAATGAAGGATTGGAGATTTAGGGTCTAATTGCTGGAGTCAATAGCTATCTTGGGTCCTAATTTTTTTAGTTTAGACTCTATTTTGAGGTATAGGACTCTATTTTAAGGCTTGAATATTGGAGATGCTCTAAGTTTCGTGAAATTTTTATTGTATTGACCACTTGGCTCTATTTTTTTTTCCGAATATGGCCCTAGCGACAACAAATTTAGCAAAATTTAGTGAAGCGTAAGCGGTATTATTTCTCATGCCTGTCTGCCGCGGGAATCTTCTTTATTTTATTTTTCTGCGGACGCCGAGCGCTGAATTTATATTTTCCGCGACTTGGAATTATATTTTATGCCGGGCGCTGGAAATTTTCCAGCAAACTCCGCGCGCTGAAAGTTGTTTTTTCCGCTGCCGCTGACCGCTGGAATCGACCAGCTAATTATAATTACTCCATGCATGTCTAAAGCATAAGAACGATACCGTATTAGTCCATGCATTGCATGTCTACAAACATAAGCGACCACAAGCCGTTCTCCAGTGGAACTAGAATTTACATTAAGAGTACTAATAGATACTAAAATGCGATATACATTTTGATATCTCTTAAGTATAGTAAAATATCTCATAAAAATTTAATGATAATTTGGTGATACCTCATGGTATCGATGGTGAAAAATTCGCAATTGGCCGATTTTTTTTACTGTACTGGTCATCTGGCTCTAATTTTTTGTATGTGGCCCTACGAATTTTTGAAAATAGCCCTGTTCATGCACAATCCAAAGGACGTCGAGTGTTGTATTATTCGTTGTGACAAGGGCCACATACGGAAAAAAAAGAGCCAGACGGCCAATACAGTAAAACATCCAATCACGAACTCTTCACTACCATGAGATATCACAAAATTATCATTAAATTTTTGGGAATTGCTAAATAGCACTCGAGTGTTTTTTTTTTGTTTATAAGCACTCAAATTTTTTTTGTCTATTAGATATTACTTTGTGATCTATGTTGTACTTCCTCATTTTGCCTATCAATATCTAACTTTGTGATCCGCATTTTTGTTTGTTGTGTTCCTTATAGTTTGGTTTGTTCCTTTTTTTTTACAAATTGTCACATTATTTTTTACATAATTTAATTTGTGTAAAACTAGTATATAATTGATGTAAAAAAGTCATGCGTGGAATGCTCAAAATTTGAGTACTATTTAATAAGAAAACACTCAAGTGCTCTCTAGACATCTAGTGTGTAAAACTAGTATATAATTGATGTAAAAAAGGCTATGTATGGAATACTTAAAATTTGAGTACTATTTAATAAGAAAACACTCAAGTGCTCTCTAGACACCTCCTTATGAGATATTTTACTATACTTAAGGGATATCAAAATTTATATTGAGTTTTAGTATCTAATAGTATCAAAATTTATGAGATATTTGCGTCGCATTCAATTTGATGTGTGCACACATGTAAACTGGCTCCCGCGCACACACACAGATAAATTGTTTGGCTCTCCTATTTGCTAAGCATTATTAAGTCCAAAAGAATCATTTCAATCCTGCAGCTGGTAAACATGAAGCCAGTACTGCAGCAGCAGACATTACCACATGTTTACACCACAACTTTGTCGTGCATAACAACGACGTCTGGCGCCTCCTTTGTCAGTAGAATGAACAGCAAATGGCATGATAAAATGGTACAACAGTTATCACGATTCATTAGAAAGATAATGTGCGCTTCTCAAGTCACTAGCTCCACTAAAGATCATAATGAGAATGGCACTACTATTCATTTCATATGGTATACACTATGCATGCATCAAACTTTACTAGAAGCAGCAAACAAGACGGATGGAACAAAACTTAATTGGAGGTGTATTACTTCATCCCAGACAGTAAATGACCAAATATTATGTTGGCTTTACCATGTTATACACATGGCACAAATAAGGTTGATGTTCTATATATGGAGTAGGATTTTCTATTGATGCAATTAAGTAAAAATTGTATATAAAACAATGAAAACGGGCGTTCTAGGTAAGGAATAAAGAAATAGGATGAGAGAGAGAGAGAGAGATGCCAGATGTCGGTTGGGACAGGGACGAATGATCAGTCATTTGATGGCTAAGTTCTGTGATTTTTTGTTGTTGTATTGACCACTTGCTCTATTTTTTTTTTCCAAATATGGCCCTAGCGACAACGAATTTAGTAAAATTCAGTGAAGCGTAAACGTGGTATTATTTCTCGTGTCTACTTGCCGCGGGAATCTTCTTTATTTTATTTTTCTATAGATGCCGAGCGTTAGATTTATATTTTCCGCGACTTGGAATTATATTTTTCTAGCAAGGTATTGAAATTTTCGACAAACTCGCATGCTGAAAGTTGTTTTTTCATTCTTTGCCGCCAATGGAATCGGCTTAGCTAATTAAGGTTGTGTTTGTTTAAATTTGGTCTTTGGAGGAGAAGTCTCTTTGAGTGGAAGAAACTATTTGGCCTCTTGGAATTTGGATGAGGATGGCAATTTTTAAGTAAATAATAGTTAAGTTGTAAGAATTATCGAGAAGTGGGATTTTGAAGCTCAACCCGGCCAAAAGCATCGTTTTCCTTGCTTCTCTCGCGTAGTGCAAATTGGGTTGTAGCTTCTTCTCTCCGTATGGCTGAAAAAATAATATTTATTTTGGTTTATGGCTTATAGAGGTCTAGAAACCAAATAAGCTCAAGCTCAAACCTAAACAAATATACCCTAATTAGTCCATACATGTCTAAAGCATAAGCATGTACGATATTAGTCCATGCATTGCATGTCTACAAACATAAGCGACCACAAGCCGTTCTCCAGTTGAACTAGAATTTACATTAAGAGTACTAATAGATACTAAAATGCCATATACATTTTGATATATATCTCTTAAGCATAGTAAAATATCTCATAAAAAATTAATGATAATTTGGTGATACCTCATGGTATTGATGGTGAAAAATTCGCAATTGGATTTTTTGCTGTATTGGTCATCTGGCTCTATTTTTTCGTATGTGGTCCTACAAATTTTTGAAAATAGCCCTGTCCATACAAAATCTAGAGGACGTCAAATGTTGTATTATTCATCGTGACAAGGGCCACATACGGAAAAAAAAGAGCCAGATGGCCAGTACAGTAAAACATCCAATCACGAATTTTTCACCATCGATACTATGAGATATCACCAAATTATCATTAAATTTTTATGAGATATTTTACTATGCTTAAGGGATATCAAAATTTATATTGAGTTTTAGTATCTAATAGTACTCTTAATGTAAATTCTAGTTCCACTAAAGAACAGCTAGCTCGTGATCCCTTACGCTTGTAGACATGCAAGAACTAATTAATTGGCTAGGCCGATTCCAGCGGTTGGCGCGGCCGGAAAATAAAAATCCAACGCTCGGCGCCGCGGAAAAATAACATAAAGGAGAAATAATACCGTACGCTTACGCTCCACTGAATTTTGCCTGGTTATACACGCAAACTCGCTGTCGCGAGGGCCTTATCCGGAAAAAAAAAATAGAGTCACGCGGTCCGCACAATAAAATTTTTCACGTTTTGGTTGCCTGGTCGCGTTTGTACAGAGGCAGTTACAGGTCAAATTAAGGGCACGCATTGCAGGTGCAGTCTGAACTCTGAAGTATGGTTTCGGCTCATCACAATATTCATATGCCACACACGGACTGACCAGACTACTTTGACTCAATGTACAGTCTCGATCTGTAGCAGCAGGCCAATTCCAGTTCGAAACCACCACGCATACGTCAGCACGCATACTTCAGCACCCTATTTACTGTTCTAGCTCTCGATCGCCAAGTTTTTTTTCGTAATATTCCGTTTAAAAACAAAAATTAGGTGGGCCGGCCGGCTAATAGAGCAAGGGAAGAGGGTTGCCAACTCTAACCCTAGCCGTCTCTCTTCTTGCATGTCGTCAGCGCTGCCCGCTGTCGTGCCGGCCGCTCGTGTTGCTCGTATCGCAGAACTAGAATATTTCTTTGATTGATAGGTCAGATAGGAAACACGCAAGCAAACCAAATTACAGGCTTGGAAGTTAGAACTCAGAAAGGTTGTCATGTGACTTACCTTTGAAGTCTTTGGATAGGACATTAGGCTAAGGTCTTATGATGAGCCAATTTTAACACGTTTATCAGACTGGGGATATTCTTGAACGATTTAGTCGGATATGGAGAAATCTTTTTCAGTATCATAGTGGATCTTAAAAAAAAAGACTTTGTATCGACTTTCATGCGCTAAAACATTAGGTCGTAAACATAAAAGCACAGTGCAAACTTTTATGCAATGATTGGGTTTGGTATTTTTAAAAGAATTTTTTTGTAGAAGAGCAAGTTTTTTCTTTAATGTAAAACAACCCCTTTTCTTTCTGTGGATCACACAGTGAGCGTATTTGGTATTTAGATATTATCCATATCAATAACCTAGTTGTCGGGGATTGGATATTCGCGATAGCCGACCATTGTATCCCAGCGGCCTCCGAGCATGCCCATGCTCGGACGTAAATCCCGAAAGATCTTGGTCGCTTGACCTCGAGCCGACCCCGACCTCCGTCGAGCTCGCCCCGAGCATGCACTTTCGAGCCCGCGACTAAGCGGCAAAGTCAACGAAGGACCTTGGAAGCCGCCCAAAAGCGAAGCGCGATCCACGAAAACGGCGTGGCATTAATTACATGGCGGCTCGAAGGACTGCACGCCCGCGATCTGCGCCCTATCAGACCCACGTCGCTGGCTGGGTCCGACGGAAACAAGGAAACGATCTTGCCCGTCCGAACGATGGCGCGCCCTGTAATAAATGTTGTGTAAACATAAACCCTATAAATACCTTCTCGCACGAAGGGTTCGGGGTTGGTTGGTTAGTTCGACTTCATCCCCTGCATTCCTCATACATAGAGCTCGTTGCCGGTGGTCTGGGGAATAGTCCTTAGAACCTCCCAGGCCCCCCGGGCAAAGATATTGTAACACACCCTCTAGAAGTTAGTACAATCTCTGGACGTAGGGTTGTTATCTCCCCTGCGAGAGGCCCGAACCAGACAAAAAAACCTCCCCCTATTCACTGTGATTGTCCCGACCACCTCGCTACCCGTAGTTCGGTAGGCCCTCAGACGCTATACCCCCCGTGAAAAAGGGGCCTTAGGTTGATCTCTCATTCAACAAGTAAGCTCGGCGGGGGACCGGTTCCCGAATCGTCGACAGCTGGCGCCATCCGTGTGGATCGACTGAGTTCTTTCGCGGGGAATCCCTGAGGATGCCGAATTCTTAGAACAATCAAGACCTCTGCGTCTTCGATGACGTGGAGGACGACGACATGTACTACGCCAGCTATGGCGTGGCTGGTGTGGCTGACCCGGAAGGCCACACCGAGTCTGGGAGTTTTCCCCATTGCTGCGGCGAGAGCGTTCCTCCACTCATGACATGATACCCTCGCTAGTGAGGAGGAATCTGGCAGCCTCCGCGACGGTCTTGGCGTCCCCGACCGTCCCGAGTGCAGCCGAGGGACCGCGGCGCGTGGTGACACCGCGGTGTCACCCACGCGGTCCTGGTGCTCCCGCAGCGTCAATATGGCGGGAAGGGAAGAGGTCCACGAGGTCCAGTCCCCAGAGACCTCCCAGCGCCATCAGCGCAATACTGACGAGCACCGCCCGGAGTTGTCCCCGGGCAAGACCCTGACGACCATCCGCCGCCAAGCCAGCGGGAGGGCGGACGCCATGATTGGGGGCTTGGCTCGCGAAGACTCCAGCGAGTATCGCTCCCCGGAGCACGTGCGTGACCGCCTCCCGAGGTCGCCCCCCGCCGCTCCCCAGAGCGCCGAGCGGCTGCGAGCCATGGTGACGGTCGTGCGCAGCCTCCAAAATTTCTCCGACCAAGCGGACCTGGCGGCCATGGGAGCGGTTGTAGCTGAAAATCTGGAAAAGCTCGCCGCCGATATAGGGCTCCCAGGGCCCCCTGGCGGATAAAGGCCCCGGAGTGTTTCCCGGGACCATAAGCACTACTCCCCTGTTCGCTCCCGTCATAGCGCCTCCCGAAGTCCTGCTCGGGAAGGCCGCGGGAAGCAAGAACGGTACCGTGAGGACGTTCGGAGCGGTTCCCGAACAGCCTCGCGGGCCCGGGGCATCGCCCCTCCCGCTCACGAGCCCACCGAGTGTTCCACCTCGGGACTCCCTTCATCGCGCTGGCGCGGAGACGTGTTCTCTCGTCTCGCCCCGCGCACGGAGGACCATCGAGACGCCGGCCGTCACGATCGTCGTGCCCAGAGTGGTCGCCATGACAGCCCGGCGTTCGGATGCCGGGTGTCAGTGTACTTTACACCAGGGTACCCTCTCCGCCGTAGAAGTAGTAGGCCCAGTGGCTGGCGATTTAAGCCCACGCCCCCCGCGATGCATACCTTTCGCCGGGTGGCGGCTGCGTGGCACCCTTGCGGCGACTGGCGAGTGCACCACCGCCAGCGGCGGCCCATATGGCCCTAGCGGCGATCTGGCGATCACGCCACCTTTCGCCCGGCGAGTGGCCAGCGTGGCGTCTGGCGGCGACTGGCGAAACGCGCCGCCATGGGCTAAAGCCTGCGACCTGGCGGCGATCGGCGACCACGTCACGCTCACCGAAGACAGCGGCAGCGTAGCGGCTGATGAGCGCGGTGCTCGGGCCCCCTTGTCAGGCCATGAAGGCAACCAAAGGAATGAGGGGGAGGCTTCGCCTCGAGTATCCCTCCCCTGGCACCTCGTGTCAGGGTCATTAATTGTGAAGGATTCGGCTTTCGACACGACGATGGCTTATTCCTCTGACGCCTCTTACCAACTCGTCGTAGAAGCGTCCTGTCCCGGGCGGACCGGGCGAGGCCTCTCAACGACATTAAATAAGGTTCGAAGGACAAGGCCACGGAGGCGTGCCTAATAAATGCGTCGCGGGTCGACGTGGAAGCTAGAATGATGGGTGTAATTAATGTGTTGTAGATAAGCATAGCGCCATCTTCTCTCCTGCACAGGGTGACCCGTCTATATAAGGGTGCCCTGGTGCATGAAGAAGGGGGCTGGTCGACTGGAACAAGAAGCATAGGAAAGTAGATACTGGAAGACATCCTTGTAAGCGTTCCCCATTTTCTCAACAAAGAACTAGCAGGATGTAGGGCTGTTACCCTCACCGGGGGCCTAAACCTGGGTAAGTCATTGTGTCCACCAGCTTGCTAATTCCCGAGATCCACCGCTGAGAGACATTAGGGTTTCCAACCATGAAGATGCCCTCTACCGAACCATAATTTTCGTTTAGGGAGTAGACACTCTGTTAGCGGAATCTTGTCAGGTGAAATACGCCGACAGCGGGCCTTTTCGGCGTCCCTTCGCGACGTCTTGTGGCCGAGCAAGTTCAAGCCCGGCCACATCGAGCGGTTCAACGGAACTCAGAACCCAGACGAGTTCCTCTCGATCTACTCCACCACCATCCTGGCAGCCGGAGGGGACGAGGGAGTCATGGCCAACTACCTCCCCACGGTCCTCAACGGCTCCGCCAGGACGTGGCTTTTCAATCAGAAGGAGGGTTGATCCGCTCGTGGGGGCAGCTCTGCGAGGCCCTTTGAGCAAATTTCCAGAGCTGCTACACCCGCCCAGGCAACGTGCGTGACCTCGAGCGGCTGATCCAGACGAAAAAGGAGTCCTTACGGGGCTTCGTCCAAAGGTTTATCAAGGTGAGGAACTCCATTCCGAGCATCTCAGATGAGGCGGTCGTCCGGGCCTTCAAGTTCGGAGTCCGTGACGTTCGCTTCATGCAAGACCTGGAGATCTACCCCGACCTCTCGGCCAACGAGCTGTTCCGTATGGCCGACCGCTACGCGAATGCCGACGAAGCCGTGCAATGGAAGAAGATGCTCGATGAAGGCAAGCTGCCGCCTCAATCGGGCCTGGAAGGCTCCTCGAGCAAAAAGCACTCGGGCTCTATCGAGAAGAAAATCAAGAAGAAGAAGAGGTCGCATGTGCTGGGCGTGGTGGCCGTCGTCGAGCGTCACCCGCCGCAGGCTTCGCCAGCTCGGCAGCCCGAGGGCGGGCAAGGTCGACCGCGCCCGCGGTGCAACGACCCAGGTAGCAACGACCAAGGCTGTGGCGACCAAGGTCGCGATGACCGGGGTAGTGGCAGCCAAGGTCACGAAGAAAGGAGTGCCCCTTCGGGCGACCGCTACTGCCCGTTCCATCAGGCGGTCGGCCATGACCTTCACAACTGTCGAACTTGGGCATACCGCCTGGGGAAGTTCTACAACGGTGAAGGCCCCATGCCCACTCTCCCGGGAAAAGGAGAAAGCAGCAAGGGCAAGGGTCCCACGGATGACGACGACGACATGGGTTACCAGGAGCCTCACAACCACATAGCCATCATATTCGGGGGCTCCTCGGCGTACAAGTCCCATAGGGACCTGAAGGAGGCGGCTCGGGAGGTTTGCCACATCGCTCAGGGCAAGCCGCCCATACAACAGCTCAGGTGGTCCGAGCTGTCAATCACTTTCTCCAAGGACGATTGTCCCCTTGGAATGACCAAGCCACAGAAGCTCCCGTTGGTCGTGAGCCCAACCATCAACAATACCAAAGTAGGACGGGTTCTCATCGACGGCGGGAGCTCCCTAGATCTCATATCTGCTACGGTCCTGGACGTGATGCAAATCCCTCAGTCCAAGATCAAGAGCATAGCCGTCCCGTTCTTCGGGATCGTGCCGGGCACCTCGATCAAGCCTCTTGGCCAGATCGTCCTGCCCGTGACGTTTGGAAGCCTCAGCAACTTCCGGACCGAGCTAATCAACTTCGAGGTCGTCGACTTCAAGTCGGCCTACAATGCCATCCTCGGCAGGCCGGCCCTCTCCAAGTTCATTGCCGCCACGCACCACGCTTACCAGTGCCTGAAGGTCCCCAAGCCGAAGGGTGTCATCACTATCAAAGGCGACCATAGGGCAGCCCTGAACTGCGACGAGAAGTCGCTCGACATGGTCGGACAGCTGCCTCAGCGCGGCCCCGACCAAGAGCCGGCGCACTCCCGGCCAAAAGTTACCCTCCAACCCAGAGGAGAAACCAAGGCGGTCCCTCTGAGCGAAGTCAACCCGACCAAGGTCTTTCATTTGGGATCTTCCTTAGATCCCAAATAAGAACTCAAGCTCATTACTTTCCTCCAGAAGAGCGCGGACGTGTTCGCCTGGGAACCGTCCGACATTCCCGGAGTCTCAAGGGAAGTAATTGAGCCTGAGCTAGGCATTCGGCTGATAAAAACACATGAGCGAAGCTCAGCGTTTTTCCCCGGAGAAGCAGGCGATCATCCGGGATGAACTCGACAAGCTCCTGAAGGCCGGCTTCGTCAGAGAAGTCGAGCATTCGGAGTGGTTGGTGAATGTAAGATCGAGGATGCGCCTAGAGGGGGGTGAATAGGCGTTTTACAAGATTAATCGCTATCTAAAATAACTCGCTCTAATCAACCCCTATGTCAAAACCTAATCAAAGATAATACGGAAGTGATAAACTAGGTCTTGACAATTAAGGCCTAAATTAACTAGGCTCACTAGTGCACTAACTAAATTTGGTCTCTACACAACAATGGCTAGATTGAACAAGTAAGCAAAACTAAGCAATTCTAACACAATCAAGCAATTGATAATATAGCAACAAAGTAGATGCTTGAATGTAAAAGAGACAAAAGACACAATACTTTTTACCGTGGTGTTCAGAGACTTGCCAGTCTCCCCTAATCCACGTTGAGGCTAGCCCAAACGAATTGGACCGGTGCCACGAATTGAGCACCCGCCTCAAATCCACTAGTGGTTGCTCTTCTCCGCTCCGGGTAGGTGAGCACTGACCTTCACAACTTGCCGGGGCTTCTCACAACCTTCGTCGAGAAGCTCACCGCGCACGACACCTCCACGTCGTCTAGGTGTCGGCAAACACCAAGAGTAACAAGCCAAGCCTCCCGCTTGAGCTTCACCTCGTGCAACACATGCACTCCGGTGATTACAAATGCAACACATGCACAAGGCTCCCCTCAAGTGTAACACATGCACAAGAGTCACTCAATCCACTTCCTAATTGCAACACATACAATTAGGGCTCACTCTTAGCTCAAAAATCAAATATGAGTGTACAACACATGCAACACCTCACCCAAACACTAAATGGAACCAACTACAACCAAATGCCAGCCCCCAAGGCTCCTTATATAGCCTCCATAAGAAAAACTAGCCGTTGGGGGGCAAAATGGGCAAAAGTGCCCGTGGAGCCCGGTCATACCACCTGGGCCGGTATAACCGTGAGAGGGTGCGGTATGACCGCTTCAGCAGTATGACCGCGAGCACTTGCGGTCATACCGCACGTTGTGAGCGAGAATGCAGGTGTACTGGAAAAAACACACCGGGGGAGGTTGCGGTCGTACCGCTGAGCGGTATGACCGCACCCCCTAGCGGTCATAACGCTTGAGCGGTATTACCTCAGGTGCTAGCGGTATTACCTCTTGACTAACCACTAAAACGCTCATAACTTTTTACTCCGAACTCCGATTTAGGTGATCTTTGATTCTATGTGAAGCTTATCACGAGGGCTACAATCTCCACACATTCTTAAGATTTAAGCAACCATAGATATTTTTAAATATCACTAAAACCAAACTCTATTGTAGTCATTCAAGTCTAAAATCTGATTTTTCGAAATCCCTCACAAAGACTTGATGAAGGGCATGACTACAAGCTAGAGAGAGTCAATAAGATCAAATCTTTAGCCATGTGATGATCAACTCATGATCAAAACTATTTTGCAAAACACATTTGCAAATTCTAATCACATGCTCCAAAAATCAAATGAACACCAATATTTTGCAAAACACATTTGCAAATAATCCAAAAAGCTATAAGATCAATCCTCTAGTCATGTAAGGATCAACACATGATCCCGACACATTGCAAAACACATTTGCAAATGCCAACACATGCTTTAGGATTGAAACCCATAACCTCTAGCTTATTTGCAAACCACATTTGCAAACAACAAATCAATATTTTGCAAAAACACATTTTGCAAACACAAAGCATAAACTTTACTTATGCATGAGCTCTCACCTTTTGCAACACATGCAAAACTTAGCTCCATGCAAAAACCAAATCGATTAAGATTCAATAAGAAGCAAGCATGAGCTCCCTTATTTGCAACACATGCAAATACTTAGCTCATACAAAAACCAAACAAAGAGAGTGAGCTAGAGTGAAGCGGATTGAGTTCACCAACACATGATGAAACTCAAGCTAAAAGACTCAACCCCTCTTAATAGTATGGCACCTAACTAGCAATCCGGTCTCCCATCCAAACACCGAGACCGGTAAAAGACTAGAAAAACATTCTTAGCCCTAACTAGTTATACCTTTGCTTTTATCGATCCATTTGGAGCTTTTATGATTTCCAATCATCTTCTCTCCAAGATCGAATCTTCTTCTTCTTGTTCATCAACACATGATAAACCTTCTCTAGCCCTTCTCTTCATTTCGGGATTTTCTCTTGAAGCTCATCAACACATGATGACTTCTTGTTCCCGATTCTTTATCGTCTTGGACTCAAACTACTTCACAACTCATGGAAGTTTGTTAGTCCAACAAACACGGTTGCCTCAATCATCACTTGCACTCTATTAACATATAATGGATGCCTCTAAGATCAATTGAGCACAACCCAAATAAATTTGAAAGAATAAAAGATGTCTTGAGTACTTTGATGCAACTAATGCTTCATTATACTCAAGAACTTTTTGTCTGTACTTAATCAACAAAGAAACACCATCAACACATGATGAAATATTCTTTGATTGATTGAAAGACAACCGAACCCAATTTAAACTTAATTTAAATTGACATGAGTATACATATAACTACACAAGTTTCATATACTCAATTTGATGGAATGTAATAATCCAAATATTATGTGGAGTGGAAAGGGATCAATACATTTTAAACCATCAACTATAGAATAAACTCCATTAAGTATGCGCATATAAATAATTGAACTTGAAATCAATATGCACATAATTAATCTTAGATAGCATTTGAGTTTATCCTATATTACCCTGAGTATACTACAACTACACAAGTTATATATACTCAAAAGGTTGTTTCAAAGTAATGATCCTTGATATAGAAAGATGAATTAGATCAATACTATTGAAACATCAAGGTAAAGTATGAATTTCCCCTAAATGTGTGCATTCATGTATATATGGAATTGAAAACATTATGCACATCTTGATGTTTAAATAATGGTAGAGTTCATCCTTTAACTTGAATCCAAAATATGCATTAAGATATTATAAAATGAATATGAGTGCATACCTTGGGTTTTTCCATTTTTCAATGAGATGAGACTAATCAAAGATATACTCAATAAAAGAGTTAGTCTCATATTTAGATTTTTCATTAATTAACAATTGAGACTAATCAATATTACGATTATCAAAAGAGTTTAGTCTCAATATTAGATTTGTCATTAACACCAAAACCAAATTAATGGAGTTTGAACTTTCATTCTCCCCCTTTTTGGTGATTAATGACAAATCCAAGCTTAATAACCACATTTGGATGAAAATCATAATATTGAGATAATTTAAACTATTTGAATATATAAGCATGTCTTTGAGCAATATAAGCATTAACAATTGAGAATACATTTGAGAGATTCTTAGACAAATAATTCTCCTCAACCAAATTAAGCTTCCACAAACTCTCCTTTAACCAAATGAGGTATTAAGCTCCTACAAATTCTCCCCCTTTTGGCATTAAACACCAAAAATGGAAAACGATTCCAAAAGGAGACTTTTAAAATGAAGAGCTTGGTAAGGAGATACCACTTTGAAGAGGAGAGAGCTTGGCAAGAAATTCTATGAAATGAGGTCATAACGAGATTGAAATGAATATATATGACCTATTTAAGTTCACAAGAATTCTCAAATAAAATACCACTTGTAAATATTAAGAATTTTCAATAAGATTCAAGAATTCTACAAACTTTTTCTTTGTATGGCCCAAAAGAAGAAAACAAATGGAAACATGGCCATATTTTAAGTTAAGCATGAGCAAGATATTTGAAACACATTAAAATATTCTCTTCATTTTATTAGGCCTTTTAATTTGCAAATGACTCACAAATGGAGTTCTTGAGAGCCTAATAGCACTTAAACGAGGAAAACATCGAAATGAGCGTTGAACTTTCATGAAACCACTTGTAAAAAGTTTTTTAAAGAAGCATTACTTATAATACCACTTGAGGAAAACTTAAAGTTTATAAATATCAATTTTAAAGTGATACTACTTGAAATGCTCATTTTTCAATTGATATCATAAGTAAAGATTGTTTTTCAAATGATACTATTTTAAAAGAGATACCACTTGTAAAAATCACTTTGCATGAGGATACCACTTTTGAGAAAATCATTGATATTTGTTTCAAAAATAAGTTCATTTTCTCAAAAGCCAACACTATATGTTAATTGAGCATGAACTTTATACCGTAACATATCCAAAAAGAGAGTATCTTTCAAACAAACAAAACTCGATTAAACAAGCTCCAAAAGGATTCTAAGGTAAATCATGGAGCTAATACATTTAAACATGCTCAAGTTTTGTTTTGAGAGATTCTTCCACCTTGAAACCAATTTAAAGATATGAAAACCACAAATTTTCAATGAACTAGAATTTCAGATTTTGACATTTCATTTAGGCTTTAAAAGAGAGCTGAAAAAGTATTCAAATGAGGTCTAAAAAGTCTGATAAAATTTTATATTATAGACCAACTATTGAGGATGAATTTTTGAAAAGATAGTCCTCTCAAATTATGCTCTAATTTGGAGATACAGAAATCACAAATCAACTAAAAATCATGCAAAAGTCTGAATTTTCAGCATTTGATCAAAGAGAGAAAAAGCCATAACTTTTGCAAACTAAGTTGAAATTGTGCAGAAACATACTTTGGACTCCTAAGAAACTTTTTCAAAAAGAATTTTCTAAAAAAGAGTCTTCAATCAAAAGATATGCCAAATTTTGCTTTGTAGGTATGAATTTTACTCAAAGAGAAGAAAAGTCAAAACTTTCTCAACTAAAGTCCAAATAATTTGAAACTTTCCAAAAATGAACTTTGGACTAATTAGAAGGTTTCTAAAAAAGAATTTCCTCAAAAGAAATTTTCTTTCAAAAGATATGGCAGATTGCGCTTTGTAGGTATAAAGACAAGTTGAATTTGTATCGAAAGCTCAAAATGCAATATTGTGGGTACCTCGTCTCCGAGCAAGATCGCTCGGATGCTGCGGTAGCTCTTCTACCGCAGGGGTCCGATCCCTTACCAAGAGTCTGGAGGCTTAAGGCGGAGGCCTCGAAGGGGCAAACCCCCCCTTAAGCCTCGGGGGCTAGCTGTCGGGGATTGGATATTCGCGATAGCCGACCATTGTATCCCAGCGGCCTCCGAGCATGCCCATGCTCGGACGTCATCCCCGAGAAAGATCTTCGGGTCGCCCGACCTCCGGGCCGACCCCCCGACCTCCGTCAGGCTCGCCCCCGAGCATGCACCTTTCGAAACCCGCGACGAGCGGCAAAGTCAGCGAAGGACCTCGGGCTTCACCAAAAGCGGCGCGATCCACGAAGACGACGTGGCATTAATTACACGACGGCTCGAAGGACTGCACGCCCGCGATCTGCGCCATGCCCACGTCGCGCTTGGCGTGAAACAAAAAACATCGCGCCCGCGTCCGAACGATGGCGCGCCCTGTAATAAATGTTGTGTCGCTTGTAAACCCCTATAAATACCTTCTCGCACGAAGGGTTCTGGGTTGGTTGGTTAGTTCGACTTCATCCCCTGCATTCCTCATACATAGAGCTCGTTGCCGGTGGTCTGGGGAATAGTCCTTAGAACCTCCCAGGGCCCCCCAGACAAAGATATTGTAACACACCCTCTAGAAGTTAGTACAATCGCTGGACGTAGGGTTGTTATCTCCCCTGCGAGAGGCCCGAACCAGACAAAAAAACCTCCCCCTGTTCGCTGTGATTGTCCCGACCACCTCGCTACCCGTAGTTCGGTAGGCCCTCAGACGCTATACCCCCCGTGAAAAAGGGGCCTTAGCTTGATCCCTCATTCAACAAGTAAGCTCGGCGGGGGACTGGTTCCCGAATCGTCGACACTAGTAAACCCTCTTAATTAATTCTTAGATAAAACTAATAAACTAGAAATGGTCACTTTCACGCGCCCTACTACCCATTAAAAATGGCTTTGAGGAAAAGGCTACTAAACCCTAGTTCTCTGGCTAGTAGGGATCTATATGACAGTTTACATCAATGGTCAGTTGGCCATTTCCCCTCCACGCCAGTACAGTAGTAGGTAAGTTAGAAGGGAAACACGAAATGACTTTAGGTTTTGTTTATTTATTGTGCGATGATTTTATTAAAAAAGATTATGCTCACGGTATCTTTTTCACTCAGGACTGGGTATCCATGCCAGGTGTTATACTAGTGGCTCTAGGGGGTTTCATGTTTGGCATATGCCTACTCTGACCGAAATCTTTGGAGATGATTCTGTCATAGCGGATCGCTCGAAATGTTCAGCAGTTACTTCAGCAGCATATCAAGAAAGATAAGACCACCCTTTTCTTTCCTCTAGACAACCAGTAGAGGCCCTAGTCATTTTATTCCCCCTAGCATCTATCTCAGTCTTTTTGGGTCTAGCACCAGTAATTATTGAAATTCACTGGGCTTGAAATTGCTTCTCATTCTCATAGCTGTGAAATGATTATAAAGATAAATTACAAACCTGTTTTATAGTAAGAGTAATTAATCGTTGTCGTTTCAAGGCTAATCTATTTATTTGTCTTGATAATATTCTTCCTTGTTTACTAATAGATTGATTAATTAAACTCATGTTTCTATAATCAATTAGATCCCCCCAGGCCAAACCGAGGACACCTACGAAAACGTTGTTTGGATTTACGAAAAGTTTGCTCAGAGCTGACTCTGATGTAGTCGATTGTTCTCTAGCACTCGGGCTAGAACTTGAACTTGAGTTTGGACTTTTACTTGAACTTGAACTAGACCCATCTTGTCTTGGAGCACGACCTTGCTCCTACTACTCAGTTGCTAAAATCATTGGCTAGCCTAACGAGATAACAGTTGGTACCAACTTCTTCTTCCTCTCCGCACTTGGCAATCCAGCATTTACTGTAGGCACGATAACTGGTACACTAGAGGTGCGTCCTTCCATGTCCTTTCGTAACAGGGAAAGGTCCTCATGTGAAAGTGGCCGTACAATGCGCTCTATATCTCTCATTTAGGATGGAAAACCCGATCATTGCCGTATTACTTAACATCTCATCATGTAAATGTATTTTATTACTATGTAACATGTTAAATACAATATTATGATATCTTCTGACATTAGTATGAGATACCTCATCTAAAGTTTAATTAGAATATAAGAACATAAAATTTAGTTAAGGGGTTTGAAAGTTATAGTTTGTAGAAGCAAATTGTCTAGAAATCGGTCGTTGCTAGGAGTAGTTGTGGTTATCTACTGTTTAGGGCTATATAATGGATGAATTTAATTATGTTCATAACTAGAGAAAGCTACATAATTTTCGCTAGATTCCAGATATGCTATGGTTTTCTATGTTTGTAGTTGTATACGAATAATTACAAAATTGTGAACTCTAATGTCCCGTAACACAACATATCGGCCCTCGAGGCTCGAAATGAGGGCTAAATGAATTAATTGAAAAATATGGATAACTAGAAAATTATAGACAATCATATGTAGTTTTTAGAGTATATATGGTTTACTATATTTAGGCTTCTAGGTTACGAGTTATGGCCTTTCGACCACCAGGACAACAAATGGTAAACTGTCCGGCAAGTGAGAAAGTTAAATCCAAGGATATGTGTTGGAGCGGCATTGCTATGTTTGGTATATGCACTATTATGGTATGATTTTTATATAGGTATGCTTATTGTAGGAGATGTAACTATGTGTTTGGCATCAAGTGAATGTTAGAATGATGATATGGGTTGTTGATTCTTATTGGAAACTTGTTATTATAATGCTTATATGATTCATTTCATTTATTATAGAAAATGATATGTTATGATGATGAGAATAATAGAGATGATGGAACATGTTAATAACTCATGCCATTTGTATATGTGCATTCATAATAGAAGAAGTGACATGTGTGGGTCTCTATGACCTACTTGGTGTAGGATGAAAGATCTACTTTAGTAGGCACCTCTACAGGATGAAGTGTATGAGAGAATACGATATCGATGGGTGTGCACTCAACGATACTGGTATATGCTATGTGATAAACATATGAGCATGTAAATATATTTGTATTACATCGCCAATGATAAAAAATAATAAATGAGATGAGTGTAAAAAATGGTTATATTATTGAATCATAGACTCACCCAAAGATGATTAATAAGATGAATATGGTAAATGGTTATGCTATTATTTTATTATGTACTTACTGAGTCGTAGACTCACTCTTGCTTATTTTAATGTTTTAGGTGATCAATGAAAACATCATGTGTGGGATGGGAGTAGCGCTATTGTGTCACTTGTCACATCATCTTCCACAAATACCTAATTTTATCATTCATTTATGAGTAGTAAAGTGCTTAGCCAATTTAATTGATAGACTTTCGTAATCGTAGTAATGGACATGTAAACTTAGTCAGTATTATATTAAATGAGATGTTTAGTTGTTTATCTATTGGTTATTTATTCTAGATCGTCGTCGTCGTCAAAATGTAAAGATTGCTCCCGGACTTATGCAATTCAGATGTATCCAAGTGGGAAGACTTTGGTATTCCCAAGTGCGTGGACTTAGGTGTTCTTGGGCGTGAGGTTCCAAGGTTTATTGTTGTTTTTGATACTCCCTCTGTTCCTAAATTCATTGCATTCTAGTTTTCGAATTTTGTTTCTAAATACATACCATCCAAATAATTTCGAGACAACTTTTAACTGTTTTTTCTTTGTATACCTCTACCATTCATTATTTATTACTGTAGAATAGACTAACACACATTATCTAAGAGCAACAAGTGAGCTATTGAAGGATAACGATTTAGTAATTTTTACATATGCCTTGGTTGAAGTCCAAAATCCTAAAACGTCAGTTAGTTTTGACCCAACATATTCCTAAAGCGCAATAGCCCATATGTCTATTCTACTGGTCAAGACAACGATCTAGCTTTACACTGTTTTTTCTTTTGAGGGCAAGTACAATAACAAAACAACTGCTTACTCTATCTATTATCTATGCCATCTAAAGTAAGTACTAAAGCCGTGTACAATAGGTATCTCTAAAAGTTGACTCTAGATGTTGTGCATTAACTATCTTTTCTGTCTTATACATAACTAATCTATCTATACTCCCGTGCAATGATTACTACTAAATAAGAGTTAGTTTTCTTTTCTCTCCTCTTTTCTCACTCTTCTACATAGGACAGAGCTGGCGTGAACGTGCTAAGAATAAGTTAGGGTGGCCTTATTATATATGCCCTGCGAACGATGTGTTTGTACTTGTGCATTGTTCAAGATGGAGCTCGGAATTTTATGCTAGCTCATTCGCCCTCACATTCCACCACCACGCAAATCCAAACCTGCTTATCCTTCCCCGTGAGCTCCTAGTTAATACTCCTTCCAGACACAAATAGTTGTCATTTTAGACATTGGTATAATTCCTAAAACTCAACTTCGGCCACTAATTTATATTGTAATATATTTAACAAAATCCAATAAAATTGTAATATTATGAAATTGTGTTTTGAAACGAATCTATATATATGATTTTCATACATCTAATCTAAATATTTTTAAAAATATATATAACTAAAATTTCAAAAGTTTGACTGCGATAAGTTTTTGTGAACCAGAGTTAGTACTCACCAAAGTCCTAATCACAAGGGAGAAATTAGTTACCACTGAGTTTCAGATCGAGTTCAAACTCATGTTTCCAAAAAATACGACATATTCCATATACACCTGGGCTTCGAATAATCTTAGGCGCCGTGATTCATGTTCATGCGTGTATGGTAGTATACTAGAAGCAATCTAGCGTTGCTTACAGCTTCATGTTTGGGTCCCAAGTAACGAACATGCGGTTCCATTGCCAATTCACACGACATGACCAGCAGCATTTTTGTCGATCCGTTGTTTTCAAGGACTAGACGACCCCCACCTAGGGTTTTAAAACCGTTTTAAAAAACCGTTTGAAATTCGAAATTCAAAAACCACTCGAAAAATTGCTCCGTTAGAAACCGAAAGGTTAAAAAATAAAAGAATTTAGAAAAAAATTAAAAAAAATGAAAACCGAGCAGTTTTATGAGAAACCGTTCGGTTTTCACAAAAATCAACCGACCAATTGAATACTCCTTTAAAAAGATTTTCAAGCGGTTTTCAACGCGTAAATTTTTCCAATTTTTTTGAATTTTTTATTTTTTTTAATTAAACAGGTTTACCAAGTTATTTTAAATTTCAAACCGCAACAATAAGATCGAAAACCACATTTTTTGTGCAGTTTTCACCAGTTTTTGAAATCCTGCCCCCTCCCATCTTTGATCAGTTTGTGCCGCCCCTGCTAGCTGCCGATACCCGGCCGGCCACTTGAGAGCGATCCAGATATGCGCGTTTACTCGTCATCACAGCGTCTACCTCCTGCCTGGTGGGGATGGATGGATGTATACACAATCCGAGCCGTGAAACAACACCAACAACAAAGGCCGGTTTCAGTTTTTACAGCAGGAACAACGCGTCTCTCAGTCCAAGCCTGCCTGACCTGACTAGCCCAGCATTCCCCCTGGCATCGTCAATACGGAGGAGAGGAGCTCTGCAAAGGCTCGTAGAGAATCATCATCGATCCTGGCAGGCATGGAGAGCGACGCGAAATGATCCTTGCTGGTGGGTGCTAGTTTGGCGGCGGTCCGGATCCTGCCGTGCGCCTCCTGAGCCGGCCCCGCGTCAGCCGGATCGCCTCCTCGATGAGCGTCCCCTCGTCCGGTGTTGCGGGGCGGCCAGGCGCCTTGCTCGTCGATGGCCCGGATTGATCGACCTGGATAGCTTCGGTGTTCCGAGGGCCGCTGGCGTCAGGGCCGGGAGGTGGCTGTGGCTGAGCAGGAGGCGCTGCACCGGGAGGGGCAACTGGAATTGGGAGATTCTCTTGCGTTTGCACCCTTGGTGGAGTGGGAGGAACTTGGGCGGGCTGTGGCGGCAGCGGAGGCGCCGATGGTGCAGGAACAGGCGGCGGTGCAGGATTCACCTGCCCAGTCAGTGGAGGTGGTGGACGCTGCTGTTGTTGCTGTGCCTGCAGAGAAAGAGACAGTCAGGTCAGAACGTCTAGTTCAGAAATCTTCAGGCATCATTTCTGTTAGCAGCGTCGCATTCAATTTGATGTGTGCACACATGTAAACTGGCTCCCGCGTGCACACACAGATAAATTGTTTGGCTCTCCTATTTACTAAGCATTATTTAAGCCCAAAAGAATCATTTCAATCCTGCAGCTGGTAAGCATGAAGCCAGTACTGCAGCAGCAGACATTGCCACATGTTTGCACCACAACTTTGTCGTGCATAGCAACGATGTCTGGCGCCTCCTTTGTCAGTAGAATGAACAGCAAATGGCATGATAAAATGGTACAACAGTTATCACGATTCATTAGAAAGATAATGTGCGCCTCTCAAGTCACTAGCTCCAGTAAAGATCATAATGAGAATGGCACTACTGTTCATTTAATATGGTATAGACTATGCATGCATCAAACTTTACTAGAAGCAAACAAGACGGATGGAACAAACTTAATTGGAGGTGTATTACTTCATCCCAGACAGTAAATGACCAAATATTATGTTGGCTTTACCATGTTATACACATGGCACAAATAAGGTTGATGTTCTATGGAGTAGGATTTTCTATTGATGTAATTAAGTAAAAATTGTATATAAAACAATGAAAACGGGCGTTCTAGGTAAGGAATAAAGAAATAGGATGAGAGAGAAAAATAGGGATGCCAGAACTCAGACGTACCTAAGCATTTAACCAAACATATAATGCTACAGTCTGCAGTCCATTTGTATCACCGAAATATAACAGACTGTTACTAGAGGCCCAAAAAAGTAATTGCCTCATGGATCTCAGGAAACATAGGTGATAAAATCAGTAGCAGAATTATTCAAGTTAAACAAATAAAATGAAAAACCATGATGATGCAAAAGAACTTCCCTAGACAAGAGTCACTACTAACGAATAATGACAATGGATAAAAATGGTCACATGACACAATCTAAATAAATTGTGATCCCATTTGGTTGGCCAGGCCTCTTTTGCTCAGAGCCTCAGAGTCAGTGCATCTCAGAAACTTTCCATCACCTCACACACTAGGAACTAGAAAAGTTGCCACCAAACAAACTAGATTCAGCAATATCAGATTATTTTCAACATGCAATTCACTGAAAAACTTTTTTTTCTGCACATATTAGGCTCTATAGCACATGATCCTACATAGCCTAATAGAGTTTTAATAACTAATTGGTTTACTTTGAGAAAAGATTAATGCGACATTCTTTTGTCCCCTTATATTTAAAGCAGTTAGCACTGCCCAGTCCAATAAATAATTGGGCTTTAGGCACATCCCATGAAAGCAAAGAAATGCAAATAATTTATTTCCCCGGATCTTTTGGTGATGCAGTGAGGGCAGTAACATTTGAGCTCAAACTGAAGAAAACCTAACTGGCACAAGCATATGTGTAAAATCATGAAATAACTCACGAGAGAATATGCTACACAAATGTAGTGAGGGCAGAAATCCGGTGTCTCATGTAGTGGGAAGGGAATAAGTAGTTAAGTAATGACTAGCAAGCAAACTTCCACATGTCAAAAAATACCTGAGTACTAGATCCTTGAGTCTGCGACTGCGAAGCAATGTATTGCAATATCTCATGGAACCTTGTCTGACAATAGTTTGCAAACTTCTGGGAGTAAAGAGCTGCCATGTCACCAGCTCTAGTCCTCAACTCAAGTAGATTGCGATCAATCTCAGTTTCATGTTTTGCAATATAAGGCTTAAAGAATGATTCATACACATAGGCAGTCCCCTGAAATCACCCTTTGTTACAAGCAAATCATAAGAAAAACATATTTTAACAATTCCAAATGACATAATACCATACCTGTGTCTTGGGATACCACAGATACACGATAAACGCCAGCTTGGCTTCACTATACATTGGTAACCTATATAAGAATAAAACTATCATCATGAAGAAAGTAATTTTTTCCCAAACTGTAAGCTCATAAAAAACCCAACACCAAAAGATCAAATTACCATGATATGAAATTATCCCCAACTCTCTCAAAAACAGTTACAACTGCGAGTAAAATCCTGCACAACCATGGTCATGCATCTGAGATCAAGCAAAAAGGAATCCAAGAATGATAGTCCAAAGTAAAATGAAAGGGCATCCAAGACAAACCAGTACTGACACCAGAACCGCAACTGCTCAATCTCAGGCCTGTTCAGCTCCACTGTCTTGTAGCAATCGTAGGCTGGGTATGCATATCCAAGAACAAGTCTACAAAAATAGAACAGCAATCAGCTCGCAGGTGTAACTAAAAACATTCCCCCATTGCAGTGATAGAAAAACAATAAGTACAGTTACTGCTTACATCAGTGCTCTGGTAATGAATGAGCCGACCATCTTGAACCCTATAGCACAGAAACATCCGTTAGATACATTTTCAGCTGCCAAAAACGGCTTTGATAAATGACGATGGGCTATGAGCATCAAATCAATAAAAGCAATTATGCCACAGCCCTCCACGACCACAAGCTCCTTCACAACAGCAAACAAAAAATAAATAGATGGAGGCTGCTACTACAGCCGTTACACATATAAAAAGGCATTATTCAATCATGCCAGCATGAAAACTCATGTAATCCCTTTTATTGCTAGAGTTCGAATACAGAATAGGGGAATCCACGTTATTACTTGTTCAGGCAAGACCAAACAAATTAATCTAAACATAATTTGAGAAGGATCAAACTAATTGAGCGCAACAGAAATCAAACGAGCAGCAAGAACTTCTTCCCGCAAAATCGAAATAAATCAGCCTACCTAGAAACTAGAAAGTAAAAAATAACACAGAACAGAAGAATCGCCACATCTGACTCGCAAGTCTCTCAAGGCGCGAACAGCTCGCACCCGACACCACCTCGCGCCGCTCTATTGCAGCCGCCGAATGATGAATGACACCGAAGCAGCAGCGCGGAGCACCATACGAGGCAGCGATCGAAACAGCAGTACGACAGCATCCTAATCCACATCAAAACAGCCTAATATTCGTAACGTGTACGGGAACACCACGCAGAGATCAGATGAGCAGCGACTCTACAGTAAAAAATCAAATCAAAACGAGGGAGGGGGGCAATACCTTTTCTCCCGCAGCAAGCAACGGATCGAGAGCGCGAGCTATGGGCGGCGGCGGAGGTGGCACAGCTCGCCGAAGCGGGGGAGGCCGCTCCGGGAAGCTTCTCGAAGGAAGGCTCTCCCGACTCCCGAGTCGTCGGCGACGCGAGGGCGAGAGAATTCAAATCAAAAGAGGGAAAAAAAAGCAGCAGGACGCAACGCAAGCTAAAGGAAACAAGGAAATTATCGTTCTCTTAGAAACCGCTATTTCTCTTTTTTTTTCCTATGATTAACAATACCACGGATTTTGACGGACTGTTGGTACCAAAATTCATAAAAGATTGAACGGTTTCAAAAGTCAAATAAGTTTAAAATCTAGTCAAACTCTGAAGTGAAATTTGAACAAAAAAAGTCAAAAACCACTCGAAAAACAACGAATTTCAAACGGTTTTCGCGAAAATCGGCGATATGTTGAAAAATTGGGAAAATAGAAGAATTATAAAAAAAATGTTGTAAAATTCTAAACTTCTTTTTTTTCAAAAAAAAATATTCACATCAAAAGTCATAAAGCTACTAATACTAATTTTATGAAATTTTTGGATAATTTTTTCAAATTTCTCAATTTTTTGTATTAAATTATTAACTTAAACGGTAAACCGAACGAAATTAGTTTTTCGACCGGAGCGGTACGAGTCAATTGTGTGGTTTTCCTTTCTCTCCACTCGCCCTTGCACACCGCACTCAATTTTCTTACCTCATTGACCGTAGGTTGATTTTTTTTAAAACAATATTTTTTAAGAAATTACGACATTAATATGTGGATTTAAAAATTACAAGAATAATACATCGTAGCCAAACCATTTGACGAAAATTCTATTTTCGCCAATTAGTTCGGCGAAAATACTTTTTCGCCAAATCATTCGGCGAAAATGCGTTAATCCGTGATTATTACGCGATTTAAACTGAAATCCGGTAGATCACCCTATTTTCGCCAGATGGTGTGGTGAAAATAGGTATTTTCGCCAAACCGTTTGGCGAAAATATTGCCGCCAAACAGTGTGGCGAAAATACCTATTTGCGTCGCACCATCTGGCGAAAATAGGTGTCTCATTTCATTCTGCAAATTGTAATATTAAAACGTATAAAAATTGTAAAATATTAGAAAATTAAATTTAAGGCAGATATTTTGTACATTAATTTCATTCACAAATTTGTTGTAACTTTGAAGCGTTAACGAATTTTTGTTAGTACGACAAATTTTTTTCGAACTGGAAAAATATACCATGCGCTGTTTCCCGTACTCTCTCGCCTGCTCTATCGTCCTCGGTGAAAAACAGCCCTCTCTAACCCGTGAAAAACTGCAACCCACGCTGCCTTCACTAAGGATATGGTGCCAGCCCACCATGGCCTCCTCCCTTCCATCCTGTTGAAGATAAGTCATGTAGTATTTAACAAAATTATTGTTCAATGCCATTTAGTTGACAAAAAAATCATATTGTTCAGTGCGAATTCATGTAGTATTTTACAAAATTATTATTCAGTGTCTTTTGGTTAATGAATAATGCAAATTTCGCTATTCTTCATTCTCTTTGACGACAAATTTCATGAGAAATCATATTAAAACACTGAATAAATCACTTATATTACAAAGCATAATAAGTATCATAACTGTAGCAGTACAGTATGTGAACAACACGAAAGATACATAAACGACAGACCATAAATAATTCGACAAACGACATTCCATAAACATAATAAAGGTCCAATATACCCGCAAGTACATAACATATGATAAAATGATACTACGGAAATAAGATACATAATACTACGGAAATAAGATGTTACTGCGAAAAATAATATAGGCCACACTCTTTATTACAACTTAAAACTGGGAGGAGCATAACTTGATGTCTACTGAGTGGATCGAGGCCACTTCCCCTTCGTCCATGCCTCCGATGGGGCTTCTCTGTCACGATGTGCCCTCTTTCGCTTCCTCTCTCTTTCGGCTTCCTTCTCCTCTGCTTCCTTCCTACGTGCCTCCCCGCGTACGGCGTCACGCTGCTGTTGAAGCTACTGCTTGAACTCCTCGTCCCAGTTGCTTGATCTAGGAGTCTTTTCTCTTCGGGGTTGATCTTCATGTCGAACCACTGCTCAAATTCACACAGTGGCGGAGTCGACTGCATGAAACATAAATTAGCAAAGTTTTATGTACAAATATTACGAAACACGTATGATTGTTACCAGTTGCCGAGTCCTCAATCTCTTCTCCGGCGGGTCGAAGGCGTAGTTGCGGGACTTCCAATACCTCCTCTTCCAAGTTGGAATTTCCCAAGAGTGGACAAGCTTGCAAGGATCTCCGCACAGACACATCGGTGAGACAACCCCGAAAGGTACGAAGAGGTCCTGGTACGTAATGTTGCGCGGCCACGCCGAAGCGCCTATCTCTTCCTTCGCCTTCCCCTTTCCCTTTCCACTTGCACGCCTCGGTATTTTGGGTTGATCATCTACTTCTTTTCTCTCTTCTCTCGATTCTGTTTTTCCTCTTGGTCTCGCTCTATGGGAAGGAAGGCAGGCGGGTGGTATAAAGGGTAGCTATCGCCCTTATATAGGGCAGCTATCGCCGTTCGTCTGAAACAGCGGGCTGCAACGTGTTGTAGTTTCAGTCTTAAAAAGTGGTGGGTGGCATGGTGTTGTCACTTCGCTGTCTGAGAAAGCTGGTAGCAGCGTGCTGTCACATCGCACTGAGAAAGTTGTTCTGTGCGTCGTCGTTGTCTTAGCGTGTGGTCGTTTCGGTCTGAAAAAGCGGGCTACAGCGTGTTGTCGAATCGATCTGAAAAAGCGGGCTGCAGCGTGTTGTCGAATCGATCTGAGAAAGTTACAACGTTCGTGCTGTCACATCGTATTGACATCGGAAAAGTAAAAAAAACATGAACAGCACTATTAACATTGTAAAATAGTACGGAGCAAAGTAAGAAAGCGAGAACAACACTATTAACGCTGTAAAACAGTACAAAGTATGAAACAAAAATAGGACAATAGCCTAACAATGAGTCCCTGGTCGGCCACACCCCCTACTGTAGACCCTATCCTGCACCCCTACCATGACCTCTCTTCGCCCTATATGCTGAAGCCGGTGCATCGTCCAGAGGGCGTGTGTGAAGCTCCTGCGATGGTCGCGCCTGCCCGTAGTCTGAGGGGCTGTAACACTGCACCGGTCAACGCTCACGGGGAGGCAACGCGTACACGTAGGAGTCGTAGTCCTATTGCGTGAACTGCGTCGGTGGAGGGCTCGTGAACGTGTACCGTGAAATCTTGATCCGCCCGATACTCGGGCTCGGCGTAACGAGGAGTGCGATGGTGAGAGAAGCATCCTCCACCCCGGCGTAGCTTTGCATGTTCGGGTAATAACTTTTAATTATAGTTACGTGATACTTATACGAAACGTGAGTAGCTCGACTTACCTGGTGTGAGGATCATAGTGGGACCGCGTGGTGGCTGCCAACTGGACCCTCCAACCACGTTTGGACCCGAAGGCAAAGGGGTGTGGAAGCTGGACTCCGCCTCCGCTATGTGACGAGGAGCTGGGGTCGGTGTGTGGTACGAAGGCACGCGTGGCGACCTGGATGAGGTGCCACGATCAGTAGCGTCGATGTGCCGATAAGAACCGAGCTTCACAATCCTACGAGTGGTGCTCACCAAACATCTCCACGCCTCTGTCATCTCGTCCAGCGTTACAGTGACTCCGTCACGTAGTCTGGACAAGACGATGTTGCTGTGCTCATGTAAGTCCCTAGCGTGGTCCACCTGCCACGTACGATAAAATGATATGCACATGGACATAGCGTAAGGAATACATATTGTAATTTATAAAAATAAGACTTACCATGGCGTGGATGGCCGCTCCTGCCTGGTCTGGATACAAGTCAGCCACGCTAGGAGCGTACGCGTGGGTCGGAGGCTCCTCCACAAGTAGGAGATGGGCACGCGTCCAGGGCATGTACCAGGCCAGGTACTGCTGGTAGGACGAGCAGTCGTAAGGTGTGTCCTCATTGACGACGTCCTCCTGTGCCCCATCACACTGTGCGAGCCACAGCTCTATCCTCCGTAGCAAGGTTGGCAGGGTCTTCTGAGGTCCCTGAGTAGAGAATCTGAAAAGAAATCCAAATTATTAGACATAAGACATAAGTATTTAATATATTCTTGGTCGAATAACTCACGTGTGTACTCCCTGCAGTAGACGATCCCCCCAAGGAACAGGGACTAGCTGGTGAAGGCCGAACTGCCTGAGGACTCAGTGCGGCGCGTAGTCCTCCACGAAGACGTCGAGGACGATCTTTCTCCTCGTAAGCCAGTAAGCCTGGTTCCTATAGCAAAGCATCGAGAGCCCACCTGGCGCGGCTCTCTCCACGACACGACGCTCACTGTAAGGGTCCCAGATCACCTGGTCCTTGTGCAGGTGGTCAAACGCCTCTGTGAAGGAGTGGTACGCCGAACGTACATGTACTCCTGCCCACTGTGGCTACAACACAAAAAAATGTGTAAGCACATGCGACAGTAATTAAAATTTGATAAATGCAATATAAGAAAATATGTATCCGTCGTCGAGTCCAAAGCGAGCCCATGGTCGGGCGGTCGTTTTCATCACCTCCGTACATGTTGGCGGTGTAGTGTTGTGGGTCGACAAACGGTTGACCCACAGGGAAGCGCACGAACGACCAGAGCTGAAGAAGAAGAGGCATCCCAGTCAGATTGGCGGTCTTACTTTTCTTCACGCATGTATCACAAAGGGCGCGATACATGGTAGCAAGAACCATCGAACCCCAGGATACCTGCGGGACGTGGTCTGGGTCAGCATGGGCAATAGCCCGTGCGTAGGCTATCCACCGCGCGTCGACGCTGTCGCCGTGAGTAGTCGTGAACATGACCATCCCGAACAACCACAGCAACTAGGCCTCCAAGTGTCATGCCACTTGGTACTTCGTGGGGTCCTCTGGCATCCACTGCACCTGTGACAATTAACATATGGTAATATGAGATTAACGTTATAAAAAATTAGAATAACATATACACGTACAAGCACTCACCTCAAACTGTGCCAACCACCTCCTCGATGGCCCGTGCCTCTTCTTGCCGACACGTATCTCCGGGTCACCGTCACCTCTCCGAATGGCAGGTGAAAAGTGTGCGTCTCCGGCCTCCAACGGTCGACCAAACACGACAGCAGGGACCGGTCGAACAGAAAACGCCGTGACCGCTCTGGACCATCCTCACCCTCCGCCTGATCCTCGCCCGCAGCCGCGTCCTCAGCTGAGCCCTCAACCATGCGAACGAGAGGAAGCAACCCAGCATGTGCCAACCTATCGATAGGAAAAAACTGTTGCAGTATTCAAATATTAGTTAGATGAAATGCAATTATGCGAGTAATAAAACATGTAAATGTAGTGCAACTCACCTGGTGTAGAAATGTGGGTGGATTCGCCATGTCTTGTTAGGCACACGGATTCGTAGCAGAGACACCTTCTCAATGCCCTCTGTCGTGTGGACGAACGCACGGTGCCGTCGGTCCAAGGAAGAGTCCAGAAGTGACTTGGGGTGCTCCATCCCTGCAAGTAAACAGGAAGACAACAGAGTTATTAATGTAAAACAAAAGACTGGAGAGTTCAACATAAATAAACAAACGACATACCATATGATAAAATGATACATATTACACAATTCAATACATATTACATAATTCAATCATAAACATAAGAACACCTCCTAACAGGGCCACCCACTTCAGATTCATCCATGTCATTACGAATATGCCTAGACTGTGGACGACCAATCTGCCCTTCCGCACACCTCCGCAAGTTTGCATCCGGTAGACATATGCGCTCATCTCTGTTAATGACAGTAAAATCACCGTGTGCACGGAAACTACGGAACTCACCGGACCAGGTATTGACAACATGATCCTTCAAATAGAAAGGGGACACGTATTGCAACGTGTTTATCCCAATTTGCCCACAAGCAGCAATCACATGCGAGTAGGGAATATGAAGAAGTCTTGACTTGTTGCAGGTGCATTCACACCATCCTGTGGCCTCTTGGCCTAGGTTATGTAATAACCGCTGTGTCGGTTCCCAATCCCCCTTTGCACCGGAGAGTCACTTCGAAGCGGTACTCAGTGATTCCGAAGCTACACACCATATGCAGCTGAGCTTTACTGGTTCATTCCTCCATGTAGGCCATCATCCACCCACAATACGGCATTTGCAATGTCGTGGCATGAAGTACAGCTTCCGCATGCCTTTTCTGGAAGTAGCCAACGATGCCGTGCAACATGCCATCCAGGATGGCCACAAGTGGTAGCAGACGCAGGCCTCTGATGACCCAATTGTAAACCTCGGCTATATTTGTTGTCATGACACCAAACCTATTCAAACATATCAGTTAGCACAATAACCCTAATTGTTCAACCGTCGCAACTATGTTAATTTAGTATACTAACCTGGCGCCTTCAGTGTCATGGAGCAATGCCCACTTCTCCAACGGCTCCGCCTCTATCCAATGTAAGAAACACTTAATGTTCCTTGACGATCGTTTCCTCAGATTTGGAGGATCGAGCGCCCCAAGGGGTGATAGTCTTTTGGGTGGGCAATCGTTCGGCGTTGGTGGTTGCTTCTTTAGCTCTTCAATATGTGTGGTAGTGTGCTTATCCAACTCAGCCAATATCGCGTTGAACTTACGTGACTGGTTCTGCTTGCATAACCTCTTAAATAGGTTCATCAATTTCTTATTCTTATATTGCCTGAAAAAATTTGCTCCCAAATGTCTTATGCATCACCTGTTCTGCATGTCACGCTATGGAAAAGGCTCATTAAGGTCCTCCTGTAGAGTCTTATTTGTCAAAATGATACATTTATGACGATCATGAATAATGCACACGTTAGGCCGATCACGAACTACCCCGAACTTCAAATGTCTGAAAAACCATAGCCAGCTATCCCGGTTCTCACCCTCAACAAATGCAAAGACCACTGGAAGTATGTTGCTGTTCGCATCAACTGCAATGGTCGTTAGAATCTGCCTCTTGTATTTCCCAGTCAGAAATGTACCATCGACACACAGCAATGGACGGCAGTACCTGAATGACGCAATGCAAGGACCCAATGAAAAAAAACACGACGAAATATCGAGATCCCATTACCATCCGCTTCGCTTTCTTCGAAAGGGATGTACGTGCCAAGGTTCGTTTCCTTCAAGACATCAAGCACACGAGGTAGGTTACAATATGAAGTCTCGTATGTATAAAACCTCTTCTCTAATGCCTTTTGCTTCGCACGCCAGACCAGCAAGTAACTTATCTGGTACTTAAATGTTCTCAAGATTGCTTTTTGAATATAAGAACACTCAATGTCCCGCTTCTCGATGATCTCATTGAACATCACGTTAGCGATTACAACCACATTCAAGTTGCGGTGTTTCACTAGAATATTTTCTAGTCTGCATGTGTGCCCATCTACTCGTGATGCAATCCAAAATGTCTCGCACTTCGGCTTGTATGCATGAACTCGGAATTCACATCCTTCGGTTATGCACTTCACTGTGTATCTATCTGGCCAGGACAAAATAACCCGGAACTCTCTCTGCTGCGATAGTGCACATAGCCTCACTACCTACTTCAACTCAGAATTGTTTACCAAAATTTGATTCAGCAGAATGGCATTGGTACCATGCTCCCAACGCGACTCATGTCCCCACAAAACTTCCATACCAGCTTTGTTTTTCCTGTTCCACTCGTCAGGGATGGGTACATCTGTTGCCCCAGTACTGCCATGCATTTCATCATCATCATCTTCCCCCTTCCTCATCTTCATTGATGTCATCATCAAACTCCAACATTTCAGCTTCATCTTGCATCGCCATACGGTCCACCAACTCCAATTGATCAACAAGTTGCTGAATCTCCTCCCCTTCATCGGTCCGACCTTCTGCGTTTGCTACATCCCTGTTATCATCCTCCACTGCTACCTCAACCGGCACCACTGCCTGAACTTGTTCAGCTATAGCCGATGTGCTGCTTTCGCCCACATCGCTAATATTCACCTCTTTTCTAGGGCAAGACTGCACCAGCATTACACATCGAGGTTAGATCCCTTGCACCACCTTAACTATTTCTCCCACATGTATGTCCGATCTACTTTCTTCAACTCCCACAGAGACGGGTCACTTTTACTATACGTGAATAAGATTTGAATGGTAATAGAGTAAACACTTAGATCTAGAGAAAAATATTGGGTCAACCAAAACTTTATATCACGGATGCTAACTCTATCGGCGAATAAGTGTTCCACCATGGTGACTGCAAAACTGCTCAAATCAACACCATTCTGCCCAGTTTTTATTTCACCATCGCCATAATATACCCTAAATTTCACTGGATCCGACATTACTGCGACGACATAAATAAAACTGATTTTTAGATCACCACTAACGTTTAATATCACTAACTAAACAAAATTAAATTTTAGATCACTCCTAACATGTAATATCACTAACCTAAATTAAACAGCGCTAATAAACTATCCCGCTACCAATACTACAATACACATCTAATATCGCTAACCTAAAATAGAGCCACTAATTAACAAAAATATTAACTACAGCTAACTAATTATATTACACATCTAATATCACTAACTATAGTATATATCTATTATCGCTAATATTGCATCAATATCTAGTATCGCTAATATTGCATCAATATCTAATATTTGACTAAATTAATAGTCACCATAAAAATTTAATAACAAAATTACAAAGTGATGATTTTACCTTTTTTTCCTTCTTTTTCCCTTCTTCCTTCTTCCTCCCTCCTCTCTCCCTCCTCTCTCTCTTTTCCTCTCCCTCTCCCACCTCTCCCGCGTGCTCTCTCCTCTCTCTCTCTCTCCCGCGCTCTCTCTCCCTCCCGTACTCTCTCCCTCTCCTTCTCTTCCTCTTCCTCTCCATCTCCTTTTCTTTCGTCGGTCGCCTGAGCTCGCGCCTGCTCTTTTTTCTTCAGCCGAATGCGCTCGGTTCTGGCGTTGGAAGAAGCACTATGCGCCTATTTTCGCCAAACACCGTTTGGCGAAGACTATTTTCACCAAACGGTCCGACAAAAATACTATTTTTGCCACACCGTCTGGCGAAAATAGCGTGATCTACCGGATTTCGGTTTAAATCGCGTAATAATCACGGATTAAGGCATTTTCGCCGAACTAATTGGCGAAAATAGTATTTTCGCCAAACGGTTTGGCTACGATGTATTATTCTTGCAATTTTTAAATCCACGTATTAATGTCGCAATTTCTTAAAAAAATATTATTTAAAAAAATTCACCGTAGGTCCATAGAGTAAAAGGGACCACTTGTCTGTCACGTTCAGTGTGTCTTGCACTCCTGCGGGACTTGCTGACGTGGGGTGGAGAGCCTCTCTGAGTCGTCGGATATTCGTCGGATATGGGCATCATGTAAAAAAAGAGTTTAATAACTACATGGATATACATAGGCTAGTCGACATTGAGGTGGTCAAGGTTGGCTCATGCCTCAGTTGGCATATGATTGCCTCAACCATTTTAGACATGAGAGATAACCTACTTGACTTAAGTATCCTCCTCATCAAACTAAACATAACTTCCAACGAGACAGTCGATACCAAAACTACAAGTATATTCTGTACAAATTGCGATAGCATATGATAAATGTATTGATGATTCTTCTACTACAAGAGCAAGATGAGTTCATGTCATCGATGATATCGAGCTCAGCCTCCGCAAAAAGCGTGTCAAGATAACGGAGCATCAGCTCGGTGCACATTCTCAGTGTTGATGTTCGTGTACTTTCCAGGCTTCTTTCTCTACCTTTTTGCATCTCTATTGTCTTTGTTAGAGATATGCTCTAGAGGCAATTATAGAGATAATTATATTTCCTTATGTTCATAACTTATTATATTGTTCCGTGAATAATATCATTATTATTTATCAGCAAGTATGTGACTTATTTATAAAACTCCATATATGACCTTGTGATGATTATTCTAAAAGTGATTTCTAGTCGATAAACATATAATGACACATATGCATAGCCTAGCATATGTATTGGTTGAAATCCATGTTTCGCGGGTCATGGATATAGAGATATCAAACCAATAATATGGACACATATTAGAGAACATAGAGTTAAATAGATCCACTTTGAGGCATTACGAGAACATTGCAATTTTACTTGTCATTAGTTCTCATATACAATGTATATGTTATATCCTTACACTTAGGTTCACGCATGTACTCGAGATATGTAATGACTTATTTAAAGGTTACCAAATGATACTCTATAACTAGTAGGGCTGAAAATTTGGCTCGCGGCTCGCAGCTCGACGGCCAGGCTTGGCTCGGCTCGGTCAAGCTCACAGCTCGGAGCGAGCCCGAGCCGAGCCTATTTTTGTGGCTCAGTTTTTCAGTGAACCGGCTCAACTCGGCTCGCGAGCTGCTCGTTGGCTCGGCCCAATTAGCTCATATGAGCAAAACTCTAAGCGATACCTTGTGAATTTTGAATTCTTGAACCCTTGATGATGCAATGTCAGTGTTTCTGTTTACTAATTGTTCTATTGAACCTTTAGATTTACTAATTCTGAATGCAATGTCAGTGTTTACTAATTCTGAATGCAATTTCTTGAACTCTTGATAATGAATGCAAATGCAATTATGTTTTTTTGTTAGTAATATCTTGACTTTATTACTTGAAAGCTATGTTGTTTGGTCATTTCTGAAGTTTTATATTAAAAATTGAAAAAAAAACTCTTATTGGTCTGGCTCGGCGAGCCGAGCCGAGCTTGGCTCGGCTCGCCACTTGACCGAGCCGAGCCGAGCCTCCAGCCCTAGTAACTAGGTAGTTATAAAGGTGGCTTTCAGATTTATCATGAAGCATACTGCGAGGCATGGTGGATTAAGATATGATTTGCCTCTCTATACAATAGGAGAGATATCTCTAAGCCTTTCGTGTAGTCGGGTTCCAGAAATACATGGCCATACTACTTGTGGTTAAAGAGTTAACCGTAGTTTAAGATTTCGAGTCACGTAATCGAGAAAAGAGTGGTCGAGCTAACTAAACAAAGATGTCACATACTCGCATTTAGTTTGACTGATATCATGAGGCAATGGGAAATACATATAACTAAGCATTGTTAAGGTTCATCTGATGTGATCTTTACATATACTTGGGAATCAGCACGTCTTTGCTAAGGACCACTACGATTAATGGTCGAGTAAGAGTACTTAGCTATGTCCAAGTATACATAAGCCTATAGAGTCGCACACTTAAATAGCTGGGACTTAATTCGGATGGTGATCCAACATCCAAAACCGTAAAATCGGCGCTAGCACTCTGGCACTTGGTGTCATTGCTCTGTAAGTATGGATACTTTAGAGGTGTTGCTACAAAACCTCAACGCTATAACGATCCGCAACCTGTGACGGTTACGAGGAATTGTTGAAGGAGACGCAAGGCTAGTATGACTATAACCGTTGATACGCTACATTGACTCTACTTTCGTTAAGGGTCTACACGTCTAGTGGTAATTATGTGATCTATAACTTGCAATACTTCTTTAGTTACGCAATAAAAAATTTTGAATTTATACTAGAGTAGTCTACCCGTTCCCCTTCATCTGCCCTTTCTCTACAAGTGAGGACTGCAACGACGAGAACTGCTGAACAAGCCACAATACGCCGCAGTATCGTAGTGAGGCACTCTGCCACGTGCTGTCATACCCTGCCATGTGCCATGTCTACTTTGGATCTATCGGGCCTGTTTCGTAACATACCAATCCAAACATATCGTGTTGTGCCACGTATTATATCTGATCATGAGACCCACACTATCTTATCATTCTTGCCATGTTTCGACCATATCATATTGTACCTACTGTGCACGGACCAGTCCAACGCATATGTATTTGCGTCGGCCATTGTGAGGAGCGGAAATGTGTCACGGCACGCGTCAGCCTTTATACCCGGCATCGCTCGGCCTATGGTGTTGGTGGGTGGTTTTGACTGACAAGAGCGCGGAGAAGTCAAGGAATTGTTCGTGCCATGGCTGGATTAGGAGGGGAAAGGAATATGAGTAGGTGCGGAGGAGGCGACTAGATCTCGGCCGTCCACGTCGTCCTCCGCCGGCACTCCCGATTCGGTGGGGGCAAACGGAGAAAGCGGCGGCCGATGTGCCAACCAGTGAATGGCATGTGGGGCTACTAGTGCTGACACAGCACACCATACATGACAACCTATGGCTGTTTGGTTCGTTACCTCAGGTAAGTATCGATGCAGCCTTGTATGATGTTACATCAGCTGTAACATCTGTCTTGTGCTAGCAGTAAGAGCGGTGTTTGGATTGGTGTCGACGGGTTTCGATGGTGTAAAAATGCATTAAAAAATTAACGAAAACGGCATGGTAAGCAGTATTATAAGAATAAGATTGCTGTGATGAATGGTCAATGATAAATACATGGCGCTGGTATAGTTGGATCATCGATTGAATGCACTATATGAATCGATCATGTTTCTTTTGTGCATTATCTCTTGCCTGTTGATTTCAAGTAGTTTTGCGTGAGAAATGCCCAACCCTAGCAATTGTCTTTCTTCTATTCTTTACTGTACTCTCACTCTGCTTCGTATGCACCATCTTGCTTTTTTAGAAAAAAGGAAAGAAAATAAAAGATGTAATATTTGGCTACACGCCTATGTGAAACTTTATGAGAGCTCCAATTAAAACACAGAATTTTCACATAAAACAGTTTGATTCTTATAAGACTATGAAGATTCGGAATGACTTCGGGTCGGACGTCCGATATTTTTGAACGCGTTGCAATATTTTTTCTCTACGTATGTAACATTTTTTTTCAACACGTGCAACATTTTCCTTCGACAACAGTAGAAATACGGCACAGTAAACGGATGTTGCACATGTTGAAAAAAAAAATTGCACGCGTTAGAAAAAATGTTACAAGCGTTAAAAAAAATATTACAAGAGGTGTCCGATAAAATGAACAATGATCGGATGTCCAATTGCTAGTAATCGCCATAAAGATTTTCTTTCGAGTTCTAAACGGGGCCTAGAAAAATTATGGAAGTAGAGACCAAAGGCTAGAGAAATCCTCCTATATGTGCAGAAGCCCAATGAAGTGCTGGGCTACGATGGTAGGAATGAATTTCATGTACAGAGAAGGGATGTTCAGGAGTTGGGCCCGCAATGTGTTTTTGAGACACCGCTGACGGCAGTAAAAGACCTATGGCCGATTAGGCCTTCTGTATTTTGTTGAAGTAATAATAAGGAACTTTATATTTTCTTCAGCGCGTTGGAGGTTAAAATTTAGCAGTAACCATTGGTTTATATCACAAATACTACTGATAATAAAGGATTATACAAAACCATGAGCAAACGAGATTAGTTCGGAGGGTGAATCCAGCGATATTCATACAAATCTTACGTGATTAATGAATTAAGAGAGGTGCTTCTATGGTTTTCTTTTTAACAGTTGTATAAATATTAAAGTATGAATGAATGGTAGATGATGATTACTTATCCTTTTACTTGCTTCAAAATTTATACAACCTGTATTGAGTGAAAAAGTATTAAAGCACTGCTAGTTTTAACCCTACAATTAGTCCATCACATACATTGATACGTAGAGCATGAGACGGGAGGAATGCATTCATGCTGTCCCATCCATCACTGACTGACGCTGTTGATATTGCATCTGATTACACGTCGATGCGATGGCATATTGACCACCGGAGCAGTGGTGGTGGTGGTGGAGGTGGCTGGCAGTAAGGAGTAGCAGTACACTACAATGCGCTTTTGCCGAGCAGCAGAGAGAGGGTTTCTTCCAAGAAACAATGCATGTTCCGGAGTAAATCGAAAGATACGCCTACGCCAGTACATGTACTGAGATCAAATCTGTACTGCAATCTCAGGCCAAGAAAGCTTTGCACACGGTGGATTCATAACCAGCCTTGATAGCGATTTATTTGCAGCTCTAGTAGCTGGAGTATATTAGAAAGAGGGAGGGAGAGGGGGATATTTAAGTGGGGAGAGAGCGACAAAAGCAGCAGATCACCATGCACCAATCAGGCAATCACCCACCACCTTGTACAGACATGTACCCAGTACATGTGGACAGAGCTTTAGCTAGGAGGAGGAGGAGGCAAGTGCAAAGCTTGCAACTTTTCGTCCATGCCCACACCAAGCGGCCAACAAAAAGGGAGACGTCGTGCAGGTGCAGTGCCTCCTCGCATTTACCACTCACCGCCTCCTCTCTTCCCTTCTCTTGTCCTCAAGAAACAAGGCAAGCAACCACCCACGCCACGCAGCCAGACAATCAGCCGCGCACTTGTTCGTATGCCACTTTCGCTTTCCCCCGGCGATTTTTTTTCGTCCTCTGCTCGTCGTCGTTCTCTCGTGTTCTTCCTCTTGCTGCTGATTCTGCTGCAAGGTTTCGAGAAGCTGGAGACAGGAGATCAGCGTCCTCTTGTTGGGTTAGTTTGTGGATTTTGAGGGAACTTTTGTTTATGCCGGACTGCGTTTGTTCTTGATGTGCTCTGCAATTCTGCTCTGTTTACTCTGATTTATGGTTGGAACTGCACCTTGATTTCAAGAGGAGTTTGTAGCTATTTTATCTCTTTTCGTTGGCTTTGATCCTGCTGTTTGGTTTCTGCCTTCGTTTACATGGGTATGTCTCTTTGCTTGTTTGGTTTCTTGGGCTATATAAACTCTCAGACAAGAGCAAGAACTGGGGAGTTCAGTGTATGCCCTTGGAGTAGTTTAGTTCCATGAATTGTACGTACAACAAAGCATTTGGGGTTGAAAATTATTATTTCCGAGGCTAAATTCAATTTCCATGTTACGAGCATGTGTAGAAAAAATTAATCATCTCCATTACATTTGTTCCACTTAGTGCTAACAGGAGCAAAATCTGATGTCTTTCTCTCTGAAGAATTCAGGAAAGATTTTACATTTGGATCTGGATAAAGATTTGCAAATATATTTTTCCTTTATGAGATTCTTGGGGGTTAAAAGGTTCATGGATCGTTTTCAGGCAAGGAACACCACCAGAAAGAATTCCATCTTTTGTTTACCACATTTTCACCCCTCCCTCATCAGCTCTCCCAGCATCCGATTCCTATCCGTTCATAGGACCAAGCAGCTTACTCCCCCTCTTTTTTATCCTAACTTTTGGTGTTGCCTTTGCTTCCAATATACCACTAACCTCTGGATGGTGTCTCCTTGTCTCAGTCCTAGCAGTACTACTACTCTCACATAAAGAAAAGAAAGAAGCTATTATTCACTTCGCTCCTCTTAGGCTAAGCCCTCTGTGTGCATGTATATCTCCTCTTCTGTTCGTGTTATGTGATGACTGCATTTCTTGTGTGTATAGGGTGAGGAGAGAGAAACAGAAGGGGTGGGAGAGAGACTTGTGAGATCTTTTTGAGCTAACTTTTTGGATGGCGGATATGGAGAAGAGGGAGAAGCTGGTGGTTGGGCTCACAAGAAGGAGACACATGATAAGGAGTGGCTCCTCTTCCTCTCCTGCGACTGCTGCTGGTATGTATGTGTGTAACAGTGTGTTCTGTGTTGTTCCTGCCTGCCCAAGTGGTTTCTCCTCTTCCTCCTGTGTCCGGAATCAGATGGTTACAGTGGGGTGAACTAACTCTGCAGCTTTCTCACTCATCTTCCCAAAATGCCCCTTATCTTTTCTTAATGCAACCTCGAAAGAACAGACCTTCTCTCTCTCTCTCTCTCTCTCTCTCTAGTGCTCTTTTTTGTTCTTTCCTCTATTCTGGTGGGCCCCCCCTGATCACCTTGCTATAGACTATAGTGCCCTGCGACATGGATTGGATGCAGTCCTTTGCAACTTAAGCGATTCCCAGATAACCGTTCGATGGAAAGTGGACGGTCTGGATCGGCAAAATACCGTGGGCTTCTTTGGTTGGTTTTAATGTTTTTTTTTGAAAAATTAGCCCACTTTTATGCCCTTTTTTCATTGATTTGGACAGGAGTATTAGTGTATTGCTACTAGGGGTTGGCTAGAGATCACCACCACATATTTGTTTACTAGCTAGTAAAATATTATAGAGTATCAGTAGTGTCAGATTCTTGTCAATTTTGTCCAAAATGAGTGTTTGAATTTATATTTAAATAGTAACTGTAAGTATGAGGGGTTTGACGTTTTATTTTTGGAGGGATGAGCTCTACTGGAATTTACAAAATATGCCAACTTCCCTCTCAACCGCAGGCCACAATAAACTCTCTTTTTTCCTACCTTTTTCTGTGGAGCGTTTTAGATTTTTCTGATTTTGGATGGTTCGATTAGGTGAAGCTTTCGTGAAGAAATCCCCCAGAAATGATTATGTTGGCTTGGGTCGTAACGCTTGTCACCTACTGCCTACGTGTAGATATGCACCCTTTCCTTTTCACAACACAAAATGCTCCTCATGGGATACGGACAGAGCATGATACAACACAAATGAAAGAAATTAAATCATGTATCAAAAAAGATGTTTCTTCTCCTCCTTTTTTAGATCCTTAAATCCAAGAGCTCTTTTAAGATACACTAAATTTAGTATGAACCATTCATTCTTTCTTTTCGATTAAATAATCAGATTACGCTTAACAAATCAATGATTATATCTGATTAATTTCTCTAATCCAAACCTACATGAAAACTGTACCTGAAAGTACGTTGCATGATAGCAGCTGTTTTAACGACTTAGTTACCGCTTGATCTCTAACATCAATTGTCTCTGCACGTTGCTTCCAGATAGGAACAGAAATGGGGGTGGAGGTGGAGATTACAACGCGGCATTCAGGCAGAAGAAAGGAAAGGCTAAGGCCTTGAAGTGGAGATCAAGCAACAGCGACATGAATGGCAAAGGAGAAGCACAAGGCTCTGACGGAGACTGTGATGATACAGTCCTCTCCTCGCTCCATTCAACTTGCTTCAGCAGTTTGATCAGTAGGAAAAGAGTGAGGACCCTTGGAAAGGTTCTGTCTTGTTTTGCCTTCTCTGCAGTTCAATCATTTGCTGCTTCCTGTTCTTTATGCACATCTTTTGTTCATTTTGATGTTTCAAAGGTTGCTGAGGATTGTCATGCTGTTGATCCACCAGTTCCTAGAAAATTAAGATCAGGTACTAACTACTGTATTTTTTTCCTCTCTCACAAAGCTAGAAAAAGGAACAACTTTGGCCTTTTCTCTTTCATCTTTAGCGATTTACAGATAGGATGGCCAACAAATAATAGTAGGGTTTTTAAGTGTTTATTTTCTCACTATCCTTTTAGCATATATGATTTTACAGTGGGCTGCAAAAACTCGATAGACTTTTGATTGTAAGGCTAGGGACTATTGCTAGTGAGAACCTCAAACCAAATCTAACCTAGCATATATAGTATTTAGCAGCGGGTCCTCGAATATAATATAGCTGATTCTACTTTCTTTCCAAGAGTTCTGGTGCATCCACAGATGAGATGTTGTACTAAGCAATTGGTTGTGAGCAGTGACAATAGCAGGGGTAGTTTCGTTGTTTAGGGATTTATAGCTCCGAGTTAATATTTTAATTCGGAGTCTCCTACTTTCAGCCATAAATAAGCGCGCCAATCGAACTGTTTCTTCAGCACCGCGCCATGTCAAGAAGAGACGACATCTTTCAGCTATCAGCGCTCAGACTTTTTTTATGGATCGCGGCACAAGATTCAATGAGAGCTCGGTGTGTATTTTTTGCTCGCAAACTTTTCTTCAATTTGTCATGGTGCCAGACGGAAAATTGAAAGTGAACTGTGGATTCTTGCTTAGCAGTTATCGCGTTCTTATACGGAGGAGGAGGAAGTAGTTGCTGATGCTTTGCTGTCACTATCTCAAACATCCCCTCTTTGTGAGCTGACGGCCGACAAAGCAATGGCAGAAGATAGCTCAAACATAAATGTTGCCTCAACTTCATGTTCAGAAGGTTTGTTTGCAGTTTGTCTTACTATTGTCGTGCTAATGTGGCGACTCACGTAATTAGCCCAGGGTAATGACAGTCCCACTTTCATTACTCTGAGATAATTATCCGAATCTCGACATACTAGCTAATCAAAACATCGAGCGCACTCAATGTTTTATCAGTTAGTACACCGTGTTCAGAGTGTTGCAACAGAACAATAATTAGAAACCGAATAAAAATGTATTTAAACCAAGCCACGCAGGGCTATATGTCCATTACAAAAATATACTTCTGATCCCTGTACAACAAAAGGATATAACATAGATGCACCTAAAAGACTAACGAAGCCGATGCACGACTACTCAACCCTTCTATTCTTCCCGGTAGAACTCTGCTACCTTGTCCGCCCATCCCATCCGCCTGCTTGAGCCCCGGAACCACACTCTAGAAAAGAAGGGTTTGGCAAAAGTAAGTACCAAAGTACTCAACAAGCATTAATAACAAATGCAATATGAATTTTCCTCTCAAGTCCATCCATTTCTTACCTTCCCTCAAAATCCATTTTTACAGAAAATAGGTTTTTGGTTTTCTTTAAGGGTTGGATATTTTAAATATGAAAATAGTTACTACACCCGTATATGAGGCAGACTTAGCTTCCGTAGCCTCCAACCTCCAATCCAGGAGACAAGTTTGAATTCAAGATTTTAACCCTACGCAGGTTCGTATCATTTTTACCCATAGCGACCCCGAAACGTTTATTATCAATCCAGCATTAGATCACCAACCCTAGTAACCAACCAGTAGTGGTGCCCTCGACTGTTCCCCACCTATCCTCAGCACACCAGTTGTACCATGCTACCTGTTGGCGTTTGGGGAACAGGCCCCTCGCCGAGCTTACTTGTTGATTGAGGGATCAACCGAGCCCTTCTTTCCGCGGAGGGCTAGCGTCCGAAGAAGGCCGTGCAAGGAGGTCAAGCTACCGTAGAGGGAGGCGAACAAGAGGATTTTTATACTGGTTCGGGCCTCTCACGATCGAGATAACAACCCTACGTCCAATGTTTCTTTGCTTGTTATATGAGGGCTTACAAGAGCCTAGCAGGACTTAGCTTTGCATATGCCCGATTACAAAAGGGTATGGATATTACTATGCTCGTACATGCCTTCTCTGAGATGGTGTGCGTGTTCTCCCTTGCCTTTGGCGTGTTCTGAGGAGATATTTATAGGTGGCTAATGATAACCACATCCGAATGTCACGCCCTTACGTGTCCTCGCGTGGCAGCAACTATCCCTTGACTCTCGCCACGCGGCGTCGTGGATGTGACGGGCCCGAATCGTGGCGTAACGGCTATCACAGCAGCCGCCACGTCTCCTTTATAACCCGAGCATAACCTTCATGCTCGGGGATCTTTCTTGGTCGTGGCCGACCTTAGCCGCCATCCCGAGCAACCATGCTCGGAAGACTAAGCCGCATGCTCGTGGATGGGTATGGTCAGCAGCCGGTCCATTTGAGGATCTTCCTTTGGGACGATATTAAAGAGAAGCATAGTCGGCCGAAGAAGGGCTGTCGGGGCTTGATGGTCATCATGGTAATTTATCCAATCCCCGACACTACCACAACCACACTGATACTTTCCTAGGCTTTAAATAGGGGTGGGCATTTTTAAACTGAAACCGAAAAATCGAACCGAACCGATTAACCGAATTTTTAGTTTTTGGTTCGGTTTTTATTTTGTTGTTGTTCAATTTTTGCTTGTCGGTTCGGTCTTTTGATTCTGGAAATCGATTAAACCGAATTACCAAATCCACGTCGGCCCACCGCCACTTCGGCCCATTACATTAGCTCAGGCCCGGGCGGCGAGGGAGGTCTTCTCTACCGAACGAACGAACCCACCTGAACCCCCAAAGACCTAAACCTAATCCCCATTCCCCGTCTGAGTCGTCTCCCCGATCGGATCGCCACTCCGATCCCCAAACCCTCCTCCTGCTCAACGCTTCTCTCGAGCACCTGACTCCCCGACGCCTCCACCCTCTGCCGCGGCCGCCGCCCCAAGCCCCCGACGCCTCCTCCCTTTGCGCCGTGCCACTGCCACCTACCGGTGTGGCCCTAGGGCCCAGGCATTGCCGGCTCGCCGCCCTCCTGCCCTCCTACCCTCCTATCCTGCCATTCGGCGGCAACCATCCCTACCTGAGTGGCTGAACCGATGGGCCCTTGCCACCGTCACTGCCCTCTTGCCCTCCCATCCGGCCTTCCCTGAGCCGGCGCAGCCCAAGCATTGCCACCATCATCGACTCGTCATCCACTCGGCTCCCATCCCCCAAGCCATCGTGACCACCGAGAATCGCTGGATCTGCTTCAAGAACAAGAAGTAGCTCGGTATGACTTCTGTTCCCCCCATCTCCTCCCTGTCCGGCGTTCGCCGTGTTCTTGATGTCCGACGTTCGCTGGATGTGCAAGTTTCTTGATGTCACTGGTATTTTTGTGCATTTTGTAGTGTGTAGACAGTGTAGCTCGTAGATGTTTAATTCATCGCGTGTGGTTAATTAAGAGATGTTGGATGGTGAATAATTTGTCATATGACCCTTTTGGCCATGTGTCATCGTAAATCCATAACATTTGCAACGATACATATTTGCTTGTTCGTCTGTTCTGTTTATCTTTATGAACATTTGCAACGAAAGAGCTTTACTTGTTCTTCTCTTCTGTTTATGAACGCCAGTGACCAATCTATTAGCTAAGAACAGGAAGTTAAGGACTCATCTCAATAACTTCTTTTCTATGGTTGGTTAGTTGTTCACATGATCTTCTGTTAGCAAATCAGAGCTATTGCTACAGCCTTAGTATTAGGCTAGGTCTTCCATCTTTATTACTGCATTAGCTAGCTTCTAATTCATAGAATTTCGGTTAACCGAACCAAATTAACCAAACCGATTTAGTTCGGTTAATTCGGTTGGTTTTGAACTCGGTTCAGTTTCGGTTTGATTTCTATATTCCAAAAATTGAAATTTTTAAAAACCAAAAAAATCGAATTAACCGAATGCCCACTCCTAGCTTTAAATATAGCGTTTGATCAACCGTAGCTGATTTTTGTGTCCCTCACTGGGACTCCTGGCATACCCAGCTTCACACTCCTAAATAACTCTATAACCACCAATGTGGAGATCATAATACCTTCATAGCGACAACTTTTTCTGATCGATTTTACTCACTATGGTTGATACTGGGATACGTCTCATTGCCCGAGTGCAGTTGGTTGACCTTATATTATAGCCTATGTAGAAGACCCCACTGGCCATTCTCCTTTTCATCGGCGCCTTCTACCCACCATAAATATAGATACGCACATCCACGGCTCCATTCGTTGGGCGATCCAAACATCATTTCCACAATCTCAATTAGCAAATCATCATCTCATCACAAATCATCTTTCCATCCGAATCCAATTTAAAGTTTTCAATTGCAATATAAGATTTTCAATGCAGTGATGTTATGGATACTTATAGAAAAGCGTTCAAAAACATTTAAGAAAGATGATCAATAGAAATCTTGCCTGGTATAAAAGCAGAAGGCTCGGCCTCACCCGTGTACTAGATCTGATTGGCTGGGATGCTCAGGTCGGATCCTGAAAGCATACAACATTAACTAGGACAATTAAAGTGAATAAATTATTATGGCGTCTGTCGGTGTTTCGTATAACCGGCAAGTAAATTTGTAAGTATAGGGGCCGCGCCTTCCCTCTCCTTGAATGATTAGACTAAAAGAGTCCAAGATGTATACTGGTTCGGGCCAAATATCCATACTTCAGTTCGTGTGTGGTGGTTTTGTATTGCTCGAGGTGCAGTGGACAACACTGGATTACAAGCGAGAGCTAAGAACATGCCCTTAGCGTTCGTCCGAGTGGAGGGGCTCGGGAATGTTCGTTGTATGTTTGGCTTGCTTGAGGTCGGAGGTGTTCGCTTAAGTCGGATGGTGGACTCGATGGAGAACGCGAATGCGGATGCTAATGCTCATGCCCTTCCCTGAGGGTCCTGCCTCCCTTTATATAGTCGGAGGGGGCAGGTTACACGGGAGTTTGGAGAAAAAATGGTAGGGGTATGCTACGCCCGGGAGTCTCGGTCTTCAGTCCTGGCGCCTGACAGGTTGCTGTTTATCCCACGCCTGGGTTGGTAGACACAACGGACAGTGTTCCGTCGGGAAGGTGTGCACCTGCCCTCTGTCCGCCTGTAAGATGCTGACATCGCTTACGCTGCGCTCTGGTACCGCCTTGGGACGGAACGCATCTCGCCACTGCGCGTGACGGGTGAAGAGACCGGTGCTTGACTTCATGACCTCCTGACCACCTTGGGAAGGAGCCACCTGCTCCAGCATGGCCGTCGCGTCCGTGGGACAGGTGACCTGCTTGAGGTCGACCGGCGACGTGGCGGAGGTCGCCGAGTTGGAGGTCGTTTGGGATCCGACCTGAGGCCAAGTCGGAGCCTGCGGGAGGTCGGACCGCCCCTAGCGGGCCTGAGCGAGGCCGAGAGTCCCTTGCGGGCCCACGAGGCCTAAAGCCGGGCCCAAGACGGGTCATTTGGTGTTCCAGCCAATATTTAGTGATAATCCCATCTGTGAGAGACGGAGATTTTGGTAATACCCTCTCCAGCACTCCGCATCGTTGCCAATCTTGCCGCCATGTCCGTACGACTGAGAGAGAGACGATCTTGGAATAGATATATACCTTGCTGTAGGGTATCTCCGGTATAAGTATTTGTCAGCGTCCAACCAATTTTCTGAGCTGCCATTCAATTTTATCTAGGCATTATTTAATTTATACACGTTTTCAATTTTTATGCGATCCGCAAGATGATTAACAAAACCAGCGCAGTTTGTGGCACGAATTATTTTTCCACTGTTTTCCCTCACTTTTCTCTTTTTTCCCCTCTTTCTTCCTTTTTTTTCTTTCTTTTCCTTTCTATTTCGGCCAGCTCCTCCCTTTTCTTGCCATTCTAGCTGAAGCGTTCCTCGGTCGCATCTCCTTCTAGCCTTCACCTCCTTTGGCCGATCCGTTTTCTCCACATTACTCTCCTCCCCTACTCCTCTTGGCTGTAGCTCCCTTCCACGGCCTCATCTCCTCTTCCTCTCCCTCTCGCGCCTCCCTCTCCTGCTCTCCCACTGCGCCTTCTTGCCTACGCCTCCTCTCTGTCGGCTGGTTGCTTCCCCTTGGCGGCTCGGTTCCAGCTTCTCCCCACGAACGGCGCCGGCCGAGCTCCACCTTGCGCAGGCACCGCGGCTCGGCCCACCCCAGCCCCACGGCTGGCTTGGCCCGCCGATGGCCTTGGCAGCGGCGCACAGCGCTGGCCATACTCGCGCTGGCCCTGCTCCAACCTGCTGCGCCCGGTCAGCTGCACCGCTGCCTCCCCCCTCTACTCGGCTGGCTAGGATCTCCTTCCATTCTCCCCTCCCTTTTTCCTCCGGCCAAAGGCTGCACATGGCGCCGCCATCACTTCACTCGGCTCTACTGGAGCTAACTAGGGTTTGCTACCAACGTCCATTTTGATGATTTTTGTTGATGCTTACTTATTTCGCTTTAGATTAAGGGTCTATGATGAGAGAGATTTTGAAATTTGGAATTTTTCAATATTTGACACCTGCACATTGTCGTCTATGATGAACGTTGGGGGTGTCAAATATCGTACTATGATGAACGTTGGGGGTGGTACTAATACAAGAACAGAGATGCTACACTAATGGTTGCCCCAACTACTAAGACCGCACGAGGATGACCCGATCTATTCCTTACCCTACCCCATTGCCTAGCCACTACCCCGATCTACCACCTGTACATGCGATCCTGCACTGTAGCTACTTCTAGTACTACGGGCATGTGCACCTGATGATCGGTTGAGTGGTGAAGCTAGCTAGGGATGATGCTGATGGTTTGGATGGTGATGAAGAGGTTGCAGATGTGTGCTGGTCCCCTTGGCTGAGTTACCTTCTGGACCTCTACTCACCTCCTTCTTCTGGATGTTGTCGCCCTTGTTCTAGCCACTTCTTCTTGCTTCAGCTGGCCACCTCCTCTCCTTGCTGGTTGCTTTGATTGGAAGCTAGCTGATGTCTTGGTGTTCTTGTGTGTGGGGATGGGGAGACAGAGGTGAATGAGCTAGCTATGCTGGCTTGGCATTCGACTGGCCCCTCATTGGATGGAGAAAATTGATATAATGCTACTCTCAAGAGTGGTGCGAGCCAAAATGCTATTCTCGATATTGTCTTTGTTAAAATGCCATTCTGCTCGTGCTCTCCTCGCCAAAATGCCATTTTCGATTTTCTAAAATGAATTTCGCTGATGTGTACAGTTTTAGCTAGGGAAAATGACCGTCCTGCCCCCGACAACTTTGTCTTGCTGACTCGTCGTAAGGAGGCAGCGCAGGAGCGGCGGGAGGTCTCCCTCCTCCGTGCCGCCCCCACGCGTCCGGCCACGGTGGTGGGGCGGCGTCAGCCGCAGCCCGCAGGCGGTGGTGGCGAGCCAACCGCAACATCGGCTGCGAGATCGCCCGCCAACAGTGCTCCACGGCCTCCACGTCGTGCTCACCTCACGCGACGCCGCTGCGATCCGCCACGGAGAAGCTCCGGAGGCGGGCGTGGCGTGGAGTGGCGGCGGCTTCGGCGTGACGGACGCGCGTCGGTCCGAGGCTTCGCCTCTGGCGGCGCAGACCCACGGCGGCATCCACGTCCTTGTGCGCACGCTCACCTCCTTAATAAGCGCGTCCGGGGCGGGCGTGGCGTGGAGTGGCGGCAGCTCGGCGTGATCCAGACGCCGCGTCGGTCGAGGCCTTCGCGTCTGGCGGCGCAGACCACGGCGGCATCCACGTCCTTGTGAGCGCACGCTCACCTCCTTAATTAGCGCGTGTCGTTCATATCAAGTGATCAATCAACTGCTTGTCTTCCTCTCCTGTGAAAATCTTCGATTTGATTTACTACACCACTCGTCCTTTCTAATACCAATTCAGAGCGTTTCATACAGGGCAGCAATTTTAGTTCGTAATGTTATTAATTTTATTTCAGTTCTATCAATTGGATTGCTCGTGTACTTGTTTCTGATTCTGAATAGCTAGGGAATCTAATGGAACGGTACAAAAGACTGGTGCCTAATTGCCCACGATGCATTGAATTCTGAATATTTAGCAATTTTAAAATAGAAATTGTTAGCACATGTGCAATATAAGAATGAACATCCTCCTCTGCTGTTTGCTCACTCAAGGTGTCTCGATTGGTTTTTCTTCTCTCTTCACGACGAGTCAGCAAGACAAAATGGTCGGGGGTAGGACGGTCATTTCCCATGGCTAAAACTGCACACAACGAAATTCATTTTAGAAAATCGAAAATGGTATTTTGGCGAGGAGGACATGAGCATAGTGGCATTTTAACAAAGCCAATGTCGAGAGTGGCATTTTGGCTCGCACCACTTTTGAGAGTGGCATTATATCAATTTCCCCCATTGGATGCCTTTATTTACACCTCTTGGCATTCACTTTTACCTCATTGCCCTTGAGCTTTTACTGGCTCCTATTTACCTCATGGGCATTACAGTCATAACTCACTCAAAACACTAACAGTACCCACAACCGTACCAGGTAAGCTACTAAACGCCGAATGATGAACCCCGGTCTAGCGAGAGGTGCCTGCCTGGATCCTCGGACAGGTCAGGTACTCGATGAGCGGTACCATCGCTGCGGGACTAATGGCACTCCTCTAAACCTTACATTTTATTTTTCTTGCCTAATCATATTTTTATTGTTTAATTAATCATTCAATTAAACTGATAACCCCAGGTTATCACAGCTAATCACTAAGCTAGTACAGTTTCAACCATATGTTGCATCTATAACTCTGGTGTGATTACTCCTACAGGAGCTACTGAGGAGGATGACAAAATAACTGTGTTGCCAAGTGCTCCTAACGAAGTGGCTACACAACCTGCCCGTTCAGATCAACCAGTGGAACGAAATGGCAATGTTCCTGTGCCTGGTGCTACCAACATAAATCCACCTTTGTCAAAAGATGGGCAAATAGAGCAGCTTTCTTTGGGTGTCACGAATTTGCCAAGCCCATCTAAAGACTCCTCCAATAACAGGTAGGGAATTGCTTATGGATGTCCTCATATGTCTTATCTTGTCCTTTTGTAAACGGTTTTCTCGTGTTTATTTCTTTTTGCAGTGCGCGGAAGCAGCTGAAAGTACAATTTGATGATAGCCCAACTTATCCAGCAAAGACAGAGGCTCCTCGGTGTCTGGTATGCTTTGTTAACTGTATGAAAGTACTTCTGTAACTTCCATTTAGTCCTAAAGTTTCATGATTTTCCCACAATATGATTTTTGTACAGGTAAATTCGAATAAACCTGATTTTGTGGTACATGATGGGGAAAGGGCCAAGAATAACTGTGCCCAAGGTACTCCTAATTTTAAAATGTCATGACAATTTGAGTGGCATTTCATTTTGCGTAAATATTGGTCACGCTGCTATTACTTCTTAGCTAATCTGTATTTACTTCATCAGAAATTGTGCCTTCGGTCCAGACTACACTACCTTGTACCTCACATGGGTATTTGAGAAAGTAACTAGATGTCTAAAACTTTGACATTGTGATCTACATTGATCTTATACTTGTTAAGAAGATGGTTAATGTATGCTTTTTTTCCCAGGCCCTCTACAAGCATGTTGGTGGCGCGCACAAATGCGGCCACTGAAACTAATAAAGCTAGTGCAACAGGAAATAATGACAAGGTCGGTACTCTCTGTCCAATTTACAGGCAGTATTTTCTCTTGGCACATAGACCAAGAAGATATTGAAAATTACTAGACCACCCCTAAGTATTATCTCTAAGCACACTATATTCAATACATACATGTAGAGAATATCAAGTAAATCTAGATATTTATTAGGAATACAAAGGGAGCATCACACTAATTTGCATTGGAATATGAAATATGTCCTATATTTATGAATAAGACCATTCAAAAGATACACTCTATAAATTTGGACGAATGGAGTATTTACCTATTCTACTTTTTTGTTGCATGCTTCTGTTTTCTTCTTGAATAAACTGGGCAAGAAAATTATCTCTAAGTTGATTGCTAAAATTCTTTCGAAACTGATATCTTGAAAGGATTTTCTTGTATATAAATGTCGTGCTCAAACTATTTGACTATTAGCACACAAAACTCTTTCATCTGCAGCTTTCCCTGGTTAAAAATGGTGGCCCTACAAAGACATGGAAGAGAAGTGTTACCCATGTATATGTGAGTCATCTGATCCAAATGCATTTGGACAAAGACAAGGCATCACAAAACCGGGTAAAACCTGAGGAAAGATCACACAACCCCATTTCAAGGCCTCCGAACGGCTCTGCCTTAAATAAGAACAATGTACAAGACGATAGGTTCTACCCTGTGCATTTCGATGTGAGGCTGCCGGTTCAGTCAACTAGTGGCATTTACGACACGAATGCTGGTCGGCAAAAGATGGTGAGCGTGACTTCCTCTTTGCATCGGCTCCGCTGCTTCAGTTTGTTCTGTGCTTCTGCCTGAATATGTTGTGTTGCTTCTTTCAGGTTAGTGGTAATTTTCCGAACTTGCCCACTTCTGCGGCGTTACCAGGGGCACATCATGTTCAATATTTACATCCCCAGATCAGTCCCCGCGGTGCAATGCCGTATCCGTTCCCGCACCTTCCTTGTAGCAGAGGGAATGTAGCATCTGCAGCGGCGCTTCATCAGGTTTTTTCTTTGCACTTCGCTTCTGAACATGTTGAATATCACAATTTACAACGTAGCCAAATGCACTCAATCTCATTACTGATCATAACTTGTTACAGTTGAAATGGAGTCTCATTACATCCTTTTTTGTCGTTGCCGAGTAGCAGATGCCACAGTTGATGTGCAATCCGGGTTACGCTCCGCGCCCCAGCCTACCAGCGAACCCAGCCGTGATGAAGCTTCAGCAACTAGTACCAACTCCGCAACAGCAGCAGCAGCAGCAGCAGCAGATGTGGCCTTTCCATTTCCCTCAGTACCAGCCAAGGCTAGATGCTACTGCACCGGCGGCATGGCAGAACAGCCGGCTCCAGGACATGTCTTCCCTGCGACCGATGGCGGTGCTCCCACCTCCGGCCATGCTGCCACAGATGGAGCTCTTCTGCGCGCCGTATCAGGGTGGCAGCAGGCAGCCACCGCAGCTCAGATTGATCTAATGCCTTGTTAAACTTAGAAATCAATCCCTGGTGTTGTGTTTTAACCTGACAAAGGATCGATGTTTCTGATAATTACGTCAGTGGTGTCATGTAACAACTGAAGGGGACCAAACTGCAATTAATATAATTTGTAGTGCAGGTCAGAAAATACTGAGGCTCTCTAAATTTTGGAATTTTGTTCTTTCTTTTCATATTTTTTCTTTAAAAGAACTTTGAACCAAGACAATTGGAGCTTTCTCTCTAATCTGGTGCATATATACATAGTGAAATTAAATATATTGTTAAAAAATATATATTTATGAAACATATATGAAACAGGAGAGGATATAAACGGGTGAAATAGTTAAATAAATCTGATGCAAACTACTCTGAGGAACGTTCAAACGGTGGAAAGCTGGAGATCAGATAAATAGGGTTGTTGGATGTGATCTTCGCTTAAAACCGAAAGTCAGAAATTAAGGAAGAAGATCCGATTTTAGGGGTTAGGCCTATCTCAATCTCATGCAACGCGTGATGATCGGGAGCGCACCAGATCTCGATTGGTTTTGATCCCATTGGCTAGCGCAAAATATAAGAGGGCAGAGGCCGGCACTCATTGATCTAGAAAAGTTAGCCAAAATATAAGAGGGCAAAGGCCGGCACTCATTGATCTAGAAAGTCAATCTGAGTTCATCTCTAACCCAAAACACCCTAATGGCGACTTCATCATCACCAGGTTAGTAACTAATGACTATTTCCGCATTATGGTTTGTGATCATGTTTTAAGCTAGTTGTTCACGATCACGATGATAATGAATTAGTTTAGCCCTTAGATCCTGAACCGGTACGAGACCAGTTTCAGCCTGTTCGCCGGTTAACGGAGGAGGAATACTCCTCGACGTCCTCATAGTCCGGCGGGAAATTCAGATCGAACACCATCACAGGCCGGTGGTGAGCGGGCTGCTCTGCCGCCGACTGGTCAGGACCGGGGTCAGCCTCCGGCGCCAGTCGTCCTCGTCCCTGGAGAGGCCGGCTGCTGCGACGACGCCACTGCTTCTTGGCCGCCAGCTTGGAGTCGGGAGGAAGCAGTACAGACGTGGCCGGCAAAGTATGATCGGCCTTCGGCTCCGGCGGCGCCCCCACGCGGAGCGGCTGATGTTGCAGCTGCGCTGGCTCTTAACCGTCGTCCTGGCAGTCTGGGTGAAGCAGTTCCTGCACCGCACATGGCTGCAGTGGCAACGGCGCGGCAGAAGAAGGCGGCCTCTGTGACGACGACGACGGTGGTACCTGCCCCATCGGCTCTACTGAGCGGGAACCGCGGCGTCGACGGTGGCCGATAGGACTGGGCGTTCCTTTTAACGAAAAAATCGGTTTTGGTTTTCAATTTATTTGAAAATTTGGTTATTTTAAAATTGAAACTGATCTGTGTTTGAAAATTTTGGTAACCGACACTTCGGTTAACCGATAGTTCAGTTTCGGTTTTAACCGAATTAACTGAACTTGGCCAGCACACAAAATAAATAGCAGAATGTATAACTAAATGAACAAAGATTCCAAATCCAACATACGTGCTGTTTTTCAAGTAGCCAACATATAACAATACTATAATAGAATGAACATATTACAATCAAATAACTGAATGTCTGAATTTCAAAATAGATAACACATAAATATCAGCAACCTTACATAAACTTAGAAATTAAGTTTCAGTAAGAACATAACGGCAACATGTTTGACAAGGATTTAGCCCATATCACGGTAGTTCGGTTAACCGATGGTTAAAATCGAATTAACCGAAAAAAGTTCGGTTATTCCATACAGCTAATCGAATCAACAACCGAACAATTCGGTTTCGATTTTTTCTGCTTCGGTTCCGATTTTAACGGTTTCGGTTTTCAATTTATTTGCTCAGCCCTACCCACGAGGTCGGTGGGAGTTGGGCCCTGTCGGCCCCGACTCACCTCGGCGAGGTCTATAGATGGTTTAGGACACACCGTACTATTGTCATGCCATGCCAGCGTAGATCTTATTCTGTTGAATATGTGAAGTTGTGGATGTCACTATCATCGATCTATTGATGAGGGCAACACCAAAAACGAGAATCAAATGTCAACCATGAGCGAGTATCAGGCATACATAATTATTTGACAAAAAACTATATTTTATTTATTCGTTAGGTATATACACAAAGTTACTATTTCGTTAAAAGTCTTACATCCTATAGTAAGATTTTCCTCTAAGAAAAATAGTACAATAACAATATATATACTAACTACTCTCTAATATCCAAATCGTTCATGTATTCTATATTAGTGGGGAGGATGTAGGTGTGGAGGAGGGTGAGAGGAGAGAAGGAGATGATGAAGGCGTAGAGAGATGGCGATTGCATTGTATAGATCATGGGAGGAGGCAAAAGGGAGATGTAGTATATGATGATAGTTGGGATCACCGTGGTAAAATAGTGGATGATGGGCTAGACTTTAGATATGATGTCTTTTAATAGAAGTGCCTCTTTCGTGCCGAGTTGACATAGGCATGACCATGACCCAATCAGTCTGACCATGCTGTGACGCTCATTGTCTAGAGTTTTCAGGCTCGGTATAACCCATCATCCATACCATGTCATACTTTTAGTCATGTTGGACTTTTCGTGCCAAAGACCAGTCCAAAAAGGTATGGCCCGTGACCTAGATCTAGTCGAGACAATAGGAAGCTTATGCAGCTACGACTGTTGCTAAAGATCAATGAGACGGCTATGGAATGCTTCGTTGAATACGGTCTCGAGCACGCCGAGAACAAAGAGTCTCCTTCGGTGAGAACTGGACGTGCATCCTCCGCCGTTCTGGCGGAGGCGATTCGCCTCGCACATGGAGCCCACATGCGTGGGGCCTACTCAGAGCCATAACGCCATACAAGTGATATTTTTCGTGAGAACTGCACGTAGTATCAGTCTCTTTGGTAGCCATCTTCCCCTCTCCAGTGGCAACAGCGAGAGGAAGGCACCATGAACAACAACCTATGCGTACACACGTATTATGCACCGACATCTATATACTAAGGAGACGTACGGGAGATGGAGATAGTCAGACAAGGCACGCACGGATGTGACTCACCTATACATTGGTGGGTGTACTACATCTTCACTAATATGTAATTATAAGTTGGTGGCGACCATTCATCATCGATCTCATCCTTTCTAAGAAAAGCAACGCACATCTCTCACTTTCCATCCACATCCGCTCCTCGGTCGAGTCATTCCTCACTTCTCTCTCCTTGTGACAACTCAAGATATAATTTTATTTTTATAAATATGTAGCATGATTTGATTATTTGGTTCAAAAATATGTTTCTGTTGTAACGCACGGACATTTGACTAGTATCTGTATTATATGCGGCTTGTAAGTGTTGGGATATCGTCAGGACATTTGTATATGTGAGCTCTATCTATCGCCTTGTTCATCTCAAGCTCTATTTAGGGGTCTTTAAGCCAGTTTCAGTTTTTAAAAAACCAACAAATCCTTTCAAACAGTTCAGCTTTTAAGTTGGTTTTGATATAATCTAGAAGCTATATATATAACTAGCAAAAGTTAAAAATTGAAAGCTAGACTAGATCTACTTTTACCGTTTATTGATGAGAAAAATTAGCTATTTATCAAATAATCTCTTAAAAAAAATTACAACGTGTTTCAGTAGGAATCGAAAAAATAAACAAACTTTTACTAGAAAAATTGGATAGAAGCGAAGGAAGCCAAGCGATTTTTCCCAATCATACATCCCTGCAAAATAAAACGAAAACTGTTTACGAAACCTTCATTATTAAAAAAAAAAGAGAGAAAGGGGCGCACAATAAAGGAAGGATACAACATAATTAATAAGAAAATAAATATAGAGAAAGAGAGGCTAGAAAATCCAGGGGAGAGCGAAAGGACCACAGCCTCCCAAGTCCCAAAAAAGACCTACGGACCCCACCTGTCATGCTCCGTACACGTCACCCTGCGGTCACTAATCCCCAGGCCCGCCACGCCACGTGGCAGCACGGGTCACCCCCGCCTCCGCTTGGTCCCTCTCGCTCTATTAAAACCACCAAACCAAACCAATCCGCATCCGTCTCTCGCACGCAGCCAAATCTATTCTCCTTACCGGAATCGGCAGATACACCCCCGGCCATGGCGGCTGCCGCTCCCGCCACCGTTGCTGCTGGGTGCACCGAGGAAGAGTACACTGCCGGCGAGCTGGAGGTGGCCGCCATTCTCTGCGACCTCCCGGCCATCGTGCGCGCGAGACGCCGCCGCCGCCCGGAGATCCCCCCGTGGGGGCAGCGCCGGTCCAGGACGCTGCCGGTGAAGAAGCCCGCCGCTGTTGCTGTTGCTGATAGGGCGGAAGGAGCCGCCAGCCCCGACACGCCGCTCGCTTTCCCCGAGGAGAGCGGGGAGGAGGAGGCGGCGGCGAAGAAGGCGAGGGCGCACGAGCAGGTGAGCGGATTGCGAGATCTGTGTGCTCGCCTTGCTTGGTTTCTCTCTGTTTTTTCTCTGAAGTTAATTTACTTTAATTTTGTTCGTATTAATATGTTTTGCTTGTTCGTTTGTGCAGTGGGTGCAGGAGCAGCGCGGCGTGGTCGCGAGTTTGTCGCAAGAAAACGCCCATCTTTTAAAGGCCTGTGACATCTTTTTTTCTTTTTCTAAGCTGTTTTTGTTGGATTGTTTGGATAATCTCGTGATTAGTGACCCTTCAGAGCGAGATGTCTCTTGTTCTACCGGACTAATTAGCTCGTGTGATTAGCCTGATTGACCATCTCGATCAGAAATTTTAACTGTTCTTGTTTATTGCGGTGAATAAATTAAAAACAGCAAATTGAGGAGTACAGAGCCCGGCTGCAGAGCTCGAGAAGAACCAACGACAGCTTGAAGCAGATGCAAAATAAGGTGTGTGTGCGCGTGCGAGGAAGAACTCCCCTCTTCTCTCCTCTGAACCTTTGTTCGATCGATCCAATTGTTGCTGTAGATAGTGTAGTATACTGTAATTCCTTGCACTGCAGATTCTTAGTCGAGAGTTTGCGCCCAAGAAAAGAAAGAAAAGATGAGATCTTTCCAAATAGAGATAATCCCCCATTGACCCTGCCAAATTTATATTTCCTTTCCCCTTTTTGGTTGCTTCCTTTCCTAGATTTAGGCCTCGTGTCTTGCTGGCTTGCGGCTAACCATAAAGTACAGTACACTCCTACCCTGTACGTGAAAAGAGGCTAATGTTGTTTGCTACGTGTCGCTTTTGCAGCTCAAGCAGAAGCAGGAGGAAGAGGAGCGTAAGCGGAAGCTGCAGGCGGAGGCGACGGCCGTCGATCGGCCGGCGCTGGGGCTGGACCTGAACGAGCCAGCGGAGGAGGACGAGGAGGCGAAGGCGCAGGCCGCGGCGGCGGCGGAGTGGCGCTACCGGGGGCAGCAGCGGGCGATGATGTACAAGTCGGCAGCGGCGGCGGCGGCGCGGCGGCGGCGGCGGGAGATCCGGCTGGCCAAGGTGTCGTCGTCGGGTGCGGCGGGCAGGATAAGGATTCGGTGATCGGCCAGCGCCAAGTCCAGTTCTTTTTTGGGTGTGCTAGTAATAGCAGAATCGAATCGGATTAGTAATTACAACGTTTTGCTTAGCTTAGCTTAGTTTGCCATCAATGCTTGCAAGTTGCAATCTTGCGAGCTTCGTTTCCCTTTGCAACATTGTGACATTGGTTAGTAGTATACTATTACTATACTAGTAGTATAGCGGTGGTACTCCCATTTCAAGTTACATGTATTGGCAAAGCAGCCAAACCAATAGTGGTATAATACTCTTATTAATTATTCATTCATTAGAGCATATGTTGTTAGTGGATCAGCAAGGTGTAAGATTGATTCCCCGAGCAAGCAGTACATCGAAGCCCTTCTTCCCAATCGCAACCACTCGTGTTCTGTTGTGTTATGATTTGGTACGGGGGAGTGACGAGCTTTGTGTGTAACGGCCGCGCCACAATTCACAACCACTTGTTTGCTCAGGCCGTCAGGCGTTGCTGGGCCACGTCTTCTCCATGCCTGGCCTTCACGAGATGTTAGTCCATTTTAACTCCTTCAGCTGTGCTGTGGACCTCATTAAGATTACACTGCTGTGATGTGAGCTTATATTACCCTTTGGAGTTTACAGTTCCCTTTCAGAGACATGATGAAGCGCATCGTACACTCGGTACGTCCATCTCCTTCCCTTCAGTCTTAACCGTAAACAGACCGTCGATGCCAGGATGCAGAAAAGCCAATACAAAATTGAGTTGAGCTGCCTTTTTTTTTCCTAAAAAAATAAAGAAAAACAGCGGGTAAATACTAGGGCTGTGCATGATTTTATCAGATTGAAAAACCGTGCCAAAAAACTGAACTAAACCAGTCGACTCGGTTTGACTGGTATATGGTATTTGGTATGGTATAGTAAAATTTTAACTTTTGGGATACAGTTTTTTTGGGGTAAAAACCGTTAATAAACCGAATACTAAAATAGAAAAAATACATACATAATTATATAAAGTAATGGCCAAATGTGTATAAAGTATAGTTTTACATAGAAATAATATCACTAGATTTGTCAAAATAAATGGTCAAATGCGTGTAGTACTTTTTACTAACGTATAATTAAATAGAGTAATGATCAAAGGTGTGTATTAGAAACCATATCGATATCCCAAACGACAAGTAAAAAAGAACTATTCATGCTAATTTGGTAAACATGGTATTCACTGATATCGAATCGAAATATTATAGTACTTACTTATACCGAACCGAAGTTCTATCTAGCATATTTGGTATCACATTTCAATTAGCATATTAAAAGTCGTATTTATCAATTATATCGTATACACAGCACTAATAAATACGCAGTGAATTCATATGCTACCACGGGCCATGCTCGCGTTTGATCCATCGAATTACCGGCCTATTGCTTCGGTTTAGCATAGCAATTACTAGCTGCCAATCTGATCGTGGGCTCATGGCCCGCTTACTATTGAAGTCCATGTATTTCTTTTTGTTTGTTGCTTTTTTTACGACACATTCATTATATCTGGCCGCTCTCTCAAGCAAATTAAGTAATCGCACGAATTAAAATCAACTGCAGAACCGGACAGTAGCTAAGCCAGAAATTTCTAAAGAAATGAGTCTAAGAATGAAGCGAATATTTACTAATAATTGATATTCAAAGTTTAATATATAGTAAATACAATATTTAATACTTGTAACTTGCTAGAAATTTCAAAATTATATATATATATGAAAAATATCTTTTACTCCTGGGAGTAGTTACTCCCACCTCTGAAATACCATCTAAAATATATATATAACACTTTATGGGAGGGGCCCAGGCCCCACCACGCCCCCAAACAGCTCCGTCTATGGATCCGGATCACATGAGCTTTCAACTTTAAAATTCATCATGCTCGCATAGCAAGCGCCCTCTTCTTGGTTAATTAGTGGCTGATGATATCTCCATCGTCTTATAGCATGTACAATGAAACATGTTAACTGTCTGTAAGTCTATACAATATAGTATTTTGGATACTGTAGAGGTGAGAGAAGAAAGAGTGAGAAAGATGATGTCTACTATTTAACAAACAGTCTTATAGTCAGTTTTATATTATGTGTATCATTGTATAGGCAATTTATTAATAGGAAAATATATAGTGCAAATGGCTATTCAATGCTAAAATGTTAATATTCATCGTGGGCCATCCGATCTATCACATGTGGCTCAGATTGAGAGTAGTGGAAGCCCCTCATAGAATGAGGAGAGAAATAGAGAGGGGTTTTCGTAAAACTGTTTAAGTGACAAGGGGTTCCACCACTCTCAATTTGAACCACATATGATAGATCGAATGCCCACGATTAGACCTGGAAATTGGGCCGGGCCCAAGTGGGCCAGCACGAGCACGGCCCGAAATAAGTGGCACGAAGCACGACCCGACCCGAATTATAATGGGTAGGGCCAAGACGGCCGGATATCGGGTCGGGCTTGCCTAGATTCTAGGCACGATGGGCACCGCAAGACGCCCGATCGTTCGGGCGTGTTTAAGCAAGACGCCCGATTTGATCCCAAATAGATAATCCCTTTGTTCCCTGTGACATTAAATAAACTCTTCGTTTCCTGTTATCTGTTGTGCTGAGTAACCACCATTAATTACAAAGTGAATAGCATTACAGATACTGGAAGCGAGGAGGCAATTACATTAAATAAACTCTTCGTTCCTGTGACCTGTAGGGCGGCGTAGGATGTATACGTTCGACTCTTGAGTTCTTCAGTTCATCATTTCTTCAGTTCACCACTCACCAGTCATCCTGTCCAATAAACTCTTCGTTCCCTGTGACCTGTAGGGCGGCGTAGGATGTATACGTTTTGTGCCAACCTTCCAGACTGAAGATCTGTATCTTGATGCCTTCTCAATCCATGCTCTTCCCTTAAAATGAAAGGAAAAAGAAAAAGAAACAGACAAAGAACAATACTAACAGACGAAGAACAATACCAAAAGTGCCAAGTGGACAGCATGTCAGATTCACCTCCTCAGCATCCACTACAAATCCCAAGCAAAACAAAGAATTATGTGCTGATTCATGTGAGCGAGCAAATAAAACTAGCGTCAGTACAGAACAGAAGAAATTCTTCCTCTCATCAATCTTAAGCTCCATAAAATTGTACACAAGATGCAACCACAAACAGGTGTATACCAACGACTATATCTAAGTTACCACTTAGAAACAACTAAAAGGCACTCAAACCCACACAAATTCCACACTAGACCAAGAAAAGCTAGATGACTTTCGGTTAAAACCAAGTTAACTAACAACGTTAAAATCCTTGCGTCAAAATTGTAAAAAAAAGAGAGAACTATCCCTCACCAGATTGCACACAACACTAAGAAAAACACTACTTAACTACCAGATTGCAACTACAAAGGTCTGTGCATACGCACACGATCATCCTACCGCTACCAGCAAAGAAGCAACATGCAACCGGATACAAAGCACTAGATTAGACCATCGAGGCATGGACTGATGATGGACACAACATCCCCAGCACTCGCATAGTCGCATAGGAACTAGCAGGGCCCTCTTGCCTTCTCTCTAAAAGCCCCATGACCTACAGATCGTTCTGACGGGGAGAGCTCAGCCCTCTACTCTTTGGGCGCACGCGTAACCAGCAGATCAACACCCCCCCACAACACACACTAATACACTACAACAAATCAATAGAAACCTCCGCCGCGCCGCCCGCATGATGTTGCTGTCGAGATCTGGCGGAGACGAAGGGAGGGATCAACACCCCCCCACAACACTACAACAAATCCCATGATGTTGCTGTCGAGATCCGGCGGAGACGAAGGGAGGGAGAGGGAGCGCTGCCCGCGCTGCGTAATAGAAACCTCCGCCGCGCCAGCCAAAGGTTGCTTGCCGCCTCCGCCGCCGGCCGGTGGTGGATCTGCGGTCTCTTGCCTCAAGATGGTTGGATCTAGAATGCGCCAGCGAGTGGAGAGGGAGGAGACAGGGATGGAAGAGCCTGGAAGCCCTCGGCATCTGCGAGACTGCGACTGCGACTGCGCCTGCGCCTTGGATGTATCGTGCTCGTGCCAGCCCGACCCGAGACGGCCCGACGTGCTTCGTCTTGGTGGGCTCAGAAAAGGTGTTTGGTCGGCCGACCCAAGACGGAATAAGGCGGTCGTCTTGGCCGATTGAACCAGGCACGAGGCACGATGGACCCGAGCCGTGCCGGCCCGGCCCGGCCCAATTCCCAGGTCTACCCACGATGGATGTTAGCATTTTAACACTGAATAGCCATTTGCACTAGATATTTCCCCTTTATTAATTATAAGATGGATATATAGACTTTGTATTTAATCATATCTATAGATGATATAGAGGCAGTGGCGGATCTAACGTTAGGGCTGGTTGGGGCGCCAGCCCCACCTCCGCCAGCCACGACGAGAACCCCCCCGGATGGCCGGATCCTAGGCTCAGTCGCTCAGACATGGCTTGCAAACACAAACACAGCACGGGACGGGAGTACGAGACATCAGAGTATGACATGGGCTGGTGGGCTTAATTAGAACCAGACAAGCAATACCAGTACTACATGGGCCAAAGGCAAGGACACCTGTATACTACTTTTTCTGTAGCGCCGCGCCGCACAGCTCGGGAGAGGGTTCTAGTCTTCGATCTTCCAGACACCAGACTTCTAGAGGGCTGCGCTTGGGCGAGGCGCTGTGGCCAGGGCCGGCGCCACTGCGCCGGGGCTGGGGAAGGGACCGCCAGACTGGGGAAGGCGAGCGCGCGGGCCGCGCCGGGGCTGGGGCTGGGAGCCCGGGACCGGGGAAGACGAGCCGGCTGTAGGCGAGGGAGAAGTCGACGCTGGGCGGGGAAGGGCCGGGGAATGCTGACGCGAGGAGAGGAGCCGAAGGATCACTCGCCGAGTCACCGCCGAAGGCCGCCGAACGCCAAATCGCCTCAGCGCCAGCCAAATCGCCCAGAAGCTGAGACGCCAGAGCGCAAAGAAATGGGAAATTGATGCCCTTCGCCCAGACCACGCGTCCACGACCACTGCCCAGTCGGTATAAAAAATTGCTACTCGTCTCACTACTCAATCTTGGTATAAAAAGTTACTACAGCTACTGATTATAAAATCGCCACTCACCAGACACCAGTGATAAAAGTTACTACTGATTATAAAAGTTGCTACTGTACGTGCAGTTGTGCCCACATTGATAAATAGTGACAAAGGGCAAAGGCTGGCTAATGTTTATTGTATTGACTTGTTGATTTTTGTATTATCTCGCTGAGTTACTGATTCAATTTATTTTATTATAGTAAGTCAGCAAACTAAATTGCAAAAATAGAGAACCAAACATTGCACAATTTTTTCCGGTGAAGTGAGAGTACTAGTAACCCACGAACCAACGAAGGCAACATGTCTCAACATGTTTTTAATTCCAATGAAATTGTTGCTAATCCAGCGCGTCGCAAACAAATTGAAACTTATCCTAAAGAGATTAGAGATCAAGTAAGGAGGGCATATATGTTGAAGGGTCCGACTCAACCAATCGGACATGCTTTTCCAAAGAAGATTCAACATGAGGAATTAAGGTCGTTCCAAGAATTATGGTACAAGAAATTTGATTGGCTAGAATATAGTATTGAAAAGGACGCCGCCTTTTGTTTCTATTGCTTTCTTTTTATATTTTTATAAGTATTCACAAATTGAAATTGCATCACTGAGTTTTATATTTTTATCTACAGGTCAAATAGTCGATGATCCGTCCTCACATATTTATGTCATTCTATCAATTAGCAAGGTACTACACTTGTTATATTTTGATTATTTACTTTGTTTTCTTTCTATTTATGTATGAATTTAGAATTTGGATGGCAATAGATCGGTACATATATCACTAGTATCCTTGTTTTGAGTTAGAATTTTCGTATAGGATCCCCCCTCTATTCTTATCCTGGATTCACCACTGTATAGAGGTATAGTAAAGATAACCACTATACCACCTCTACATTGACAATTGACTTTATAGGTTATTTTTAGTGTAATCTATAAATAAAACAAGGCTTTTCTTTTGCTAGCATTGGACTGCCTTTGTCCAACGCTGTCAAAGAAAGTGACCGCCGTCTAGAAAACCCAAAATTCGTCGCACTGCCAAATCTACACCTGTTAGCGCTAGGAGTATTCTACTCCAAGTGAAAAAAAAGGTATACAGAAACAGGTGTACAACCAGGAAACAGAGTCAAATGGATCTAGATGAACTATGAATTGATGCATGTACTGTTGACTACTAGTGTACTTCATAGACCAGTACTGTTGACTAGTACTGTACTTCACAGACCCCATCTGGATCTACGAAATATCACAATTTTTCTCTCATAAAATGAACAACTATATCTTTATCTGCCAGTAAAACAGAGAAGCGCGTAGTACAGTGTAAGGGATTTCAGAACCCAGCTAGTATTAGTACAACAAGAAACAAGAAGTAAAGAACATAAATCATAGTGAGAAACTAGTGCTCAGACATTCGATTTCTGTTCATCCTATTGAACGTCTCTTATAAAAAAAATCTACGTTTGCAATATTTTCTGTTAACGCGTGAAATATTTTTTTTGAACGATTGCAACATCTGTTTATTGTAGCGAATTTTACTGTTTATCGAAGGAAAATGTTACACGCATTGTAACGAAATGTTGCACGTAAAGAAAAAAAATGTTACGGTACATTTGAAAATTTCGAACATCCGAATATAAATCATTCCGTAAATCATATCAAATAGCATCAGAGTTGGGACTTAGGAGTTATGACTAGAGTGACATCCAGTGTGCCGCCAGGAGCTCTTGTTGGATTCATGTACTACTCCAGCGCAGTCATGGTTGAGAGAGACCATGACTTTTGAAATCATCCTTTTTTTTATCGCCCTATGCACGTATTTTGCGGATCTAACATCTTTATGAAGTTATTGTCGAAGGTTAAAAATTGATAATAAATTTTTAGCTTTAGGTATCTTCGAATTAGCAAGATTAAACATAAAATTAAGGGCACACGATGTAAACAGGTTCAGACCTCCGGATAGAGTAATACCCTACTGTATAGATGGTGTATGGAATCGATGAACCGAGTACAAAAAGGATCGCCTATCTCTAATTACAATGAAAATCAAATCTAGAGGTGGCTAAGCTATCTCGAAGCGTAGTTCGTCGGCTCTTGAATGCTCTACTCAAATGATCTTCTCGCTTGTCTAACTCTGGATGGTTTGTAGTCTGAGAATTGCCTTTTTTCTCCTGAGGATGCCTATCCTCATCTTTATATAGTTGGGGTAGTTTTACCTCAGGTCGAGTTGTAGTCAGTTTAGAATATCAGATCATAGTCGACAAGGAGTCCATCGTTACGTGATCTTCGCAGCGTATCCAAACTTCCTTGAATATCAGGCATATTCGAGTTGGTTTTCTTATAACGGGAAAACGATCGAGTCCTTTCCTGTATAGAGATACCCTCTCTGCACATATCTTATCCCACTGAATTGAACCCGCGATATCCAGAATTTCCAGATGCTTGCTTCAGCATATATGGCATAGTCTTTGAGTTTCCGGTGCATGCTCATACTCCATATTTAGATATTCGATAATAGCCTCCGAACTCTACTTAGGGGAGGGTTCGTTTAATTATCAAGTCGATTACTGCCAAGTTCAGACTTAATCGAGTAATACCTCGCCTGCTTGTGGTCGAATGACTTGAGTATGCTGGAATCGCTAAGTATCGAGTAGGAATGTGCTGGGTCGAGCGCCCTGCTGCCAGCCCAACTCGAGTTCTTAGGGTAGCCACATGTTACTCGATGTTGACTCATCGATTTGACTCTGAGTAGAGTTAGAACATAAATAAGAAATTCTAAACGTGGGGTAATTGAGCATTTATTACTCTCGTTTGCAACGCCACAACTGGTGTGGCGCCATCATCCCGCTTTTCTCATCGATCGGGGCGCTGTACGGTGGGGAGTAAACCGTTTGCTTGAAGGGGTTTTGGTTTATAAGTTCCCAGATCCAGAATCGTAACCATTCCCTACTTTTTGCCTCCATCCTTATTCTCAAAAACTCTGTCGCACTTCTGTAAGTTCAAGCGCCATTGGTTTTGGTGATTGATTTAGAATAATACTTAATTCTTGATTAATGACAAACCTAATCTTTATGAGACTAACATGTTTATTGAGCAAATGTTTAGCAGTCTCAAATTTGGATGAAAAATGGAAAACCCAAGGTATGTATGCGTATTATTTCTAGTATAAATTGCATACTTTGGATTCAAGTTAAAGTATAAATGTCCCCATTATATTAACCACAAAATGTGCATCATGTTTCCCAATCCATATATTATATGGATGCACATATCTAGAGGGAGTTTGTAATTTAACTTGAAGGTTTCATTGTATTGATCTATTCTTTATTGACACATATAAGGATCAAGACATAGAAACTAAATCCTTGAGTATATATTTGAATTGCCTAGTTGTAGTATACTCTGGTAATATAGAATATGCTCCAATGTAATCAAAATTGAATATGTGCATATTATCTCTAAGTCAATTATATCTATGCACATATACATGTGGGGTTTATTCTATAGTTGATGGCTTAGAGTAATAGTCATTTCCATATAGTCCACACATTATGGATCATTACTTTTCATCAATATGAGTATATGAAAACTTGTGTAGTTAATATATACTCATATCAATTTAGATGAAAATTTAAATTGAGGTCGGTTGTCTTTTAATCATCAAAGGACATTTCATCATGTGTTGATGGTGTTCTTTTAGATTGATTAAGGATATTCGATAGTTCTTGAGTATAACGAGGCATTAGTTGCATCGGTGTACTCAAGACACATTTATATCATTTATCTTGATTTGGGTTGTGCTCAATTGCTCAAAAGGCATCCATTATGTGTTAATGGAGTGCAAGAGATAATTGAGACAACCATATATCTTGGACTAACTACTTTCATGAGTTGTGTTTAAGTTAGGTTAAGTCCAAAGATGATTGAGATGATGAAAACGGAACATGGACGACATCATGAGGTGATGGGCATCAAGAGGAGATCCCGTAGAGTTTAAGAGAAGAGCTGAGTGATGATCCCGGGGAAGTGTATGAGTGAAGATCATAAACACCCCAAAGGGGATTGCGTGCGTGCGGCGGCTCAAGGTATAACTAGATAGGTAAGGACTTTCTAGTCTTTGAGTCTAGTTTTTTATCGCCGTACTATTAAGAGGGGTTCAGTCCTAGCTTAAACTTCATCATGTATTGATGATCTCAATCCCGTGTTCACTCGAGCTCAAATCTTATTTAGATTTGGTTTTTGCATAGAGCTAACCATTTGGCATGTGTTTCGAATGAGTTAAGCTTATGCTTGATTGTTATTGCATATGGCTTTGATTTGCATGTGTTGCAAATAGGAGAAGCCTATATTTTGGTTTTCGCATAAAGTTTTGATTTGCATGTGTTGCAAATAGAATAAGCTAATGCATTGGCTTTTGCGTGAAGTTCACTTTTGCATGTGTTGTAATTATTGAAGCTTCGTGTTTTGTTTTCTATTTACAAAACTAATCTTACAAAATCAAAGTGGTTGTTTGGAGTTAAGTTTTGTATGTGTTGCAAAAGGAGAGAGTTTAAGCATGATTTAGTGTTTATGTAGTTGTATGGAGCTAGAAGCTTGCATGTGTTGCAAGTAGAGAGCTCATACGTTTGATTTGGTCTTAATGTGATTGCATGGAGCTAAGATTTGCATGTGTTGCAAATAGAGAGCTCATGCATTTGAGTTTGTTTGAAGTTGCTTGGAGCTAGACTTTTGCATATGTTGCAAAGAGTAATGCTCAAGCATGAAATCGGTTTAATGAGTTATTTGCAAGTTCGTTGTGCGAATAAACCGAGGTCTATGAGTCCGGAATCCCAAGAGCATGTGAGTAGGGCTTGCAACGGGTGTTTGCAAGTTGACTGGGTCTCATGTTGACCTTCACATGGCTAGGGGGATTAATCTCATAGACTCGGGCATGATTTGCTTAATACATTTTGCAAATAGATCTTGAGTTGTTTGTAAAATGTGTTTTCGCAATTTGGTTGAGATTCTTTGAGCATGAGCTAGTGTGGCGTAGAGCGTTGTGCGCGGGAGCTCTCGAAGGTATTATGAGAAGCCCCGGCGAGTTTGTAAAGGTTCGGGTTGAGCCTACGCAAGAGCGTGAAAAATCACCTTTAGTGGAATTGAGGCGGGTGCTCAAGCACGGAGCCAGTCCAATTCGTTTGGGCTATCCTCAATGTGGATTAGGGGAGACCGGCAAGTCTCTGATCACCACGGTAAAAAGTATCGTGTCTCTTGTCTCTTTTACCTTCAAGCATTTACTTTCTTGTATAATTATCAATTGCTTGATTGTGTTAGAATTGCTTAGTATTGCTTACTTGTTCAACCTAGCAATTCTTGTGTAGAGAAATAATTAGTTAGTGCACTAGTGAGACTAGTTGATTTAGGCCTTAATTGTCAAAACCTAGTTTATTGCTTCCGCATTATCCTTGATTAGGTTTTATCATAGGGGTTGATTAGAGCGTGTCGTTTTAGAGAGCGATTAATTTTGTTAAACGCCTATTCACCCCCACTAGGTGCATCCTCGATCCTACAACTTCCTTAAACCCTAGCGCCACCACCTTTGAAGAATCCACCCTTCACCTTTTTCAATGGCGTCCAGCCCTTTTGCCAGTGCCGGAGTCACTTCGCCGTTGATGGGAGAAACCGAGACGACCAAGGCAGTTGTTGATGATGAGACCTTCCAAAGAGTGTGGTAGAAATCGATGATGATGGAAAAGCGTCTCGCCAAATTGGAGAAAGATGGATTCATTCCTCCTCGAGAGTTCTTCCACTAGAGGCCACCGCTCGATGAGTCATATCCTACCCTTAAGGATAAGGATGAAACCATTGTGTTTGAGGCTTTCTTCCATTGCGGACTCATTTTTCCTCCTTCCTAATTCTTGCTCGACGTTTTGGACTTTTACCAGATTCAGCTTTTCCACCTAAGCGCCAATTCGATTATGATGCTCAATGTATTTGTTCACCTTTGTGAGGCTTTTCTAGGTATCAAGCCTAGTCTCAATCTGTTTCGTCACTTTTACAACCTAAAAGGACGACGAAAAATGATGCTGTTGAGGGTGATGGTTTTCACCTCTGCAGCGGAGTGTCTAGCTCGTACATCTTTGTTCCCGTCATTTCTTCTTGGTAGTCAGATTGGAAAAGCAGTGGTTTTACTTCACCTCTTCAGACACAGCGAACTGCCCTCTGGCCTATTGACAACTCCTCCTTTGCTAATTGACCTCTAGACAAAAGTCCCTCCTTCGACCCCTCGCAATACGTATTATGCTCAAAAGATCAAGAAGTTGAGGAAGAAAGGATTGATAGGGTGGCATGTCGCTAGAGACTTCATGACACGCCGATCGAGTCTGCTAAAGTGCCGGGATCACTTGGCTTGGGACCACTCCAGAGTCGGTGATGTCACCAGGATAACCCTGAAAGTAAGCACTAATAGTACTGTTATGGCTTTTTGCTTCAGTCGATGAGTAGTGAACTAACTTGTTTTTTTGCTAGACCTGTCGAACGCGAACATCTTCTTCAGGCTAAGCAAGATGTTCCAAGGCTCGGAACCTGGCCCTTGCGACACTAAGGCGTATTCACTGGCTAATCCTCGGCCAGAGGTCAGTACTAGATTATGACTTTTAATGCCTCATTTGTCCACTTGGCATCTTCTTTAACTCAGCATATCCTTAGGAGGCCAAATTCGATGATGAGAGAGGGCAATTCGAGGGAGTCATCGGCCTGATGATGAGCCAACTCGTGATGATGAGCAAGCATCGGGTTCCACTCCTGCCAGTGTCGTTCTTCCCTTGGATGAGAAAGCGCCTATCGTCGACCCCAGCGAGGTTGAAGCTCCCCGCTCGATATGTGTATCGACCAGGAAATAGGAAAATATGGTGCCGAGTTACTTGTAGCCTCTGACTCCTTACTTGATAATTTCATCGAGTAGGGAGTAAATCGTCGTAAGCACAAAAACCGTGATGTAGCCCTTGACTTTTTACCCAAAAATCGGATCGAGCAAAAAAGTGGAGCATTAGCATCACAAATACCTATTTCGACTCCAAACCTCTTACTCGATGGATGTATCGAACCGATAGTGGAAACAAGTTTCGAAACGACCAAGCAACATAGCCCTCAACCTTCTACTCAATGAATGCACCGAGGCGATGGTAGAGCAAATGCACTTATCAATGCATGATGTGGCCCTCTGACCTTCCGTTCGATGACTGTATCAAGGAGAAAATGGAGCATGAGCTTCATAGAAGATAGCCCTTGACCAAACATCCAAGTGTGTGAGCCCCCGAGCATATTGGTATAGCTTAGCATTCTTTTTTATTACTTCGGTATAATGATTACAAACTGTCAAAGCCTTTGTGCCCCTTCATCTTCCACGTGGCACGTCATAACTTGGCGTCTCTTTGGTTCTCGCATTCATGTGGGGGCGCAAAAAGATGCCTCATAGATTGGGACAGACACAAATCTAGATGGGTTGTGGCTTCAACATGACCCGCTCCCTAAGCTATAAATAGAAGGGACTTGCAGTCGCCTGCCAAAACTCATCTTCTTCTTTTTCCTTCTGTTTGCGACGCCTTAACTTTTTCGATTGCCCTTACAGCCTCCACTCCCCCGCCATCCCCATCCGCGGATATTCAAAGGTAGTCCCCTCCCCCAACGCCGCTGGCCATTGTCGCTCCGGGACTGATTATTATTTCCTCCAAGGAAGAGGAAGAGATCAACTAGGAGGCCGTTGAGAGGGAGGTTTGGCTGAAGGAGGAAGATGAGGTTACCAGCAAGCTGCGCGTCGTCGTCAAAGAAGATGACGTGGCTTTTGCTTCCTTTACGAGAGCATATGATACTGCCATCGACACTAACGAAGGAGGTGAAGCTCAAGATAGCTTCATCGATTCGGCGCCTGCTCGCCCTCTAAGTCCTGATGGCACTAGGAGGCTTTTGACGACGGAGAGGTTGCCTTCTTCATTGACAAGCGACCAAGTCTTCACCGCTTCGTCCGGCCCGTACAAAGGATGCAGGCCCATCATAGGAACCCTCCTTTTCCAATCCCCATGGATGCAAGGGAGGCGACACGATGGCTTCGAAAACAAGTCGTTATAGGATACCTTCCTAAAATGTAATAGGATAGCTTTTGTTAGTAAATTTAATAAAGTTTTACTTGCCTAAACTTTTGTTGTTCGATACACCAGACACACTGTCTTTTTTTATTATGTATGAAATCTTCTAAGTTGATCGATATTCCATGAATTGTCCAGCATCACTCCTTCCATCGTAGATAACCGTACCAATCTTGGTCGAGTCGCTTCGACCACCACGTAGGGACCTTCCCACTTAGGTGATAGCTTGTTACGGTTGTCTTATTTTTACACCATTCGTAGTATTAAGTCCCTGGCAGTGAGTGCTCTTTCTCGGATTCTCTAGCCATGATATGTACGTAAGGCTTATTGATACTTGACCGCTCGAATGGATGCTTAATCCCTGTACTCTTTAAGTAGATTTATGTCATCTGTTCGCACTTTCTCTTGTTCCTTTTTTCACTAGTTATCCACACGGGGTGACCTGAACATTAATTTGGTCAGTGCTCCGTAGTAAAAAAATAGTGTTTCTCCAGTGGCTCGACTAGTAGATGTGCGAACGGCCCATAACACCGAGGGGGGCTATTTTGCCCACCAGGTTGAATAAGCCTTGAGCCTATCGAATACGTAAATCTTAATCCCCTGCAGGACTATGCCATTGGCTCATTCGACCTGACTATTATTCTGAGGATAGGCTACAAAGGCGAAGCAGAGTCTGATACTCAATTCTTCGCAAAAAACTGTGAAAGTATTGCTCTTGAACTGGCTACTGTTGTCTGTGATTACTCGATTGGGGATGCCAAATCGAGTAACGATGCTTCTCATGAACTTCATGGCCGCTTCTGAGGTGATGTTCCTGAAAGGTTTGGCCTCGATGCACTCGGTGAATGTGTCGATGGCCATGAACAAGAACTTGTAACCTCTTTGAGTTCTCGGGAACGATCCCAAAATATCCAAGCTCCATACGGAGAAAAGCCAAGATAGAGGAATAGTTTGCAGGGCCTAAGCTGGTCAGGTGGTCTGCTTGCCTTAAAATTGGCAGCTTTCGCACTTTTTCACCAGCTCGCAAACATCCTAGAGGGAACTCGGCCAATAGAACCCTTTCCATAAAACGTTTTTGACTAGAGTGCGATAGGACGTATGGTTGCCGCAGATGCCTCCACGGACATCGAGCAATATTCTATTGCCCTCTTCCTGAATGATTCACTTCATCAAAATTCTATTACTCCCTTTTCGGTAGAGTCTGCCATTTACCAATGCGCATAGCTTGGACTTACGTGTAGTTTTCTCGGCTGAGGCATCATCATCAGGGATGTCTCGACCTTCGAGATAGGTTTGGAATGGACTCATCTAAGTCAGCTTGTGTTCGAGTAGTGCATCTTCCGTGTCTGCACACTCCGCCTCGCTGACTCGATTAGGCTGCTAGTCGAGTTGGGTAGCATATATCTCCTAAACAAGGGAGACATATGGTTTAAGAAGTTTCTCAACAAAGACTCCTGCGGGTGCGGGTGAACGGGATGAAGCGAGCCTGGCAAGTTCATTGGTGGTGGAGTTATCACTTCGCCTGATATGTCTTACTCGAGCCCTTCGAACTTGTGCTCTAGCTTGTGAACTTCGTTCAAGTATGCCGCCATGTTTTCATCCAAGCACTGGTACTTCTTCTGTACTTGGTTTACGACTAGCTGTGAATCTCCTTTCACGAGTAATCACCTGAGTTCAAGTGATGCTGCTATTCGAAGCCCGTTGACCAGTCCCTCATATTCTGCAACGTTATTTGAGGCCTGAAAATCGAGTTGGATGACATATTTGAGCTCCTCGCCTATTGGGGATTTGAGCACGATGCCCGACCCCAAGCCCTGAAGTGTGAGCAATCCATCGAAGAACAAGGTCCAATGGTCATCGACCATCTTGTGCTCTTTTTCCTCAACGTGCGTCCATTCCACAACGAAGTCTCCTAAAACCCTTGACCTAACACTGATCCACAGTGCAAAATCGACTTTGAACTCATTGAGTTCGACCACCCACTGTGCAATTCGCCCTGTTGCCTCTCGGTTGTGTATTACCTCTTTGATCGAGTACGTCATCATGACCGTAATCTTGTGCGCTTGGAAGTAGTGCCGCAGCTTTCGGGAAGTCATCAAGATGGCATACAGCATCTTCTGTGTTTGAGGGTATCACAACTTGATGTCATGCAAGACCTCACTCACGTAGTATACTGGCTTCTAGACTTTGGCCTTTTTCTCGAGACAATCCTGCTCGACCACAAGGACTGTACTTACTACTTGAGGGGTAGCTGCAATATACAGATACAACTCCTCTTTTTTGTTAGGTGAAATTAGAATTGACAGAGATGATAAATACCTTTTTAAGTCTTGAAAACTTTTTTACCTCGTTAGTCCACTCGAAATTGTGTTGCTTCTTAAGTAGTTTGAAGAAGAGTAGCCCACGCTCGCCTATCCAAGAGATGAATTGACTAAAAGCTATGGTGCAGTTTGTGAGCTTTTGCACTTCTCTCAGCATCCGTGGAGGATGCATCTGGTCGATAGCCTCAATTTTACACGGGTTAGCCTCAATGCTACAACTGGACACCAGGAAACTTAGAAGTTTGCCAGACGGGACGCTGAACGTGCATTTCTCGGGGTTAAGCATCATTCGATACTTCCTAATGTTGTTGAATGTTTTCTCAAGGTTATTGATTAAGGTGCTCCCTGTTTTTGATTTAATCACGATATCATCGACATATGCTTCTACATTGCGCCCGATTTGGGACTTCAAGCAATTTTGAATACATCGTTGATATGTAGCATTAGCACGCTTTAAACCAAAAAGCATCTTAATATAACAGAATACACCAAAAGGAGTAGTAAAAGCAGTTTTGTCCTCATCTTCTGTGGACATGCTAATTTGGTGATACCCCGAATAGGCATCTAGAAAACTTAGCAGTTCGCAGCCTGCAATGGAGTCTACTATTTGGTCAATGTGAGGGAGAGGAAAAGGATCCTTAGGGCAAGCTTTGTTGAGATCGGTGTAGTCGACGCATATCCTTCACTTGCCATTGGGCTTCTTAACGAGGACAAGGTTTGCCAGGCATGTCGGATGACGGACTTCTCGGATGAAGCTAGCCTTCAGGAGTTTGCCGACCTCCTTTTGTATGGCCTGTTTTCGATCATCCGTGAATCTGCGCTACTTCTGCACCACAGGTTTGGCGCTAGCTTCCATAGTCAGTCGATTCTCGATCACCTCTTTGGGGACCCTAGGCATGTTAGACGGTTGTCATGCAAACATGTTGTGGTTTGCTCGAAGAAAGGTACGAGCTCGAGTTGCTATTTAGGGTCAAGGTCGGCGCCCACCTTGATCGTCTTGGAAGGCTCCGACAGATTTAAGGCCACCATTTTGACTCCTCCGCTGGTCTTCTTGTCCTTCTTGCCGTCGTGGATCAAGTCCTTGGCGGCACTGTCGGACGCGGGAGCTTGATCGCTATTCTTAGATTTTTGGCACTTAACTCCTTCGGCGTCGACACTGGCTGCCAATCTGCAAAGATGCTCAGCCATCTTTAGGCTCTTTTTTCGCACTTGATCGTAGCATGCTGGTCCCCCTTGATAGTGAGGACTCCCTTTGGAGCTAGCATCTTGATGGTTTGGTACGCGTAGTGCACCACTGCCATGAATTTGGCTAGCATCGGACGACCTAAAAACACATTATAGACAGTCTCAAAATCTTCCACGTTGAAGAGGATCTTTTCGATGTAGAAATTGTTTGATGGTGGGATCTCGATAATCGTTACCATAGGATATGTTCTATAGTGTCTTCATGAAGATAAGGTTTAACGAGTTGCATCCGTCGACCAAGGTTCGAGCGACCTTAATATTGATGATGGTGGGCTCGAGTACCATAGGATATCACGCGGGGTGTGGAACCGCGGCTGGGTGATCTGATTGGTCGAAGGTGATCGACACTCTGACCACTTGAGGAATCTGGGGAGAGATGGCGTGGCCAGGTTGACCTATCTTTTCACTATCTTGTATTGTCTTTTGGACTCGTATGTGGCAGATCCCCCAAAAATGTGTGCCAGATTGTGATCACCCTCCCGATATTTGGACTCGTCGTCCTTGAGCTTCTCTTAGACCTTCTTACTGATCACCTGGCACTCATCGAAGTTATGTTTGTCCATATGATAGACTAGGCAGTACTTGTTCCCTTCATGACTTCAGCCTTTGTTGTCACCGACATTGCCCGCCTTGCCCCTTTCGACCACGACTATAGTGGAGCCGCTTTTACGTTTCTCCCTGCGATTCTTATTCTTCTTTGCCTCTTGTTTGAATGACTCAGGCTTATCGTTGTCAAGCTTGGGATCGTCAAGATGGTCTCGGGTCTCAGCGCGTATGGCGTACTTATCTACTAATTTGAAGAGCTCCTTGGTGGTTCTAATCTTTCGAGTAGCAAGCTTTCCCTTCAGCTCTTTATCCTTGACACCATTCTCGAAGACCTCTATGACTGTCTCGTCTGAGTGTCAGGTATCAAGTTGCGCTTGTCGCTGAAGCGTCGGATGAAGCCACGCAATGACTCTCCTTGCTTCTGTATCACCCGATGCAACTTGCTACGTGTTTTGGGGTGTTGATATGTGCCCTGAAAATTGATGATGAACTAGGCCCGCAACTCTGCCCATGATGATATCGATTGAGGTAGGATGTTGAGTAGCCAGGATCTTGCTGCACTATCCAAGGTGGTGATCAGGTAGTTGGCCATCACCCTCTCGTTTCCTCTGACAGCCCTCATGACTGTGGTGTAGATCTGCAGCCATTCAATGGGGTTGATTTTGCCTAAGTATTTTTCCACAGGGCCTGGTTTGAACTTGTCAGGCCATCTGACCGCACTTAACTCGGGAGTGAATGCCTTGCCCCCTCATCGACATCCTCAGGGGTCGCATGTAGTTTCCATTGGCGTGCGTCTTGTTGAGGAGGGAACCTATGCCATGCCGACGAGTGGCCCTTTGAAGGTGAAGATTCGCCTCGTCGGGCTCGTCGCGTGGGAGATCGACCCCTCGAAAGCGGGGACTCGTTTTCCTGTCGCTCACGGTCTTCTCGATAGTGTTCTTCTCTTCGATCGCGAAGGACATCACATAAATCCCGTCGATCATGAGGAATACGATCTCGAAGATCCCCAGGGCATCTTTGATAGAAGTTGGAACGAGCTGTCCTGGAGGTGCGATGGCCAGAGCTAGCCACCACCGATTTTGCTGCTCGATGACTATCATGAGATGGTTCCAGCAGCTAGCTCCTGGCACCCTGTTGGCTGGGGCGTCCAAACTTCAAGTTGGCTGCTCGAGCGATCTGTGGTTGGTTGCATCGAGTAGCGTTTTCATCTGGTAAAACATCGGAGTCATCGGATTTCCCGGATCCAATGGCGAAAGAGACTTCAGCAGCATATGAGCGTACTGCACATTAGCCTCGGGAGTATGAAGATGTTCGCTGTCGTGGCTCTGATGGGATGCTACTCCTAGGATGTTGTCGGCCTGTTATTGTGGTCGCGCTGCCAAGGAATTTGCCGTCCTTGAAAATCCGGCGCTCATAGGTGGGGCATTGCTGGATTATCAAGACCAAGTTGCCTTGATAGATTGGCCACAATTCCGACTGTAGCAGCGGCGATTAGATCTCGCCAGTGATCCGTAGTGTTTGGGGCAACAGTATGGGCAGTCACCCGTGTTGCAGTTATCGTCGTGCCAGGATCTTGAGGCATGCATGGGGGGATTTGGTGTCCTTGACCACTTGTGGTGTCTATCCCTAGTTCCCTTTCTTGGAAATTTCTGATAGTAGCACCCTTATTGGCTCCGACCATGAACACACATCGATCTGTTCGGCTGCAGCTCTGACTGCTGCTCTGGCTGCTGAGGCCGTCGCTGTCACTCTCTATCTCGACGTACTTTAGAATGCTAGGCTCCATAAGTTCGAAGTCTATGAAGTACACCTCTCAGCATGGGTCCCAGGAGAAGGATTTGGTGAAGCCGATGTGCTCAAAATCTCTGGTCTATCCCCATCGATAAAGCAAGGGTCGACATTGGAGATTGTGCTATGAATGCGCGCTGAAGATATGTCTGATCTGCAAAAATAGCTGAAGGCTCCTACCTGACGCGCCAACTGTTGAAGGTTAGAAATCAACAATAAACTTTTAGTTTCAAGTACCTTTGAATCAGTAGGATCAGACACAAAATCGATGGCATACGATGTAGACAGGTTCAAGCCTCCAGAGGAAGTAATACTCTACTCCTGTATGGATGGTATATAGAAGGATTAATTCCTTATTTGCCATTGTAATTTGGGAAAGTTCTAAAATGTGCCAATGACATGTGGGATCAGGGCCCACATGTCATTGACACAATGAGTGGCAAATAAGGGATGAGGTAAATTTTCAGTGGCATATGAGGATTTCACCCTATATAGAATCGATAAACAAAGTACAAAACGGATTGCCTAGCTCTAATTACAATGAAGATCAAATCAAGGTGGTTAAGCTATCTTGAAGTGTAGTTCATCAGCTCTTGGATGCTCTGCTCAAAAGGTCCTCTTACTTGTCTAGCTCTAGATGGCTTGTAGTCTGAGAATTGTCTTTTTTCTCCTGAGGATGTCTACCATCGTTTTTATATAGTTGGGGTAGTTTTACCTTAGATTGAGTTGTAGTCGGTTTGGGATATCAGATTGTAGCCGATGAGGAGTCCATTATTGCGTGATCTTCACAGCATATCCAAACTTCTCTGAATATCGGCGTACTCGAGTTGATTCCTCGTAACGGGAAAACGATCGAGTCCTTCCCTGTATAGAGATACCCTCTCCGCGTATATTTTTTCCCACCGAATTAGGCCCACAATATCTAGAGTTTCCAAATACTTGCTTGAGCATATATAGCATGGTCTTTGAATTTTCGGTACATGCTCATACCCCATATTAAGATATTCGACAATTATCTATAGATTTGCACTCATTCTCACTACAGCAGACGCTACTATGCCCGAAGAGTGCGGCAGCCAACGAGCTGCACGAGCAGTTGCTCTTGCAGATAGGTAGCACGAGAAGGACGTCCGATACTGTGGCTGTGAAGCACAGGAAGCTCCTTACACATTAAGAGCCTGTTTTGTAGAAATCCAGATCCTAACCTCACCTGAGATCTAAAACTTATAGACTAAAATAAAGTGAATTAAGTTTATATTTTTGGTCTAAAATGTAAACAAGATGAACCATCTAAACACTCTTAATGTACTCATCCCGCCACCGAGATCTAAATTTGTACTAAAATAAAGTGATAAGTTTATATTTCTATGGAGATTATAAACACTTTAATGTACTCACAGCTCCAACTCCATGGATCTCGGAGTTAGAATCTACTCCACCAGATCTACAGATCTAATGGAGTTACCAAACACACCCTTAATGTACTCACAAATCCAACTCATGGATCTCATGGAGTTAGAATACACAGCCCACCAAATCTACAGTCTAGTGAGTTAAAGTTTCAAGAAATGCACCCTAAGAGAGTACGGATGATGATAGTGTCGTCTTTCGACGCTTATGCAGTCGAGAACTGCACTAATACTTTAATATTTGTGAGAGAACTAAATTCAAATAAAGTGAGGAAAGAGGGCTTGAAAAAAAAACAATTTCATGACTTCAGAGCAGGACAGAAAAGTGCACTCGGTCCGGCAGAGCATTTACTTGCGGACTTTCCGGTTGCCGCGGCAGGCGAGTACCCGGCCCCAACAACCCATCACAATCTACACCAAGCAAAATATCCCGTCTAATCCACTCAACTAATCCTCAGTCAATTCTGCTTCGAGCACCCGAACTACGCGTCAAACTTACCCGCGAGGCCGCGAAGAGTACCCAAGACAAGAGCTCCGCTCAGGTACTTGCACGTGGTCTATCACGATGAAGTCCAAAGCAGCCGCACTCCACGAAAATTTGCCTATGGTATATACCTATACAAGTGTTTTGAGGGGTTTATAGTCAAATTCCAAACCTGTAGTTGTGCTTGAAGATTCGCGCTCGATCGCCTCCGTCTCTGCCTAGCGAATCCGCAACTACAGCTGCCTTTGGTACCGAATAGTGGACTAAATACGTGCAAGAACACGTGCAGCTGTCGTAAAGATAGGTCCAATATTTTAATGACATACCAACATATAGGAGTGCCTAGAACTGATGACCATAGTCACGTCGTGGAGCCTTTATCGAGTAAAGAACTGTAGCAACGACCAAACAAAAATAACGCACTTCGGTTTTCTCCGATGACAAGTTGTACTCGGCGGTCTCAGGTTAATCTCTGTAGCAATGTCTAAAAGATTAAAGATGAGAGAGAATGTTTATTACATAATGTTTATAGCAAATCTCTAACGGATAGTGTGATATTTTAGTAATCCAAAACATTAATTAAATTGTACTTATGTTTTCAGGGTTGTACCTAAGTTTTTGAGGCCCTGGTGCGAAACACAAAACGAGGCCCTATACTAGGGAAATAAAAATAACTAAAATGTGATTCCATTATATAACTATATATTTTTTCCCAATATGTAGAACTATAATAGACATTAATGTTAAAAGAGTAAAGGGTGAATTTTTCTTACCGATATCTTTTTAACTTCTAGTAAAAAGTATCATGCACCTGGTGTTCTTCGAAATGAAATCTTCATATTTAATCTTCTCCAGAACATCATTTTCAAATGCAATTGCTTTCTTTTCAGAATCTAAACACAATAGTAACTGATCATTCTCTCATTTTCTTGGGTCTTAACAAGAAATAGGAAGTTATATAGAATACTAGCAAAGATTAACGGCGATTTAACACAACTAGAACCTATGCATGGTAGTATCTTAGATCAAACATTCCTTTACTCATGGCAAGAAGAGAATATAATTACTTCTTGACAACGGCTATATGTTACTATACATTATCCTGCATGATTAAAGGGTGTCGCTCGCATATAACAACTAGAACTAGTACCATGGCAAAGAAAGGAAATATCAATAGAAACTACTCGTAGAATTCCTATTTACCATTAACTTGTTCGAGCCATAAAACGTAGATTCATCTAGAGATCTAACAGACTCGTGTAAACAATCATTTCTATGACAAACATTTATCCGAATCAACAAGCGCCAAATATTGAAGCATTTAGACAACCAACACACATGTTGATGGCTATTACGTAAACATGCTCAAGACATAATGATTTGATAGTCAGAATAAACAAGAGTTACTACTTACTAGTATTGACAGAATCGGAGGAGAACAGTAATGAGAAGTAGCTAGCAACGCCGAAGCCCGAGTACTCGTGACCAAGTGTCGGGCGAATGGCGGCGATCACGCCAGGCGATCGGCAGAATACGATGAGTCATATTGTCGCGATCTCATGGAATCGGCAATTCGGCGGACGGCGAATACATGCGTCAAGGGCTCAAGGCGAGCCATACTAGTAGTGCATCTCAGAGCATATGGTGGGGCCCCAAAATTTGGGGGCCACTGGCGCGATCGACCACTTCTTATACTGGGCCTTAGACGGCATGTATGTTTTATGCATGCAAAAATGCGTTACGGGGAAATCGCTCGGGCTCTCAATGGCAAATTTTCGATGTTTATTATCCTTGATCAAATAAAAAAACGATTTATTACATAAGACATCATTTTCTTCTCTTTCTTCTTTTTATAACCTTTTAGATTATCTTTTTACTCATGTAACATACTCCCTCCGTTCATTTTTATAAGACTTATTTTTTGAATGATCTTGTTCAGAAGTATAAGGCTTGCATGTAGATTTAATGAGGCATTTCCTTTTATACCCCTATTTATTCTCTCTTAACCATATGCATTTAATCATTACCACTCACATAAAATATATCTTTTATCTTTCAAGACAATTAAGTTGGGACATTTAAGTAATTTTCTTTCATACCTTTCTCAATTTTAACATAATCTTAATCCTTATAAAAAGTTAAAATATGTCTTATAAAAATGAACGGAGGAAGTAATATATGTACTGGCTAGACACCGCGCCCATTGGGACTGCCGCTCGTGAGCTACCGCGTTGGCGTTGCACCCGCCACCCAGCGAGATGCAAACAAGAATCGGGATGGCTGACAAAGAGTTTAGAGGGGAGCACAGCAAGTGCAACCCAAGAAAAACAATTTGTTTTTCCGCGGAGACCGAGGGGGAGGCCAACAATCATTTCCTGGGCCGCGCCAAATAATGCGACGCGAAGCTCGAGGGTGGCGATGCGACCCGACCCGACCAAGTCAAAACTGCGTAGCACCAACGCGACCTTCGACTGCACACACATGGTGGTAGCCCCACGCCCCCACCTCACCTGCTCCTCCTCTCTCTCTCCCCCCCGTTCAAGAGCCAGAAGCCAAAGCCGAAAGGAAAAAAAAAAGGGGATGCCTCGAATCGCGCACGCCGTCCACACCTTTTTCTACCCCGCCAAAGCCACCCGACGCTGTCCAGTGGGCCCGCAACCTTTACGCCCAGATGGAGCCCAACCTCCCCGTGACAAGTGCTGCCAGGTGGGGCCCACCTCCAGCCACGGTCACCAGGTTATAGGGAGTGCTCCTCCGCTTCCCCTTATCTGGACGAGACTAGATTGCAAATATTTCCTGCAAATTACGTCACTCATCTCGCATGAGGAAGAAAACAAAGGAAACGAGTTTTTTTTGGGGGATGGTTGGTGGTGTGTTTATGGAATTCAATGATGCGTATTTGCTTTCTTGTACACAAATACATGAGTTTTTTTGGAATAATTTTGGTTGAGTGTGTAAGGGATATCAATTGGAATGGAATAAACGCAGATTCCAAATCTCATCAACTCGGTTACCTCCAGCTTGGAAAGAGATAAGGAAGCTTCCTTCCCATCGGGGAAGCGAATCCCAGTGATCAGCGAATATATTTGGATCTATCACAATTCAAGCCTCAAATAGTGACGCGCTAGCAGAAACAAAATATATCAGGATCCATACAAAGATCAATTTACTATTTACAGTGACAATTGGATCGATTTTGTACTTAGAGCATCTCCAATGGTGCCACTTTAACTAGCTATTAGGGTGCCATCTCAGCATTTTACTTAGGTGGAAAGGAAAAAATAAGGAGAGAGATATAGACCGGCTACTAATGTATAGCCAGACTATAACTGATTTCAAAGCACTCATTACCTATTACATGTGGGCCAATATTTAATTTTATAGACAATGCTATAGCTAATTCATTGGAGATGTTGTCTATATGCTATCTATAGATGATATGGATATTTCTTATAGCTAGTACCATTGGAGATGCTCTTATGTAACAGAATCTACACTCATATTGTGCCAGCTTTTTTAGACAAAACAATGTAAGGTAATTAAGGTAAAGATTGGTCCTACGTGGGAGACAGGATGATGATTATGATGATGGCAATACAAAGAGAACCGTCTATCACATTTCTCACATCCAGACAATCAAGTACCGAGTCCTTTCTCACTAAAATAACCATGCCCATTTGGATAAGTCCTACTTCTAATCCGAGAACGAGCAACAGAGGGGTAACGATTATCAACACAAATACTTTTGTGTGTGCAGTACACAAGTCGGAAGAATCGTTCCTATTCTACCATTTGGAGAACGTACTTTCTGCAAGAGTTCTAATCTGAAAATTGAGCGATCGTTTGCCCTCGATTAGACTGTTGTTCTTCATAAGACCACATCACATCACAAAAGATTTTTACCTTCGGGCAAAGTAAACAAGCACACAATTGGAGTAGATAAAAACACAAACAGTAAATACCACGCATTCCAAGAAATCAATTTCAAGCGCTTCAAACAGACGGTAGCAAACGTCGAAGTTCGATTTCTTTATTGTAACCCAGCCAAAGTGCACGAGGAAACAGGATGATGACTTGAATCTGAAACAACAGGGAGACCCAGACACCAAAGCGAAGTTCTCGCAGCATAATAGCAGCAGTAACATAAGTAGATAACATCACAATCGGATCGTAGATCCAGCGGCCTTAATTCCACCTAAAACCGTCCTAAACCAAGCATGGAGACCTATCGGAGTGGAGGAACAGGACATACACCGGGAGACTCGATTCACCATTCCTTATTTTTACTAAGAGGACGAAACTTGACACGGACACGACGACGGCGACGACTGATGGAATCGACGAAGGTGGAATTAGAGGCGGACGGATCTAGGAGAGCTGGCCGCAGTCAGCGACGACGACTTTCTTTGCAGTGGTGCCGGTGCGGGACCCGACCTTCTCGATGGCCTGGACGACATCGAGGCCCTCGACGACCTTGCCAAAGACGACGTGCTTGCCGTCGAGCCATGGGCAGGCCACGGTGCAGACGAAGAACTGGGAGCCGTTGGTGTTGGGCCCGGCGTTGGCCATGGAGAGGATGCCGGGGGCCGTGTGCTTGTGCTTGAAGTTCTCGTCGGCGAACTTCTCGCCGTAGATGGACTCGCCACCTGTGCCGTTGCCGCGGGTGAAGTCGCCGCCCTGGCACATGAACTCGGGGATCACGCGGTGGAAGGTGCTGCCCTTGTAGTGCAGCGGCTTACCGCTACGCCCCACGCCCTTCTCCCCAGTGCACAGCGCGCGGAAGTTCTCCGCCGTGCGGGGAACGTCGTTGGCGTACAGCTCCATCACGATCCGCCCCGCCGGAGCGTCGCCGACCGTCATGTCGAAGAACACCCTCGGGTTCGCCGCCGCCATCTCGCTCGCCTAGGGTTTCGAGGTTTTTTTTTCCTGGAGGATTTTGCTTTTCAGTCGGGTGGTTGCGCGATCTGGGATGGGTGACCTGGTGCGATTAAATAGGCTGCTTGGTAGGGATTGAGGCCGGTACAGCCGTCGGATCGAGATGCGTGGTGCTATCGCAGGCCGCAAGAGGTAAGGCTGTTGGGTTAGGGGAACCGTGGTTAAGTCTTGGGTTGGGTTCTAGGTAAATGCGAGGGGCACGGCTCCCGTCTCCACCCGCGGAGCGAATGGCAGGTGGGGCCACGCGGTTCCCTCACGAAGTACGTGAGCATGGGGCCCGGGAGGTGGGCCACGTTTGTCAGCTGTGTGGCGGGTGGGTACAAACGTGTGCGATGTTGTTGGATCTTTCTGCCTGTCCGTGGTTAGCGCGGGATGGTTGGGTTGGAGGGACTCGGGTTAGGGCGGATATTTGCTTTGGTAAGTGGACGTGGTTTTGCTAGACCGGGCGGTGCGGTACGGGTGGATGATAGCAAGCGGGGCATGAACGGGTTGTACGGGAGGATGCGGCTGCGGCGAGCGGAGTAAGGACGTGGCTGCCTGGCAGGGAGGGGATATGCCGCGTGCGATTCGACCTGAAGTGGTCGATATTCTCGGTCGCGGGGAACGCAGGCGGACGGACAGGGATCAAATTTTTATCGAAATTCGGTGAAATTTCGGATTTCGGACCTTCAGAGATTGTAGAAGCTAGGAAAATTCAAAAATTCAAAAAAAATTTGAAAATGCTACAGCAATTTCGGAAATTTCGGGTTTTGAATCCGGTTTTTGAAGTTTGAGCACCGGATTTGGTCCAATAACCTGTTAAAAAGTGATCTTTCATGAAAATTTGTTGAAAAACTAATTTTTTTGAGATTTTTTAAAATTTGGGTAGAAACACTGTCAGATTTTTAAAAAAATTTAAAAGCTTGATAATGATATGAAAAATTTATGGTACCATCACTAGTAGTTTGGGATCATACACAAAAAATTTAAAAATAATTTAACATCATTTGTTATTTTTAAAAAATCAAAAACAGAATGGACATAATTTGGATAGTAAACTTGTTAGATTTTTCTAAATTTTCTCAAGTGTGATCATCATTCTATAAATTTTTTTTAAAAAATAAGCTTCATTTGTTTGCTCAATAAAATCTATCAATGCAGTAAGCACTGAACTTAATTTGTTGCATTATATTTCAAAAATCAAACAGCGAAAGAACATAAATGGCACTGTGCCTTATAAGAATTTTATAAATTCACTGGAGCGTGATCATAATTCAAAATTTTTATGAGATATTAACCATTTCCTTGTCACCCTTATGTAAAAATTTTAAAAAATTTAAACCTTTTTTATTGGTAAATTAAATCTATGTATTGATCATCGGCCTTTTAACAGGATACTACTACTGTTCGAATTTTTAAATATTCATGACACTTGATCATCATATGAAAATGTTATGAGAATATTATAGATGTGTCAGGACCATCCACAAAAATTTTCAAAATTTTATAACCTCGTTTATTCTAATTTTCATTCGGATGAAACTTGCCACTCAGCGCTTTACCAAGACAGTACCAATGTTTGAATTTTTAAAAATTCCTCACATTTGATAAATCATCTAAAATTTTTACAGAAATATCATAAATATGTCAGAAATCTACATAAAAAATTTCAAATTGTTCTAACGTCGTTTGTACTATTTTTCATCCGGTTCAAACTTGCCGATCAACGTTTCATCGGGACAGTACCAATGTTTGAATTTTTTTTAAATCCACAGAACTGATAATCACCGTAACATTTTATGACAACATCTATAATATGTCAGGAACCTACGAAAAAAATTTCAAAATTTTTCGACACCGTTTGAACCATTTTTCAGTCAATGCAATTTGGGCGAAATTTCAGGTAATTTCGGCGAAATTTCGGAAATTTCGGTGCCAAATGAACCGGATTTGAATTTTGAATGGATTTCATCCGAAATTTCTGAATTTCGCCGAAATTTTGGATTTCGGCCCACCCCAGTTTTTTCTCAAAAACGAAATTTTGATCCCTGGGATGGACAGCGTGGCATTTTATCAATTTTTTCGCTCACGGCCTGGTCATACTGCTCTCATAAGATCACCGGCAAGATCACACCGGCCAACATCCTATTTGGACGGTCGATGTCCGTGCACTTGGCCGATTGCAGATGGAACATTGGTTCCGACAGGGAATTAAATTTCACCGAAATTTCAGATTTTGGGACTCCACGTAATCCAAACTACCGGCCAGATAAAAAAATTAAATTACTACAGTAAAAACGAAATTTCATTTTTTTAGCAAAATTTCGGTAAATTTCATGAATTTTGACCGGAATTTGAACTTTTAAGGCCAGATTTGGCCCAATAACCCATAATAAAGTGATCTTCTACGAAGATTTGTGGAAAAAATGAATTTTTGAGACATTTTAAAATTTTGGTAAAAACACTTTTAGATTTTTGTAAAATTGTACAAGATTGATAATGAGCTGAAAAATTTATGATACTATCTTGAGCAGTGTAGGATCATACAAAAAAATTTCAGAATAATTTAAGTTCATTTGTTATCTTTAAAAAATCAAAAACAGAATAAACATAATTGTGACAGTTACCTTATTAGAATTTTATAAATTTTGTCGAGTGTGATCATGATCTAAAATTTTTATGAAAGATTAATAATTGTCTTGGTACCATTATATAAAATTTTAAAAAAATAAATTTTTTGTTTGCTCAATCAAATCTATGTAAGCACTTAACTTCATTTGTTATATTATATTTCAAAAATCAATTAAAGAAACAACATAAATGATACTATGCCTTGTAAGAATTTTATAAATTCATTGGGGGGTGATCATGATTCAAAATTTTTATGAGATATTAAGCGTTTCCTTATCAACTTTCTGTTATTTTTTTTGAAAACTTTAAACCTTTTTTTATTGCTAAAGCGAATCTATGTATTGATCATCGGGATTTTATCAGGACGTAACACTGTCAAAATTTTCAAAAATTATTTAAGCATAATCATCATCTAAAACTTTTATATAATCATTAATGCTACATTAGAACCATCTACAAAAATTTTCTAAATTTTATAACAAGGTTTAGATAATTTTTCATTTCATTCAAATTTGTCGATAAGCCTTTTAATAGGACAGTAGGACTGTTTGAATTTTTAAAAATTCATAACATTTGATAATCATCTAAAAATTTTATGAAAATATTATAGATATGTCAGGACCATCCAAAAATAATTTAAAAATTTTATAACCTCGTTTGTTCTAATTTTCATTCAGTTCAAACTTGTTGGTCAGTGTTTTATCAGGGCAGTAGCAATGTTTGAATTTTTGAAAATTTCTTAGATTTGATAGTCACCTGAAAATTTAATAAGAACATTTCTAATGTGTCAGAAACCTTCAAAAAAATTCAAATTTTTTTATATTGTTTGAACCATTTTTCAATCAGTTGAAATCTGTTGAAATTTCGGATTTTTAGCCGAAATTTCGGTAATAAAAAAATGGATTTCAATTTTGAACGGATTTTGTCCGAAATAACGAAATTTCGGATTTCGGCTATCGGCGAAATTTTATCCAAAACAAAATTCAAATCCTTGTTTCCAACAGCTTTCCTCTCCTGCATGGACTGAAAGCGCATCTTGGCTGGCTACACGTGGAACACACTGCTCGACTTCGGACATGTACAGTACAATTACTTTGAGGGATGCTTAGCAAAAGAAAACTGTTCACGGTAGAACACCACAGTCCCCTCATTTTCATTTGCGCTAAGCCTTCTCTCTTCAGTAATTGATGGTGTCAACTTTGCTAGCCGCGCCTATGTTAGAGCATCTCTAACAATCAGGCCTTAAAATGGAGTCCTATACCTCAAAATTGGGCCTAAACTAAAAGAATTAGGGCCTAAGATAACTATTGACTCAGCAATTAGACCCTAAACTCAACTCCAGGGACGCGCGAATAGGGATGGGGCCGGAGAGGAGTGTTGCCAAATATAGCTACATGGCTCCGAGTCCTAAATCTATTTTGATAATTTTTCTCAAAATACAACCTCTGTTGGAGTGCTTTTTTTTCCATCAAAACCCTATAATTACAATTAGCAACCTATTTAGGGCTCCTCTTGGAGATGCTCTTAGTACTTAGTACCATGGTTTGCGTCATGCATGCGAAACCATGGACAAAAATGTCAGGCCACCACCTATGTTTGAAATCTCGTTTTGGTTTGGATCTTGAGGTAGTTAGAATCTGAAATTTTACCAAGATCTTAGAATTTCGAATAAATTCTGAACGAAACACAAAAACAAAAATTCAAATCTGTTTTGTTTTTTGCACCGAGATTTTCGAGAATTCAGCTGGAATTACCGAGATCATGACGAGATTTACCGAGATTTCGGTGGATTTACACCGAGAGAAAAATGTTTCAAATAACGTCCAAAAAAATTAATTTTTTTTGTGGATGGCCCTGACATTCAGTAATATTTCTATAAAAACTTTAGATAATTATCAAGCCTAAGGAATTTTTAAAAATTCGAACATTGCTACAATCCTTATAAAACGCAGACCGGCAAATTTGAACCAAATGAAAAATAGAACAAACGACATTACAAAATTTTTAATTTTTTGTACAATTCTAACATATCACTAATTTTTCCATAAAATTTTCAGATGATGGTGAAGCTCCAAGAATTTTTAAAAATTCAAATAATGGTCATGTCCTAATGAAAAATGGACAATTGGAAATAGTCAATATATATTGGCATCACAAATAATAGGTATCAAATAAAATTGATACATACGACAATTCATCACATATACACTGCAAATATGACTATACAGGAGCACGTGAGAACTATCTGTAAAAACATGGATGACGTCAGAATACAACGCTCAGCCCGAACCACTTGCAAGAACCATAATTGAAGAATGAGTACGCAGCTGAACATGTATTGCAACAAGATGCATAATTAAAGGAGTAGGATCATGCAAAGCACGGACAACAATATGTTTACGTATCTATGAGTAGCAGTACGTGTGTGGTGCAAATTCCGTCTCCTCGTTATCGATAATGATAACGTGATACATTCTCTTATGCTGTTGGAGTATTCTTCCTAGGTCATGTCCTGCATTAGCCAGGTAAACATCCAATATTCATAATGAGCCATCCGGTTGTATGATTTTTTGACTGGTAAAGATACCTGATAGATGTGTCTCGTGCATACAGATCGACGTAGGGACCGGTGTAGTCAAATGACCAAGACATGCTCGATCCATTATAACTCTGTCTATCACCGTACCCACCCTGATCCTATCCGTAGAGCATCAAACTGTTCACATGATGCTCATTCAAGAAGCCCCAATGACTCGAATATTGACTACTAGATCATGAACCTACATCTTCCTAGGGCTGTATTCCCTGTCACCCACCCCTACCACTCATCGTGCTCTTCCTCCGTACTACAGGTCTGCCTTTGTAAGCCCTTCCTCGGGGTGTTTCCCCTCTATTGCGATCTTCCTGATGATTGTGGCTGCGAACGAGGTCGGAGAGAGTAGCAAGCAGTGTCCATCCTATCGTCACCTCTAGAGTTTATCACTGAGCCATTATCAGCGGTCTACTAGTATTGCATATTTTGAGGGGGTGTATCCGTGTCAACGTCACTGCCCACATCTAGCTCATGATCACTTTAGGTCTTTCGTTTTTCCTTCATACGCTGGCTGCCCAATAACTTTGCCAACCCGCCTAAAGCTCCTGGTAACATGTTGTCGTCATCATCGGTACCACACTTCCTCTTCTCTATGTGTGTCTGATCGACCATGAACTCAGCCTAATCTAGGAGGCTCTTCCCACCTATGGCCAATTGAAAGTAATGTTAATATCGTTGTGAGATTTCGATATACATGTTTACCAAGTAGAATAGAACACAATTCCACGTTACCTATATCCCTGTTCATCTCTTCTAGCGGAATGGTGCCAACCACGAATCTTGCTGGAAAGGGTAGGTCGTACTCACAATCCTCGTCAAGTAGGGGCTGCCTACCAGATCTAGACGAATTGAACCACTCTATAATAAGGCCGCTAATAGGATGCATCGCACCCTCAATGAGGCTATAGAATGGGTCTTTGTCCTATGCTTGGCGGGTGGATTCGTAATCACGCAGGCAAAGTTAAAGATTGTAGTGCATGAACACGAGCTGCTGGAGCTTTGCATAGCTTAATTGATTCCTTAGCTATGTGTACACTAAGACAAATGTGCTCCAACTGCGCTTGCAACCACAGGACGATGCGTAGTACTACACCAATTTGCGTACTTCTGCAATGCTAACGTCTCATTCCTGAACGCCATCCACCATCAAGCTGCACACAAGACGACAAAAGAAAAGTGTGTCAGTCAGTGCAGAACAATAACGTAACAGTACCTAAAATTACATACGTGCCTGCTATCATGTGGGGATCGACGGCGTTGAATTATGCAAGATGGGTGGCAACTGTCCCTTAAGATGATATACATCAACTTTCTGTAAGACCTGCACCGCGCTACTGTCCTCATTAGCTATAATACCTAGGGCAGTAGAGAGTACGGGTGCAAACGGAGTGGATACAGACGTATTTCGCTCATCCCGTAGCCTATTCCAAAGTTTCCTCGGATACAGAATTGAATATGGATAGTGCCGGATTTGAATATGAATACGGATTACTTCGATCATGAATACAGAGCGAATACAGGTCGTTCCGAATACAATTAGTCTTGGTCACAAATAGTTAGTCGGATAATGCGTGAAAACAAAAACCATATATGTCACTCATTTTAGGATCAATCAACCATACACAAAACTTTACTAGAACTTTCAAGACATTTAAGTATTTCAAATTCAATAATAGCTGCCTTCCCTACATACGAATAATATGCAGCCAAATACAATCCAATCAACATATGCACTTATATGATGTAGAACATCCAACCGCAATCAAGCGTTTTTGTTTGTTGTTTTCCAAAAAAACCAAGTGTCCAAACATTCCATATTTCATTTACACTACGAGATAGTAATTGGATTGCACATCCAATCGCAATCAAGCTACAGTGGTAGTGGTTTCACATAGTGCATTGTATATACAATACAAAGTAATTAGTTCTTACACAAGTTATGACTATGAATCCTAGGAAGCATCAGCGGGTATAAGAAAAGTGTATCTAGAGCAAAAGGGTAGCCTAAAAAACCATATGGGTTTGCACAACAAGAGACATGCAAAAGTTCCAGTGGCCTCTCCACAGATCTGAAAAAGAAGGATCAATATTGAAACACTGAGTATAAAGTGAAAAACTTTGTAAGAAAGTCTTAGTGTCTATAAAGTGGTATATTTTGGCAACAAGAAAGCGTACCATTGGCTTAAAATTCATTGGCCAATCACCAACATTTCATCCACATTCATCTTGTCATCCTACAAAAAATATTTCAATTGACACAAAAAAGGTGTAAAGGAGCTCAAAATGAAAACAAAGACTAAGTCCAACTACAAATTGACAATTAGCAAACCTGCTCGTTTATGTATGTAGTAGCACATTCTTTATCCTCCAGGTACAAATCCAACTCATCTGTGAGTGATGCTATCTTCTCCTTAGAACATGTAATTTAAAAATATCATGAAGCTAGTAAACAAAAGTTGAAAGTGGTGTAAACTATGAACTTAATGATATTACCTTTCCTAAATGAAGATGCCCAATCCTTGGTACAAATTAAAGCCTCAACCACCTCAGGCTCGCGACTATGAAATGAATTAACAACACATCCACCAGCACTAAAAGCCGACTCTGAAGCAACAATTGATACTTGAATAGCTAAAACATCATGAGCTAGTCGTGAGAGAACAGGAAATATCCCTTGATGTATATTCTACCACGACAATATATCAAACTGTGCATCCTTACCACTAGGATCAACCCACCGAAATGGTTTTTCTTTCATGTATACCCCCAATTTATTTATACTACCATGTGTTGTCAAAGTTGCATCGTCATACAAGAACGGTTCAATGTCAAAGTCGGAATCACCAAGTGACTGAGAAGGTCTTTCTTCGGGATTAGGCGTTGATGTTTTAGGTGTGTTGCATTGGTAACATTAGAACAATTTTCTAACAATATCAAAGAAGTGATTAACTTCATGGGCTGCCCTCTCATGATAAATCCTCCCCATAAAATATTCAACGAGCCTTTTCTTGTATCTAAGATCAAGAAAGCACACAACAACAAGAGCTAGGTTGGATTTGTTCCAATACTTATCATATTTGGCTTTCATGGCCTCTGCCATAGAAGATATGATATCATCAACACTATCACACTATTTTGCAAATGCAATCTTAATCTCACAAAATTTCAACCAAAATAGATTTGATGTTGGATATTGATTTCCAGAAAATATAAGAGTAACATCATTGAATTTTTACAAACACTTGCATAGTAATTTAGCCATATCCTATTCTTCATACGCTCGAGCACACTTCTCATATTTACCCTTGTGCAGGTACAATAGCCTATCAAAAGCCCTCCTATAGTAAATAGCCTGTCTTAACATTTCATATGTGGAGTTCCATCTTATAGACACATCCAAAGGAAGACCAGATTTGTTGTCTAAATCACATTCTGATGCACACTTCTGAAATTTCTCCCATTGCAACGGAGAATTCTTCACAATTGCAATAGTAGCTCTAGTATTTTGAACTAAAGATGCAATTATTTTCAAACCATCTTGGGCAACAATATTTAGTATGTGGCAGAAATATCTGACATAAAAAAGGTCGATCACAAATTAAGAGAGAATGCTTATTAAGCTCGGTCACAACTTCTCTAACACATTTATTATTGGAGGATGCATTGTCTAAAGTGAGCAGATAACTCCTCAATGTTCACACACATGATACCTTAGATAAATTCATTTGCTATATTAGTTCCTGTATGACTCCCTTTGACATGACTGAATTTAACTATTCTTTTTTGCATACGCCAAATATCATCAATCCAATGCACAATAATGCACATATAGTCTTTATTTTGATTAGATGTTCACAAGTCTATAGTGACAGAAAATCGACATGAAAGAGCTTTAAATTGTTCATACAATTTCTTCTTTTCATTCCTAAATATTTCCATTATATCTTTTTGCCGGGGATTGGATAAATTACCATAAGGACCATCATGCCCCAGCAATCCTTCTTCGGCCGACCATGCTCCCCTTTGATGTCGTCCCAAAGGAAGATCCTCGAACGGACCAGCTGTCGGCCATACCCGTCCGCAAGCATGCGGCTCAGCCCTCCGAGCATGGTTGCTCGGGCTGGCGGCTAAGGTTGATCACGACCAAGGAAGAAACCCGAGCATGCCTCGCAGTCATGCTCGGTCAGAAGGCGACGCGTGGCAGCCTACGTTAACCGCTATGCCATTTATTCGCCCATCACATCCACAACGCCGCGTGACGGAAATCAAGGGGCGATTGCTGCCATGCGAGGACACGTAAATGCGTGACATTCGGATGTGGTCGTTGTAAACCGCCTATAAATATCTCCTCAGAACACGCCAAGAAAGTGGAGGAAGGAGGAAAAAAAGGATACGCCAAAGAAAAACAAGACACGTACGGTGGAGGGAGAAGAAGGAGAGAAGCGCGCTAGGCTAGGAAGAACCAACTTAGGAAAAGGCATACACAAGCGTAGTAATAGCAATGCTCTTTTGTAACTGGGCATAGGCAAAGCAAAAAACTTACCAGGCCCTTGTAAGTATCAAGATAACGAGCAAAGAAGCACTGAACGTAGGGCTGTTATCTTGATCGTGAGAGGCCCGAACCAGTATAAAAATCTCTTGATTCGTTGTTTTTTGGTCGCCCGACCTCCTTCCACGGCATTCTTCGGACGCTAGCCCTCCGCGGGAAAAGGGGCTCGGTTGATCCCTCAATCAACAAGTAAGCTCGACGAGGGGCCTGTTCCCCAAACGCCGACACTTTTCTAGTGGTTGTGCGAGACTTGAATGAAAATCCAGGACACAGAGACTTGATGAAATTAATAAAGTACTCATGCTCAACCATAGCAAAAGGATATTCATGCATAACTATTGCCAAATAGAACTTCCTCAAGCTAGCTTCAGCATCATAACTGTAAGTCTAAACAATTGCACTATTTTCTTCACCTTCACCCTTATTAAGTTGGAGTTGTTGCTAGCCTTACTTTACGATGTGCTTGAATTCCAAATTATTCATAGAGGTCCGCGAGTATGGCCTGCCTAATCACTTTAGGCACACCTGGGTAGGCCTTCACACCACTATCACGGCCAGCCAGATGTTCCTTCAGACGAGTCACCCGTCCACCCTTCATGATATAACTACAGTAGTTGCACTTTGACCCAGGCTATTCGATGCGCTCCCCGTGCTCCTATATCGTACCCACACGATCTGCTATCACGAGAACCTACAATGGAACACCAAAGACATCAATGAATAAACAATGAAAATATTAAAACAAGGAGTTTATCGCACATAACGAAATGAAATTGACACATTTTGTCATACTTGCCATCCTAACACTAGCTTTGAAGGGAACATGGCTTTTCCATCAGGTAATTACTTGTATTAAGTAAACTAGTTCACTTTGTTAACCATTTATGTAAACATGTTACTCACTTTCCATTCAAAGCATCTATTATTTTATACATGTTACTCACTTTGTAAACTTTGTTAAAGCAAAGGTTATTTTCATAAATCAAGCCGAGATTTCGGTTGACTCACCTGAGATTTCGGTGATTACGGGCGAGATCTCGGTAGTACACTCTGAGATGAGGCACAAATGTCACCGGAGATGGCTGGACTTGGCCGGAAATTTGCCGTCGCAGAGGGAGGAGAGTGTGCTGGGAGTAAGAGCTGAGTAGAGAGTGAGTGAGGTTATGAGCCTGTAAGGGAATGAGGAAAGGTGTTTTTGTTTCTTGGTCAAGATCTAAAGCCGAGCCTATAAATTTTTTCAACCTTGATATACAATAGGTAACATAGCTTGGATTAGTTGGTTCTCACCTGAGAGGTAAGGCTTTACGCCTTACAAGGGTGTGTGGGTTTGAATCCCATGCCCAACATTTTTTTTTCAATTTTTTTTACATGTATTCCACATAGGGGGTCTAAAAATGTTAAAAAAAAAGTGAAGCCAAATCCGGTCTGAAATCAGTGTAATCCGATAAAAAATGTTTGAAAGATCCGAAACACTAAAATCTCGCCAAGATTTCCAAGAATACTATAACATTTTGAATTTTTCAAATTCAGATAAAATTTTAAAAATCCGTCTATGTCCAAAATCGGAGACTTCGTGGAATTTCATCGAGATTTTATTCATTGGCCACCAGCACTAACCATATTCGTTTCGACACCCTGTTTCGTCGAAGCGACGAGCGCTCGAAGATTGGTGTCGGAACGCAATCCGATTCCCCCAACGCACCTCTATTCCTCCACGCGGTAACGTTCCGAATCTCGAATTATTTTCCTTTCATATCGCTCTTTCGATGCAAATTCTGTTCTCGTCCGAGTCATTGTATACCCTTTGTCCATACATATCTCGAGAATAAAATCAGCTGTTCGTTCAAGTATAATCACGTGGGGATACTAAAAGGTGTGGTATATCGCGGGGTTCATTTGTGTGTCCTTTTGATATGTTGTTTTGCAAGCCGCATAACCCTTTTTAGGGAGGTGGTGAAACAGTGAAATTGTGGTTGTCATCTTCAGGATAGATCCTAAATTTCGCAGGGATTTTTGACCTTGTTCAAGACAGCAGAAGAATGGGCAAGGCTAGGTGCCGTTGTCGGAAAATGGGCCAGGATTGTAAGGCCCAATTGCTAACAACGCACAAATAAGCCCACGGGCTAGCTGAAAGGCCGGAGAAAATAGATGGCTATTTGCTCGGTGCCTCGCCGCTCGCCGTCGCTTCCCCGCGCTCGCTGCCTCCGGTGCCCGCTTTCCGGCCTCCGGGACCTAACCTCCGTCGATGAGCGGTGGACGGAAGCGGAGGCGGCGCCGATCCACCCGCGCAATCGCTACGCCTCCACAGCGCCGGACTTCGCGATGCTAGCGTCGCTCTCCCCCTCTTTCCGCCCCTTCGTCTCCTCCTCCCAAGGCCGCGCATCCATCCACTTCACCGACTTCGCCGCCACGCGCGTCCTCCTCCTCCTCCTCCTCCTCCTCCTCCTCCACGACCACGGCGTCAACTGGTTGTTACAACTTACTCACCTCCCGTTCCTTCCCCTTAACCCTAAGCTATTTTTGCTTTTAGTTTATGTCCAATTGCTTCTGTTCGGTTGCTATCGCGGTAGCCGAGTTGTTTTGCTAGCTCTTTTATGCTGTTCCACTGAAGAATTTCAAGGGCACTACTGAATTCTAGAAATTGAAACATCAAGTTCATCCTGTTGCATCTCAGTCTCCAAGCACATGTAATTTGACACACTTAAGACCTGTTTGTTTGGGCTTTTTCACTTAAGCACATGTAATTTGACACACTATCTGTTGGAGAATACCTAACCGGCGACACTCTACAACACGCAGATTAAAGAATTGTAGACATGCCTAGAAAAGATAATATTACCCCTCACTTATACTCATATCCTTGCTATTCCCATGAGGGGTATTTTGGTCATTTGTACAGACCCTAGAGCCTATAAATACCCCATATATCTCTTATTTGTAGCTTGAGCACCTCAATAGTACATGCAAACTGGTGAACCCTTGGGGACCAACCCCTCAGAGGCACCCCCTGTGGGCCTACCGACAGGTGTAGGGCTGTTCTCTCGAATCTCAAAACTTGTATAAACCCTCATGTCACTCTTACTCTCGTGGACGTTGGCCTGTTAAACGGCCTACGTCCATCTCCTCAGTCGTGTTTGGTTTTCACACCTATGACATTTGGCGCCGTCCGTGGGGACCATATCTAACTCATACAAAGCTATGGCTGCTACCAAGAAACAATCCAAGCCTCCTCTAGCCCTGAAGCGCAAGGAGCACGAGGACGATCATCCTCCTCGACAGAACCGCAGGCACATGACGTACTCTGAGATCGGTGCCATCCACCCTGGGGTCGACAATGACCTCCGAGTTTTGGGGCCCTCAATCGCACCCTCCTCTCTCGAGCTAGCTGCCTCGGGCTCAGAGTAGGAGGCCCGAGGTACCCTTGTTGCCGTGGGGTTGGGAGCTCTGAAGCTGACCATTATCCCTAAGGTGCTGGACGTAACCAATTGGTAGGCCATGGTGGAGGCGACCTTGAGGCAAACTGTGGGCTACATAATGGCCTCTTATCATCCTCACGATGGCCCTCCACACTTCTCACCGCTCCTACCACCAACCTCGGTGCAAGTAACCACTGACCTAGGGGCGCGTGGAGGCCCAACCTTTGTCTTTGTGGCAAGAAAGGGGGGAACCCATACAACCTCCCCCCGCTCGCCCACGCCGCAATATCAAACAGGGCTCCCTTCTGGCCGCTACGCCCGCTGAATGCACGATTCGGGGGTTACTCCTATACCATTGCAAAATATACCAATTCCTCGATCCTAGAATGGCTAAATACTTGAAAGAAGTGCAAAAGATGGAACACCACTCTGTGGGCTTGAGGCTCGTTGGATTCCTCAAGGAGACAATTATTGGATGGATAGTCTGGCCCGAGCTGCGGACTCTCAAGAATCCATCCCTACTGAAGTCTTCTTCGAAGTTTTAACTATACCATCAGTGAAGGAGAAAACATCTGACCCTGAGTTACCTCTCAAGGACAATGCGCCTTCGATTTCGCCTCCCTCTTGGATGACTCCCATCATCAAATGCTTTCAGGGGGATGAGGAACCTGAAAACATAGTAATGTCTCGCAAGATGCTATCCTAGGCTAAGTCATATGTGATCCTTGAAGGAAGGCTCAACAAGCGTGGAGCATCAGCCTTAATCAAGTGCATCAAAAGAGAAGAAGGCATTTCGCTCCTTGTAAATGTGTATGAAGGCCTTTGTGGTTCCCATATCAAGCCAAGGGCAACAACAACAAAAGTATTACGTCAAAGCTTCTATTGGCCTTTAATGGTGCAAGACGCTGTCAACACCCTCAAGTCATGTGAAGAATACCAAAAGATGGCATCCAATCACCATGCCCCTGCCACTCCCCTACACTCTATACCAATCATCTGGTCTTTCGCCCGATGGAGAATGGACCTGCTTGAACCCTTCCCACCGGCAGAGGGGGGCTATAAGTATGTGGTGGTAGCTGTGGTTTTTTTTTTACAAAGTGGATAGAGGCCGAACCTCTGATCTCCATTATATCCCGTTCTGTACAAAACTTCTTTTAGAGGATCATCGTGTGCCGTTTTGGATCCCCGAGGAGCTCACCATGGACAATGGAACTCAATTTGATGCATCTTCCTTTAGGGACTTTTGTAGTTTCGTCAGTACTACATTGCACTTCGCTTCAGTGGCTCATCTAAAGACTAATGGGGCAAAGGCTATCCTCTCCGCAGAGCCTAGGGAGAACTTCATCCAAAGTGGGAAGGCCCTTATTGCATCTCCTCAGTTCCGGGCTCGGACTCTTACTACCTTTCAACTTTGGAGAACAAGCAATTGAAGGACGTGTGCAATGCGGACAAGCTTCGCAAGCTTTACATCTAAGTCTTATTGTATACCATGGCGGCTCCTATACATTTTTCTTGTATGGGATTTCACCCTAACGGTGCGTAGGGCGTATGACCCTCGTGGTCTCCCCTAGCGAAAGTCCAGGGTGGCTTGGGTGTCCGTCGCCTCCACCATGGCTTATATACATTTTCCTTGTATGGGATTTCACCCTCGTGGTGTGTAGGGTGTACGATCCTCATGGTTTCCCCTAATAAAAGTCCAAGGTGGCCTGGGCGCCCGTCGCCTCCACCACGGCGGCTAATGTCCTGCTAGACCCATGGCATTAGCGACAACTTGGGCCTAGTGCCCAAGTTAATGGATGTGCTAAGGATTAGCCCCCCTTTTAGCCTCCAAGCCGCATGCCGAACGACCTTTGGGTCACCCCTTGTCTTGCTCCGCTGCTTGGCAAAGGTTAACCACTCTCGTGCACTCCTGATCTCCTTGGGTAAGTCCCCATCTATGGGGCAAAAGGTTTCTAATGCTCACATATTTCGTGAAGGCCACGACATGCCCCTTACGGTAATTGGCCTTGGGCATCCGTGCACCGCTCACTTGGGCCTTAATTTTAAGCATTTGGCATGTCCATCGTGTTTAGCTTGCCATGCTTGAGCACAACAATTGCCAAGCTAGCAAAACTATATGCCAATTTAGCACCCGTCCTCGTGCGGATCCCTTGAGCGTCATGCTTCGCACAGAGCCCTCATCCCTCAGCCCTCGCGAGGAGCACTCGTGTGGCATCAAGCCGAAACTTGGCTAAGTCTTGGGGCACCCTGTGCCCATCAAGCCTCACTTCGGCTAATCATGGGTGCCCTTACAAGGATACCTCGAGCCTCATGGATCACACAAACGCCCCTCGTGTGAAGCACTCGCGTAGCATCGAGCCAAAAGTTGGCTAAGCCTCGGAGAGCTTTGCAATGCTGAACAATTGGCAATGCTGTTGCATCCCCAGCCATCAGAGATGCCCATCTCCTGAAGTGCCTCATGCTTAGGGACATTTATCTCCGCAAGAATCTAGTCGGCCTCCTTAATTGCCTTCTTCAGATTGTGTCTCTCTGGCAGGGTCTGGCATCCAAAAGCGCCATTCTCGTCAATAATCTCGACTTGTTCCTCAGTCATCGCCGGCCGGATCCTCCATGTCAACAAGGCCTAGCGGCCCTTTGGCTGCCTCCAACAAGAGGAGTTTGATCCTTGGCCAACAATACATCGCAGGAGATACCTATAGGATAAGATACAAGGAAATCAATGATAAGTGAAGGAGGAATTTGGGATGTCGTGGCCCAGTGCCCCGCCGAGGCCACACTAATGCCCGGCGCGACCACCGCCCTGCGCTCGCGCCTTGCGCCCTGTGCACTTGTGCGCCCGACGCTAGCACACCCGGCTATCATGTGCTGTGCGCCCCTGCGGCGGCCAAGTCTAGCGCGCTGGTGTCCCGCAGCGGAGATCCGCATTCGTGCTCGCCCGTGTGTCGAGGCGGCCAAGTTCCGCATGCCTGCGCCCTGCAGCCGAGCCCTGAGCCCGCATCTCTCTCGCGTGTGGTTGCCCTTGCGCTTGGCTACACCTCACCCAGTGGCAGTCGGCGCCTGCGCCTGTGCGATGTGGGATTTGCACCCTGCGGACCGCGCACCCTACACGCTCGGCACCTGTGCGCCGCGTACCCCATGGTGGACAAGTCCCGTGCGGCTGCGCTCAAGCGCCCTACACCCTGGAGTCTGCGCCACGTGCCCATGCACTACGGCAGTCAGCGCCCGCGCCTGTGCCATGCGGCATCTGTGCCCTACGGTCCGTGCGCCATGCGTGCTCGGCACCCGTGCGTCACTTACCCCATGGTGGACAAGTTCCACGTAGCTGCGCCCAAGCACCCTACACCTTGGAGTTCATGCCACGCGTCTGTGCCCTACTGTCTTACACCTTGTGCCCGGCGGAGGCCTCCAGGTTCATGTCGACATCCAGGTTGCCAAAGTGCGTGCCTTCTAGGGCTTCTAGATTATCGAAACCATCTCCTCTGAGATGCACTCGCTGCTACTCAAAATCTACATCCGCGACAACGCCGAGAAGGACTGCCTCTTCTGCGCCATCAACACCGTCCCCGTCGTGCGCTGTAAGGCCGAGTGGGCCATGCGCTAGATTGACGGCGTGGCGCGCTTCGTTGAGCGCCTCGTTGCCTTCACCTGCGTCGAGGGGATCTTCTTCTTGGGCTCCTTCTGCGCCATCTTCTGGTTCAAGAAGCGGGGGCTCATGCTAGGCCTCACCATATCTAACGAGCTCATCTCCTGTGACAAGGGCTTGCACTGTGACTTCCCTTACCTCCTCTACGACCTCCACGTCAGCAAGCTCAATGAGGCTCCTCGTCATGCTCATTGGCATGAACGGTGAGCTCGTGTGCCTAGTGGTCCCCACTTGCGCCGCGCTCCTGGTGCCCAGCACCCCATGTTGTCTGGCTCATGTCGCGGTCATGGCTCATGCGGCACAACCTCTGCACTCGGGCGCCCTGCAGCTGCACCCCACGGTTGAGCCAAGTGCCAGGAGACTTGCGACTGTGCTCACGTGTTGGCGCCCATGCAAGTCTGCGCCCACACAAGCCCTTGTGCTCGAGCCAAGTCCCCTGCGAACTCCCGTGGCCAGTGCCACGGCACCGAGCGCCCTGCAACTGCACCCTTGCGCGCTGCGCCCCGTGACTGAGCCAAGTTCCAAGCACCTTGTGGCTGCCTCCACACGTCGGTGCCTGGCACCAAGCGCCCTGCAGGCGTGCCCTTGCGCGCTACCCCCATGGACTCCCGCGGCCCTTGCCTTTGTGCTTTGTCTTTGAACCCGTGCGCCTCAGAATTGCCGAGCACCCTACTGACGCGCCCGCACACGCCCGGCGGCCAGCGCCCTTGCGGTCGCGTCGGCTCTCCTCGGCCAACGCCTGCGCCCGCGCCTCTCGACTAGTACCCTACGGCCGTGTCCTGCGGCTAGTGCCCTGCGTCGTACGACCATGGCATCCTGTGCCTGCGCCCGAGCACCCTGAGGCGGTGCCTTGTGTCCTAACCTTTGCAGCATCACCTACGTCGAGCACGTGGCCTCTGCCCGCGTGTTTGCACTGGCCAGGTCCCACCTGTGCCCCCACGCCAAGCGCCCTACGGCGAACCCCGATCAAGGCTGGTGTCACGGCGCGCGAAGCCTGTGGCCCCAAAGAAATCTAGCCCTTGCACTCAAGGCTTGCTCGAGCTCCTCAAGCAAGACAAGCGCCTCAGAAGCTGCTTGCAGGCGTGCCGCACCCTCGACCGCACCTGCGGCCATGCTCTTGCACCCAGCGCCCTGCAACGCTGATACCTTGCAAAATTGGATCCTCCTTTTGTTCCAAATTTGTGCGCACTTGGGCCCTGCGGTTGAGCCCTGTGCCCATGCTCCAATTGCTCGGTTGCCCTGCATCCGTGTGAACCACACCCTACGGCCAAGGCCATGTACGCTTGCATCTAGTCACCAAGCTCTCGCCTAGGCACCCTGCGCCCTGCGGCCCTGCGCTCGTGTCCTGCAGTAGCTCCGTGCCAGGCGCCCTCCGCTCGCCTGTCTCACGCCCTGCAGTGGCTTGTGCTTGGTGCTCTGCGCCTAGTTGTCCCACGTCCTTGCAGTCAGCGCCCAGTGTCCTGGGCAACGCCCTACGAACGGTGCCATGCGGTCACGCACCCTGCGACGGTGCCCATGCGGAAGCGCCCTGCAGCCCCACACCTTGCAATGACAACGCCCGTGCCATGAGCCCTGCTTGCGGCCCTATGCCTTGTAGATTTGAAAAGCCATGGGAGAAAAGCCAAAAATTCACTTGGAAGCTCCAAGGGCTCAACTCTCTTTTGCTTCAAGAGGATTATATACTTGCTCATAGGTGGCAGATGTGTTGCTGGCATCCACCTCAGGCAAGCAGCAAAGGAGGTGGCGCCCAATGCCAGGGAAGGAATGAGCTAGGTCATCCCCCCAAAAATCAATTTGGACTATGTGAGGTGATGGGCTGGTCGAGCAAATGAAAACTTGGGCCGGCCCAAATCTCATGGCACTTGAGAGAAAGCAGGTTGTAAGCCCGAAACCGTATGAATTGGCTGTCTGGGATTTTACCATGGCTTGGTGGTCCAAAATTTGGCTAAAGTTTGGGAATTTACCATTCTTTGGATATCAAAGGTCGATCAAGCTCAACACTTCTTCCACAACCACGGCAAGTGCGCGTGATGGTTCAATACTACCCGTATGGACGCTTTCCTTAGCGCCAAGGAGCAGAGGGGCCAATGTTGGAGAATACCTAACCGGCGATCCTATCTACAACACGCAGATCAAATATTGTAGACATGCCTAGACAAAATAATAGTACCCCTCCCTTGTACTCATAGCCTAGCTATTCCCATGAGGGGTATGTCGGCCATTTGTACAGACCCTAGAGCCTATAAATACTCCATGTATCTCATTTGTAACTTGAACTCTCTTGAGCACCTCAATAGTATGTGCAAATTGGTGAGTCCTCGGGGACCGACCTCTCAGAGGCCACCTGCGGGTCCACCAATAGGAGTAGGGCGGCTTTCTCGAACCCCCGAACCTGTATAAACCCTCGTGTCACTCTTACTCTCGTGGTCGCTGGCCCATTAAACGGCCTACGTCCACCCCCTCACTTGTGTTTAGTTTTCGCACCTACGACATTATCATTAGTACAGTTAGGTGGATCCCTGTTGGATAACTTTGCCCTACTGTTCCAAACAGATCCAACTACATCCACTGGATTGAGGATCTTCTCTCGTCTGGTCTCAGACCACCAATATCCAGCTCAAGTGAGACAGTGAGGGGCTTTGATATAGGTACAGCTGCCAATTGCATCTACCCTCTCCTTGGGGCATCTTTACTAGGCTGGAGCTTTGTTGGATCTGTTATGCTTTTGATTCTGTGTGCTCTAGGGGTCCAACCTGTGGACAGCTAGTTGAGCTTTCCTGAAGCATCAACTAGGGGTCCTTTAGTTACTTAGCTATATGAGATGGATGTATTCTCAGTTGGCGGTTTGTTTATTTTTTTCCTTTTTTTATTGGAACATCCTTCTGTCTGTAGATGTGAGTATGTGACTGATGTTGCTCTTGAATGGGCTAAGAAGAATGTGGAGTGCAACTCACATAGAGAGCAATCCACATCTAGCAGATCTAATTGAAATCAGAAATGCAAATGAACTGCCCTGTTCTTCAAATCTGAAACAGTTACTGGGGAAGCAGTCAGGGAGAACGCTTTACAGCCAGTGGATGATGTAGTGAGGTCAAAACCACCTATCCTTGTGGGTGTTGTGAAAGATAATGAGAACTTTGATTTCTGTATGTGCAATCCACAATTATTTTGAGAGCACAGAGGAATATGGTCTTAATCCAAAAACTTTGTGTGGCGGAACTGCTGGAGAGATGGTTTGCCCGGGTGGTGAGCTGGCCTTTATAACACATCATTGAAGACAGTGTTTCCTGAAGAACTCTTTCGAGTGATTCAAATCGTATCGTACTATGGTGACTACATGTTATATTTATTTTTTGTGTTATTCACGATGTTTCTGATATTTTTATTTAGGTGGTTTACATCGATGGTAGGGAGAAAAGCAAATATAAAATTATTGGTCCCAAAAGGTTGGGGCATCAGCTGTGAAAACTACTGAATTCGTGCAAGGTCAAACAGCTAGATGGGGCCTTGCATGGTCATTCATTGCTCTAAGAAAAATTGTTACTAAATCCAGTACACCGAGAAAAGTTCACCATTCCTTTATGCTTCAGGTTGGCATCATGTCTCCTTCTGTTCCTTGACCATGCATTTTGTGGTTTAGTTCCATAAATTGTGCAACTATTTTTCCATTAACAAAAAGCTTATAGCTCAAATTTTCTCTATGTTTGCTTTTAACCATACCATCATAAGGTAAAGTACTGTTGTTTAATGAGGTACTTTATCTGTGAGACAACTATCTTCTCTATTTCTCTGTGTTAGTATATGATGATGGGGTTCCTGCATCAGAATAGTATTTCCTTAGCATGCTATATTTGTTCAGATTATTATTTTTTTGGCTGGTTTGTACGCCATCGTTGTTTCTAACATTTATTTGTCCTTGTTGACCTCGTAATAAGATTGAGCTAAAACTGTTGGCCGGCCTGATTTAGAAATGTATCTGCCTCCTTTCTTCTCATTTCTTTTAAGAGCTAACCTATATTTATGTGTGAATTATTGTTAACACTAGTATGTTGCCCTTTCTCTAGCTTGTGTGCTCAAACATCTGCTTTTGCATAATGAAATTCAGGGCCATTGACGTGGATATGCATTCCAAATGCTGAAGTCAGCCGAGATCTTCTTCCGTGCCTCTAATCTGTTGTGTAAAACTGATTTTTTTTTGTCATTTTCTATTGATGTAAGATTATTAATTTACCACCTATTCTTCTTCTGATATGAAATCACCCACACACCAATCACTTGCTAAGAGTTATATGAAATATTGTTTAGGTTACATTGTCAGATGAGCAGATCCAGGCTGCAATATTGCATGGTGATGATTTTTCTGGTTCTGTAGAAGACAACTCTACAAATCTGCATAGCACCGTTACAGGAAAATACTTCCGTATTTCAGTATGTTAAACAACAATTGTGTATTATTCATCTGGTACCTAGTTATGTTTTTTTGCTCCAGATTTTTCAATTATTTCAATGCTCCTTCACATACATTTTTCTATGGTATTTTTTATTTCATGTAGGTGTTTGAACAGATGCCTGGCACACACGTAATCAGAGGTTCGTATTTGAATAAAGCACTCTCAATTCCCGTTTGTTCTTCATGTGAAAATGTCACTTTTCTTGGTCCAAACATGTAGACACGACTTTATTGGTTTGCTTCATTTGACGACATGCTTGCATTTTCTTGTTTTTGTGCTTTTATGTTTAAATTATATATGGGATAATTCATATCATACCACTTCATTTGTTGGTACTTTAAGAAATACCACTTGTTGTCTCAATGACATGTGGGTCTAGGGGCCATATGTCATTGAAACAACGAGTGGTCTTTTCCATTGTTATTACGGCGTCGCCTAGGCACTGACTAGGCGTCCAGGCGGCCGGCCGAAGCCGCCATGCCTTGGCGCCTCACCTGAAGCCGGCCAGGTGGCCGCCTGGACGCCCTGGCGTCGCGGCGTGGACGCCTAGGCGTCGGCCAGGTTGTCTGGGCGGACGACTAGCGTTTGGCTAGCTGAAGATGGAGTATTTGAGGACTGAAGCGTGTCCGATTGGGAGGTTTGGGAAAGACTCACCGTCTGGCTCACGGGTGGAGATGGAGAAACCCTAGTTTCGCGCTGCCGCCGCCAGAAACTGCTCCGCCCCTAGCTCTTCCACCATCGGTAATCCTTCGCCTCCCCCTCCTCCTCCGCCTCCCCTTCCCCGTCTGCTGCGCCGCCTCTTGCTCCTCGTCTGCTCGGTGCTCCGCTCGACGGCTCAATTCGGCGCTCTCCTCGGCGGCTCGCCTCTTCTCAAGCCTCGCCTTCGCCTCTTGTTCGGCCCTTTATGCCGCCTAATGGATCGGGGAGGCGGCATGATGGATCGGGGGGAGAGAGGGAGATGAGGGGCGGCGCGGATGGATCCGAGGGGGAGAGAGCAAGACAGAAGAGATATGCTGGGCTAGGCTAGGCTATGGTGAGAAGGGAGAGAGGGAGTGAGTGGGAGAGAGAGGGGGGGGGGGGGGCCTACGACTAGAGCAAAGTCCAAAAAAGTCCTAGGAACAAATACCTCTATTTCTAACCATGTTTTGGTGTTTCAATAGATTCTTGATTGGTTAATGTTTCACGAACAAGACTTATGAGCTGCAAAGCATTAAAGATTTTGGTCGTCTAATCCTCCCAGTCCCAGGACTTTAATCTTGAACAGATTAAATATCAACTCCCAAGACTTTTTTTTTTTATCGCCTAATCCTCGCCTAGGCGCCCGCCTAGGCGTCCAGGCGCCCCGGAGGCGACTCGTCTCGCCGGGGCGCCGTGATAACCATGACCTTTTCTGAAGTGCCAATCTTTGAAGTGGTATATAACTATTCACTACACTCGCTTCTCCAGTCCGGCACATATAGGTCGCCTGATGTCTGTGTATTGAGCTGTTAGTGTCCTTTTCCTGTTCTCGTTTGGAAGAGTTGAATCAAATGGAATGCTCTATGATGCGACAAAGGCTAAAAGCACTAGACATGAGATCTGAAACTTGATTATCTATCTCTACTAGCTCTTGTATCTCTAGAGGATGGCCCTTGTTTTTACAGTGTCATACACACTGTGATCTAATGAAATATGTTGATCAAGAAAGAAATTTTGACGCACCAATAAGGTTCGAAATGTACAATCTGACATGAAAAGTCCTGCAGCATGTCCTAGTTTGCCAAGCTGTGTTGGTCCTATGGTCCTGAAACGGTCCTGAGAATAGTTGTCTATCCAATAAAGAGGGGTGGCAGTGGTACTGATGCCTAGCTGGCTGTAGCATATGACTTGTCACTGGCTCTAGACAGCTGCTAGTGGCTAATCCCACGATGGAGACATAGATGACCATTGAGAGATTTTGCGGTTGGTCTGTAGGAGGCAGAGCCTGTAGATACGGATCATATGGCATGCTTGGTTTTGAAGCTGCTCCTTTTTGTTATTGACCGTCCTTGCCATTGAGGATACGATTATTCAGGTTGTGGAGAGTAGTTAGTCGAGACCTAGATAATAGGACAAGCAGATAAGAGTTTCTAGATGATCTCGTGGTTTAATAAGAGACCACTTGTCATATTTAGATTGCACGAAGCCAGCATAGGTTGCATAATGCTTTGTGCATGTGCATTAAATGTGCACAGAAGTGAGTATTATGCTCTTTCCTGCTCTAATTCCAATGCATTCTAAAGCCAATAGGGATTCCGATTATGAGTGTGAACCAAACAGCACTTTCGTACGATAATATCTCATATGAATTGCATTGCATGATAGCTTCTCTGCCTTACTAGTAAGCAATGCAAAAAAGGTCGCGTGGTTTTGGTACGGCGACAAGAGCACTGATCTTTTGTTTGCAGGTAACTCCTCATCATTATTCTCGCGGCCGGAGGACGCATTAAAGATGGAATTCCTCAGAAACGCCCGGTGGCTCAGGGCCATCATTAGGGCCTTAATTATGGAAGCTGATCAGGCTAGACCTCTGCGTGGATAAGTCTTTTGGACGCCAAGAAATGTGAAGGTTGGAATCATGAGACAGCACTGGCCTGGCCGGTAGCCACAAGCAGAGGCGCTGAGGTATCAGTGATGGAAGGCAGCCTGCACTACAGGAACCCATCCCTGTTGCCTGCATTTTTTGCAGCTTGTGCTCTGATGCGCTAGGCTGGAGGCCACGTTGGCACGATGCTTACAAGCATGTTAGTGTGCTGGCGTCCGTCGCTCATCCGAATTCGGAAAACGATTCGACGATGCCGTGTGAGAGCCTTGCTTTCGGGACTATGCAATGACACCCACAATGAACCTCTTCTACACTCTTAGATGCTTGGAGTTGTATCCAGTGGCAGATCTAGAAGTTTTTAAAGGAGGGGGTCTAAGAATGAAGTGAATCTCTACTAATGATTGATAGTCAAAGTTTAATATATAGTAAGTATAATATGGAACACTTGTAACTTGCAAGGATTTAGGAAACGTACCATTTATCTCCAGCCAGTCATCACTTATCTTATTACGTAAATTTGTCTTAATAATCTTCATTACTGAGAAAACCCTTTCAACTGTAGTTGTACCCACCGGTAAAATAAGTGCTAAATCAATCAGTCGATAAACCAAAACAAGCGTAGATATCGTACACAACGTAAATCACGAAGGTACCTGCACTGGTTGATCATATTGTAGGGAAACACACGGTGGGCTATAAGTTAGATCGGTCTAAATTAATGATGATTGACCAAGGTCTTGCATTAATTCAATGAAAAGCTACACATGTAAAAGCTAGCTTTGAATCATGCACGTTGCTATGCGAATATGCGATCGATGCAAAACGGCCATCGTGGCTTGTTGGGCGGTGCGACCATCTTGCATACAAGTCCTCAACTCCTCCAGCTCGATCGCCAGTACTGATCACGAAGTCGCCAAGGAGAAGAAGAACCATACTCTCAGGTCATGGGCTGACCGAGGGGGCCAGGCCCCGTCACGCCCCCCGGTGGCTCCGCCTATGGTTGTATCCGAACCCTATGTAGAAAGGAATACACCGTGTGTTTGCATCTGGTGTTTCTCTTCCTTTGTTGACGCGTTAGCTTTGAATTTGAGTAAAATGGATGGTGCATCAAACTGTCATTCGCAATTGATGTGTTTTGGAACCGTTTTTGTACATGGTGGCTTAGCAGCTGATGTGGTGAAGTACATTTGTAGTCGACTCTATGGTCTCTACACGTTGTTCTGTATTGGAGTTGTCTCTGATTTTAGCCACCACTAGTTTAGGGCAACATATTCTGTATATATAGGATTTTCTGTAGTTTAGGGCAACATATCCTGTATACATAGGACTTTCTATATACACACCGTACATATCAACTAATAAAAGTAATAAAAAATTCTAAAAAAATTTGTAAATGTACTTTATAGATTACTCTACCTATATATAAAATTGTAGGTTGAAATTCATTATATATCAAGAGTTAAAAAAAGAGAGAAAATTCTAACAAGTTCAAAGTTTTGAACTTGTTAGAATTTTCTCTCTTTTTTTAACTCTTGATATATAATGAATTTGATCTTGAAACTTCATACATAGGCAAAATAATCTATGGAGTACATCTACAATTTTTTCAGAATTTTTTATGACTTTTATTAGTTATTGTGCACGGTGTATATACAGTAAGCCTTGTGTGCACAGGATATATTGCCCTAGTTTAGTGCCTTTTGCGTTGCAACAGAAAACTATATTTAGATGTAGTACGGTTATATGAATACAACATAGCTAAGATCAGCTGACTAGCATTTGTACTGGCACAATACGATACAACGAATAAAACAGTCCCACACACATACAACAAACCCAGTCGTGGCAATAAAATTGGTGATCTCAAGATTGGTGGTGGGGGGAGGGGGTGTACTGAACTGTGGTGGAAGATTTGTGAACAGGGTGAGGCGGTTGCTGATGGAGAAGGGGAGGAACAGTTTCTGACGAGAGCGCGGCGCGGTGCTAAACTCTTTTTATTACTCACTGGTAGCTTTGCAATGGATATCCCTAATAAACAGTATTATACGTGAAGGTCTCAAATAAACAATACTATAAGTGTTAAACTCTTAAAAAACAAAAAAGATGAGTTTTCATGGATACATGATGTAAAAAAAAAAGCATATGAAAGTATGTTTGCAGAATATACAGTAAAGAATAATATACAAAAAATAATGTATTTTAAGTTCATGTGTTCAAGGTTGATTAGAAGCCCATGTGCAAAGTCACGCTACCAAAAAACATCATTCTATACATGTTGACAAGGTATATAGTAGTCTTGTTTATACAAAAATTGTTTCCCATAGGCTACATCAGATAAACGAATACCGCGTGTCATATTGTAAATCTCTGTTACAAAACTTTCAATGAATTTCTGCTCTTACATAATTACATTCAAAGTGGAATAAAATAAGGGGCGGTCCATAAGCTTATGAACTGGTAAAAATACCCACATAATCATTTTCAAGTGAGTTCTTTGGTGAGAATGGCGACATCCGGGCCGCGACTGGGTGGGGGGTAGAGAGAGCAAGACCGGAGTTGGTGCCGACGAGAGGGAGAGGGAGAGAGCAGGCTAGAGTCAGTTGCAGAGGAAGCGGGCTATTTCATTTCTCTTCGATTTCTTTGTATCGTTTTCTTCATGTATAATAGTATAGAAAGTAGCTGTCTGTAATACATTTTCATATCATCTATACATAATACTAAAACAAATCATACAATTGATCGTTTATATAGTTGTCGGTAATGGTCTTTCATCCAGTTAACAGACTGTCTATGCAATGGTACATAAAATATAAAGCTGTCTATAATACTGTCTGTTAAATAGTAGACAGCAGGTTTCTCTCTTCTCCTCCCTCCTTCACATCACCTAAAATATTATATGACATAATCTTACTGACAGCTGATATGTACCCTTGTATATACTGACGCTCACCATAATACTGTCTGTTAAATAGTAGACAACAGGTTTCTCTCTTCTCCTCACTCCTTCACATCACCTAAAATCTTATATGGCATAATCTTACTGATAGCTGATATTTACCCTTGTATATGCCGACGCTCACCATAATACTGTCTGTTAAATAGTAGACAGTAGGTTTCTCTCTTCTCTTTCCTCCTTCATATCACCTAAAATTTTATATAGCATAATCTTACTGATAACTGATATGTATCCTTGTATATGACGTGAGCGTCTAGAAGTTAGTTTTATCATCCGTTTATTTGGGGAGGACATAGGGTACGTGCGTTGTGTGTATGGGACAACTTTTCCAAGAAACGTGTGCGGATTGGGCTATACGCCCTACACAGATAGGAGGGAGGACATGACGGTTTTTGACAAGGAGGTAGAGCTGGGAGTTGGGTCGGGTTTTTCACGGGCGGCCCAAGGCTCGGTCGATGCGGCCCGCCCAAGCATGGGCCCAGTACGAATGGATTTGGGCCGGACCGGTCCAGCCCGAGCTATAGGGCTGAGCCGGGCCTAGAAATGGGGCCCATCGGGCGGCATGGCCCGGCCCGACAACATGGGCCGGGTTCGGGCCGGCCCGGCACGGAAAGCCCGAGAAGCCCGTGGGTGACCCGGAGGCCCTTGGGCGGAACACGTAGGGGCAGGCAATTCAACCTAGTATAAATTAAATTAGCTAACTAGCTTTAGCAAACCATGCAATTTTTAGTATAAATTAAAAATTGCATGCTTGTATGCTTGCATGCAGCTATACGTACTAGCAAACCATGCACCATACGCATTTCAGCAAACCGCCAAACCATGCAAACCATACTAGCAACGCCTATACTAGCACGCAATTTTTCCCTTGCATGCACTTCAGCGCTAGCTTCCACGGTTGACGCGACGAGGCAAGGCCACGAGGGGCCGGCTAGGCGTGGCGTCAACGCGTTGAGAGAGAGTGAATGAGTGTGGGACCGGGCCCGGGCCAGCCCGGCCCGACTCCAGCCCGCCGTGCTTTTGGGCCGGACCGGGCCTTGTAAAACATCTCTCCGGCCCAACGCCCAGCTCTACAAGGAGGCACGAATGACTGTCTGGCGCGTCGAGGAGGGGAGGAGGCTACAAGGGTGGGGTGATCGTCCACTACGCAAAAGTAAACTCCTTTTATTAGGTAAGAAAATAGCAAGAGCGATGGTATTATTACAATATGTAATTTCGTTTTGAACGTGAGATAGATGTTTTGGCTTTACTGGCAATAGGAAATTGTGAACAGCCTCGTTAAGAGCGTAGACTCCACAATTTTGATATTTGATGCATACACACTTTTGTAACACTACTACACAAAAAAACATCACATACGGTTCTAAAACATCATCATAAACGGTTAAATGAACCATCTATAAACATAAGTCAATAAAAAGAAAGGTGCGTCTGTGAAGCACCTATTACAGACGGTTTATTACACAGACGGTTCTAGTAAAAAACCGCTTATGATAATTGTATATCATAGATGGTTGAAACTACCAATCGTCTATGATATTAGTTGAGGATCACAAAATATTTATCCTCTGACTGTTTCAATATTTATAAGAACATTACATCACAACACAAATCAACTCAGATATATTAAGCATGCTCTGACTATTTCAACATTTACAAGAAGATTACATCACAACACAAATCAATTTAGATATATTAAACAATTGAACGCACAATTGACAAATTCATAAAATTCACAATCGATACATATGCCACTACAATTCATATATTACATCACAGCCCAAGTATCTCTACACATATGCCACTACAGCCCATGAAGTCAACTCTGAAGAAGCCCACGATGATTTTATAACAAGACATAAATAAGGAATGAAGGTAACTCTACTATTGATGGTGTTAATTTATGGATACACACTTAATGAAAAAATCAGTAGCATAATCCTCTAACGTAACTCTCCTCAGGTAGTTTTGTACTGAATAACAGCCTTTTTCTTGCAAAACTTCTTGACACAAGAGCAGTCATTCAAAAACAGGATAACTTTTCGGTCTTTGGTATCATTTTTATAGCTAATTTTTGTCTGAAATATTTCCTACTAGGTTACAAGGACACAATAAACTAGTTAAAATAGTACTTATATGATCACATGAGCAATGAAATGCGTAAAGTAATTATAATGTTATTACCTTCATTAACTCCCGTGAAATATTGTTGCTTTGAGAAGCATCCAACATAGCCTTGTATGCAGAGTCGGACTTGGGGTCTTTTTGTTCAATTCTCTTGGATCGCGCCTTAGTTTTCCTACAGTTGGTGCATCAGATTCGTTCGGCGACGAAGAATGAGGGGATGACATCTTCTTTTTAACTTATAGTGCGAACCGTCTGCTTTAACATTATATCAAGCATACCATGTTCACATTCGGTTTTAGATCCATAAGCTACTAACTACCATTCCTTCCACCAAAAAAATATGAAAAAGTGTGATGTTGATCTTTGTTGCATTTGCTATGTTCTTTTGAAGCTATTAGATCCTTATTGCTATGTTTAGGCATGATTCGTATCTATGTTACCTATGACAAATTTTTTATGTTATTTTGCCCATAAAATAAATCTAATTCATGTGTGCTTTTTATAATCTCATGTAGCATGTTTGACTGCATCAACTTATTAAAGGCAAGCATACCAAAGATCATATACTGACATCTTATTTAATATAGGGCTGTAAGAAGGATGTGACCTTTAATGGTAACTTATACGATCCCACTACCATCATACATCAAACAATAATGTAACCCACCTTATAGATATAGTTAACTACACAGCCATATTTGATGCAAAGCTAGGGTGAGATGATGCTATAAGGTGTTCTAGAATCCTTACATTCATAAAACACATCATAATTCATACTTAAGATTTCAGAGTAGGCAAACACATAACCAACAATAGAGTTACCCATCAATATAAACCTAGGGAGCAGCCTATTAAAGTAGAAATGCTAGAAGTCACATATAACACATTAACACATGTATATCGAAATGTTAGCTGGATAGTGATGTATCAATATTTGTGGTCAAAATTTGAATTTCTTCTTTATATAATTGTTTCTCTAAAGAATACATGTAAAATATAAGGATAATTTTTGCTATCATGGTTTTAAGAGCAAGTTTGAATATTTTCCAATAGGTATATTGTGCATCTTTGTATTGCGAAAAACAAGTATTATCCTAAGAGTGTAGCAAGGCATTGAGTATGTATGACTCACAATGCATGTTTGTATTAGCTGTAACTAAGAACCAACAACAAATTATTCCTATGAGACAAACTACACTCAAATTATCATTTGCTTCCTGGAAGGATCAAGGAAAACACAATTGTATGATTATATTGTTTTTCGAAAGAATTTTGATCTCCATATCAACCACATTCTAAACCACTAAATTCATAAATCTCACATGTTGCCCAAATTCCAAGCTAAATCATGCAATTCTACTCAATGGAAAGTTATATGGAATATTCTACTCAAGTAATGAAATCACCTTCAAAACCACTAGAAGGATGCCGAGCTGAGAACTAGGCCCTGTACACTAGACTCCTCCATGTACCGCACCAACGCCACAGCCACGCCGTCGTGTTCCACCACCACCGTTTCCACCTGCATGAAGCAATCCGATCCGATCATCCAAATTAGATCAAAAGCATGCAAGTGTGATGATAAAAATAAGAGCTTTCTTGGTATTCTCTTGCGGTCGCCTGAGAGGCTAGCAGCGACCCATAGCGGGGGAGGTTCGTAGGGGTAGTACTGTTGCGGAGGGTGACACGTAGCGAGGGAGATCGGCGGGCGGGGATAGGTGGGGTACACAGCGGTGAGGCCAAAATCAGTGGGGTAAGGCGAGTACGGGGGAGATGTTGAGGGGGCGAGGGTGAGGGTGATACTTATAGCGAGTACGAGGGAGAAGCCGAGGGGGCAAGGATGTTGGCGAGGTGAGGGCGTTGGCGAGTTATGAGGGAGAAGATGAGGGGGCAAGGGCGAGGGTGTTGGCAAGTTTCGGGGGAAAAGCTGAGGGGGTGAGGACACTAGCGACGGCGATGCTTATAGTGCCCAAGGCGAGATATCACAGATGGTTTCTAGATAAAAACATATGTAGATTATCACATATGGTTTTATTCATCAATCGACTGTGGTATAGCATTATCACAGACGGTTCTTACCAAAACTAGTAAACTTTAACGGCCACATTTCTAAAATTATTTGTGATTAGATTTAACATAGACGGATATAATGTCTAATATAGTTTTTTCTATAGCAGTGTTATATGCTAGACCGTAACCATGAAAAGCTCTCATCACTACTACAGAACTGGGCATCACAACCGGCCTATTAGAAGTGGTTTGGTGCGAACCCGTTGTGATGTTCGCACCAGAGGCAGTTCATAGGCAACGGTCTGGAGAGGGCTTCCAGAAGCGGTTTGAGACACGAACCAGTTCTTCATCTTGCGTTCTAGAACCGGTTCTTGTCTCAAACCGCTTTCAGATTTACGAAGCGGTTTGAGACAAGAACCGGTTCTAGAACGCAATACCTGAAACAGTTCGTGTATCAAACCGCTTCTGGAGCCCTCCCGCCAACATTTAAATCTTGGCTCGTGGAAGAGAAATGCGGCGGAGAGCTTTGAAGCGGTTTAAGACACGAACCGGTTCTGGATCTTGCGTTCTAGAACCGGTTCTTCTCTCAAATCGCTTCTATGGAAGCCCTCCCACCAACGCATTTAAACCCTTCTTCCTCCACGAGCCAGCAGAGGTGATCAATCAGAGAAGAGCCAGCCCAGCGCTGTTCTTGGGGGGAGGTGTTGTCCAAATTTTTAATTGCGGGTGATTAGCTCCAAATTAAGTGTTTCAAAGTTAGTAACATCGTGCCAACATCCTTCTCACCTAGATATTGCTATTTTTTCAATGGATGTGAAGAAATCTTGATCTGTTCTTGTTGAAAGGTGTTTCTTAGTTAGCTCACTCTAGAACTTTTTAGGCAAGACCATAATCAATTGTAGGGAGTTGTACCCCAAAATTTATTTTATATGCTTATTTTTGTTGTTGTATGAAGATGTTGGGTGGAGATCTAGTTCAAAATATGACATTACAAGGTAAAGGTGATTGGAAGCTTTAGATCTAGGTGCTTGTTAGCTTTAGAATCTTAAATATCACAATAAGTTGGGGAGATCTAAGTACATTGCAAAGAAGTAATTTTTGGTGTATGAAATAAAATAGAAAAACATGAAGAAGGATAAAAAAATAATTACAAAGGTAGAAAAGGGATAAAAAATAATTAGAAAGGTAGGTCTTTAATTGGATGAAGGTGTAGGTGGAGCTTTTTTTGTTGGAGAAAAAAATATATGGTCATTAATTGTAGACTCAAGAAGAAAAAAATAATTACAAAGGTAGATCTAAGTGCCTATGAGCTTAAGATTTTTAAATGTAACTATAATTTAGGTTATAATTTTTGTAACGAAATTTGTTATAATTTTTAATAAAATTATAAATTGGTGTAGATGAACCGGCAATGGATGTACAATGCGGACCGTCGCTCGAGAGAGTTCATTGATGGTGTGCAGGCTTTTCTCGATGCGGCCGTTGCATTCTTGCCTCTAGGTAGCTTCATAAGTTGTCTGTGTGTAGATTGCAAGAACAAGAAGGAGCACTCCCAGCGATGGCAAGTTATGAACCACTTGATCATGAGAGGTTTCATGCCAAACTATACCTGTTGGACCAACCATGGCCAAGTAGAGGCGATTAGCGAGGAAGACGATGCAGAAGGCGAGGAAGAGGAAGGTGGATTCAACAGTATCCCGGATGGCACGCAATACTGTTCCGCGGAAGATACACTTGGTGACTTTGGTGATGATGAGCTAGACCAGATGCTGCTTGACGGAGAGGGAGACTATACAGATGAAAGACAGTTCGAGAAGTTCCAGTGCATGTTAGAGGACCACAGAACTCCTTTGTACTGTGGGATGTGGCCACAAAAAGTCGTACCACTAATCGAACTTATGCAATGGAAGGCCACAAATGGTATGTCAGATAAGGGATTCGATGAGTTGTTATCACTCATAAAGAAGTTGCTTCCAAAAGATAACACTCTACCCGAATCTACATATGAAGCCAAGCAAGTCGTCTGTCTTTTGGGATTGGAAGCACATAAGATAGACGCATGTCCTAATGATTGTATCCTGTATCGCAATGAGTATGCCGATTTGGATGTTTGTCCAGTGTGCAAAGAATTACGGTATAAGGTGAAGCGTGACGATCCAGGTGAAATAGATGGGGAGCGTAAGAAGAAGAGACCTCCAGCTAAAGTGTTGTGGTATTTCCCTGTGATCCCCCGATTGAAACGTATGTTTGCTAACAAAGCGCATGTCCAGATGATGCGTTGGCACAAAGAAGAGCGTAAGGACGACAGGATGCTTAGACACCCTGTAGATGGCTCGCAGTGGAGGAAAGTTGACTGGATGTACCCGGACTTCGCAGATGAGGTGAGAAACATAAGGTTTGGGTTGAGTACCGATGGGATGAATCCTTTTGGAGAATTGAGCAGCAGCCATAGCGCATGGCCTATTACACTATGTATCTATAACATTCATCCATGGCTGTGCATGAAACGAAAGTACATCATGATGCCGTTGTTGATCCAAGGCCCCAAGCAACCTGGAAATGACATCGATGTCTACCTAAAACCATTGGTTGAAGATCTTGTGACGTTGTGGGAGGATGGTGCATGGGTATGGGATGAGTACAAAAGGGAATATTTCACCCTACGTGCATTGTTATTTGTAACAATCAATGACCGCCTCGCTTCTCAGAACTCGTCCTACTTAACTATCAAAGGATATAGAGCCCAGATCCGAGGCTTAGATGAAACGGACGGCATGTACCGAAAAACTCTCGAAAGGTTGTGTACATGGGTCATCAGAGGTTTCTTCTTCGAGTCACCCGCTATGAAGAAAGGTAGAAAATTTAATCGCAACCTGCACCTTCGTGCAAGGCCTCAAATCGATTGGGCCAATAATGTGTTTGCTATGGTAAAGGATTTGAAAGTAGTATTCGGAAAGGGTCTTGGAAGCAAACATGTGCAGAATGAGGATGGTCAAGCACCCATGTAGAAGAAGTCAATATTTTGGGACTTGCCTTATTGGGAAGTCACGGAGGTTCGTCACTCACTTGACTTCATGCACATCACGAAGAATGTCTGCTTGAACCTGCTAGGGTACATAGATATGTACGGCAAATCGAAAGATGCACTGCAAGCTCGGAAGGACCTTAAACTCTTGGAACTGAGTAACAACCTACATCCAGAAAAGAGAGGGAAAGGACAACATTACCTACATTCCGCGAGCTACACTCTAAGCAAAGAAGAGAAAAAAAGCATGATAGAGTGTCTGAATAGTGTGAAGGTCCTTTTCGGATACTCCTCGAATGTAAAGAGACTCATAAACACGAAAGAGAATAAAATCGTTTTGCGGTGGATGTCGACATAAGCCTCCTAAATAACACAGACGTGGATGCTCCTTTCATACGCACGATCATAATGAATGAACACTTGTAAAGACAAAGTACGTGACTACTTAAGATGTACCACTACTGTATGAACTATGTATATGTAACACGGGTCTTCTACTGTATTATGTGTTTATTTGGAATGAAACTAAAGTGCTAAAAATATTTTTACAAACTCTGAAATGAAACAAAAGTGCTAAAAGCATTTTTACAAACTCTGAAACGAAACTAAAGTGCTAAAAGCATTTTTACAAACTCTGAAACGAAACTAAAGTGCTAAAAGCATTTTTACAAACTCTGGAATGAAACTAAAGTGCTAAAAGCATTTTTACAAACTCTGAAATGAAACTAAAGTGCTAAAAATATTTTTACAAACTTTGAAATGAAACAATCATAAAACAGTAAATAAAAAAATAAAGAAAGGCTAGGGAGCGCGAGCCCGCCGAACTCATGATCACAGCAGGCGAAGCCTCAAGACTCAAGCGCCACGCCTAGCCAGAGGGAGGAAGAGTTCTTGTCAACCAAGAAGGACACCACATTCTTTTGAATATTAGTCGGTCAAGACTTTTACAAGCGGTTCAGACTACCAATCGCTGAATAGATCATTTCTACAAGCGGTTGGTAGTAACAACCGCTTGTAGAAGTGAAATCTTAATCAGTAAATAAAAAAAAGAAAGAAAGGCTAGGGGGCGCGAGCGGGACTCGAACCCGCGACTATGCGGGCAAGCCCGCACTCAAGCGCCACGCGCTAACCAAGGGGGAGGAAGAGTTCTTGTCAACCAATAAGGGCACCACATTCTTTTGAATATTAGCTGGTCGGCACTTTTACAAGCGGTTGGTACTACCAACCGCTTGAATATATCACTTCTACAAGCAGTTGGTATTACTAACCGCTTGTAGAAGTGATCTACAAGCGGTTGGTGTTACTAACCGCTTGTATAGGTCCTTTCCCACTCCCGCCCAACCATGTGCTCTACAAGTGGTTAGTAATATCAACTGCTTGTAGAGCACTTCTACAAGCAGTTCTTAATACCAACCGCTTCTAATTTTTATTTCTATAAGCGGTTGAAAGTGCATCTAGGCACTTATGTTATTTTGGTGATTAATGACAAACGCATATAATGACAATCTATGTATTTGAGTAAATGCTTAACTTAGTGCTTAACAAATGACAAACCTCTAATATGATCATATTGCTATAAGACTAACATGTTATTGCCAAGTTGAGTATTAGTCGCATCTATTTATAGGAAAATCAAGTGGGATGGTTAAGCAAAGATAAGGTATGCAATTTTGGTATCGCTTCTATATTTGTTATTGCATTCCTTTTGTGCAAATACATAGTGAACTCCAAGTAGCATGTTGATTATATATAAGCACATTGGTTCATGTCATATTTATTTGTGCATATATATTCATTTGAGTTCATTTTGTGCTTTGTTTTTAGTATGCATGTATTAACTAGAGTTAAACTTCATATTGCTATAGATTGACTTGGTGCATGCATGTTTTAGTTGTATATCTTCCCATGCAATTCTCTTAGTGAAGTTTAATCTAGTGTTGGATCACATATTTACTCTTATTCTAAATATTAGTTACACATGTACAATTCGTGTATATCCTATCATGTGCTTCATTTAAGTAAAGACTGTGATCCTTGCCATGATTTAATTGATTCATCATATCGGCAATTATCTCTCTAGTGCATATAGATCAATTACATATTCATCATGATGCACTTAGTAGAGAACATTTCTTATGTCAAGTGTTTCCATTTATGTTGTGCTTCTTTATATGAAGCACTTGTGGTAATCAACTGCTCACAAATATCAATTTCTTCATATCTATTGAGCTTTTGGGACTAATGCTTTTCATGAGTGGTTTGGAAAGAATTAGGTCCCGTGTGTGTATGACGACCAAGGTATCTTGGAGGATGACCGTTAAGCCGAGGTCAACAAGATGGCGGTGTCACCAAGAGTTGAGAACTAGGTCAAGATCGACTTGGTGTAGAGATCATCGGAGAGGATGATGAAGTCAAGGTTGATAGGACGAGAGTCTCATGAGGTGAATCGAGTCAAGTTGGACAAGGCGAAGATGTCATCAACTATATAGTGAAGGTCTTCATGCACCGACATTAAGAAAGAAGACGGCAAGTGATTATTTCTAGACTTCTATTATCTTTGATTTAATTTGAGTCTAAAGATTGCCGTACTATTAAGAGGGATGTGACAGCGAATGACTTTTAGATGTGTCAAGTGCTCAAGTGATTCATCCTTATGAAACTTAGAGAAAGAGTGGTGTTGGTGGTGCTGGAAAGTGAGAATTGTAGGTCTCTCTTAGATTCTTTGTGAAATATGTATTTATCCTTTGAGATTTGGGAAGTGAGACCTTATTAGTTGTGTAGCCCTTGTTCTTAGCTTTCAATAGAGTCCAAAATCACTGAAATCGGAGTCCGGAGTCAAAAGTTATGCTCGTTTTCGTCGGGCTGCTCAGTGCTAGTTCGGACTATCCAAACATATTATCGGACTATCCGAAGTGAATTCTCTGTTTCTTCGAGTTTGACGCGTTCGGACTATCCGAACTGACTCGAACGTTGAGCAAAACGGCTAGTTTTTGGTGGGCTCTATTTATAGCACCATCCTTCCCTATTTTTGAGGGGCTCTTACCCTGTTGATTAGAGGTGTCATACCCTTGTTCTTGAGCCCCCAATACACCCCTCTACCCTTAGATCTAAGTGATCCCCTTTGTGAGAAGGGTTGGGAAGAGTTTGAGGAGTGAGGTGTTAGGATTGAGTTGGATTTGAGTTATTGAGCACTTGATTTCATCTCCAAGCTTGTTCTTCGTGAGCATTTGTTACTCTTGGAGGTTGAGGACTCCTAGACGGCTAGGAGGTCGCCTACGAGCCACCGGAGCTTTGTGTGGTTGGCCGTGGGAAGTTTGTGAAGGCTGATTCCACCTCCGCAAGGGAAGGAATCAAAGAAGTGAAGACCGACGAGTGCGTTTGTGCAACACTGTGTGGAAGAGGGTTGAAAGAGACCCCCGGCTCAAGTGTGACCGAGCCGCACCGGCGAATGCATTTGTGCAACACCGAGAGGAAAAGGGTTGAAAGAGACCTCGGCTCAAGTGTGACCGAGCCGCCTTAACAGAGACGTAGGATCCCCTCAAGGATCCGAACTTCGGGTGAAAAATCATCGTCTCCAAGTTTGCTTCTTACTCTTGCTTTAGTATTTGATTTTGAATTGAAATTACCCGATCTACTTTTCTAGTGAGTTTTCAGCTAGATCTCTATTTGCCTCAAGTATTCTAGGCTAACTAGTTTAATTTGGTGTATTTAATATTCCCCAAATAGCCTAGACCCTTTTTGCGAGCTGTGTGCTCTGGAGCATTCAGAATATCCGAACAAATCCTCGGACTATCCGAATAAGCATTCGGACTATTCGAACAACTCGGACAGTCCGAAGTAAATTTCGGATATTCCAAACTGTTAATTTCCGCTGCGATTCAGTTTTAAATTTTAATTCACCTATTTACCCCCCCCTCTAGGCGACATCCCCTATCCTTTCAGCGGTTCGTAATACCAACCGCTTGTAGAAGTGGGTTCCCTTTATAGACTTATACTCACCGCGCTCTCTCACACCCTAAATTTTCTAAGTCCCCACTCGATCGCCTCCTGTGTCTCACCGCCGCCGCCATCGTCGAGATCCCGCGCCACCGTCTCGCCCTCCTCTGCCACCGCGCCGTCCTCATCGACGCCGTCACCCTCCTCCGCTACTGCTCGCCCCGGCGCCACTCCACCCTCGCGCCACTCGACCTCGCCGACGCCTCCTCCGCGACCGTGCCAACGCCACCTTGCCAACACCTCCTCCGCCACCGCGCCGGCACCACCTCGCTGACGCCTCCTCCGCCACTGCGCCGACGCCACCCCGCCATTCCACCCCGAAGGACCGAAGTATAGCTGTGCTCGCCCTCCTCCTCCCTCTCTATTCTGCTGCCCACAAGGTGTTCGACTAAATGTCCCGACGACGCTTCCTGTACCAATGCATATCTGCTGCCCACAAGGTGTTCGACTACTTGGATGACGATTGACGAGATCATGATATATGATATAGTGCAAGAGTTGAATGCCTTTACAATATATAGCAAGAGTTGAATCTGATGTAATACTCCACAAAATTTGCACTTGAATATGTAACATTATATTCAGTAATATTGATTTTTTGTACCTGTTGTATGGATGAGATCAATCAAGTTGGTTTCTAGTATATTATTGTTTGAAGAAATGAATCTCATACAGCACATATATGTTTCCTGTACATGTAAGTGACCTTTCATGAAAAATTCAGTACCAAATTAATATTGTTAAGCTAGCCTTACAATTATTGATATGCGACATACAAAATTTTTGACAGCAAGACTATGACGTGCGGGTCTCCATGTCACCAAATATTCTTTTACACACAACTTTTCTGATATTAGACTTGTTTGGAAGGGTTTTGTTGTAAAGAGCGTAGAGGTTTAAACCGATATGACCTTTAGAAATTTTGTGGTCGAACAAGTACAAACAATACAAAGAAACTAACTTATCTTAGCCACTTCAGCACCTGGTATGCATGTAAATCAGGGTTAACAAAATCGTGCCGCGAAAACTGGTTCAGTTTTCGCGGTATGGTTTTCGCAAAAACTACTCGAAAAATCACTCAAAAACGTCAAAAACCAAAGGGTTGAAAAATTTAAAAAAATTGAACTCATTCGACCACAAAATTTCTAGAGGTCATATCGGTTTAAACCTCTGCACTCTTTACAACAAAACCCTTCCAAATAAGTCTAATATCGAAAAGTTGTGTATAAAAGAATATTTGGTGACATGGAGACCCACACGTCATAGTCTTGCTGTCAAAAATTTTGTACGTCGCATATCAAGAATGTGATGTAATATCGTTAAGCTAGCCTTACAATCGATAGTCAACACATAATAACACGTTATTGCTATCCAAAAAGATATGATATTTATGTCAACATTTTTTCAGAATTAGGATAGATGGCGCAACCAGGACGTGGTGACCCTAATTTCGACGAGGGAGAACAGTTCTTGCTAGACTCCATCGCGCTGGGTAGCATCGAAGGTGATGCTAATTGTGCCGTTGAGGCTAACATTGGTTCCAGTGAGGCCGTTGAGGCTGCAGCCGATGAGGCCATTGACGCTGGAGCCACTAAGTCTGGTAACACTGGTTTCGGCGAGGATGAGGTATAGCCAGAAGAATATAATTCCCGTGGACATGTTAATTAATCGCAATTCATTAATATAATACACTCTGACACGTTTATACATATGTTTGTGTATTTCAAGCCCGGTACATCAGGCAACCAATCCAAGCATTAGGGACCTAATAAGAAGCCGCCCACAAAGCATGTGTTTACCGACGTTAGCAACGGGGATGCTTGCTGTTCTCTTTCGTTAGCTTGATCAGCACAACAACGCTATGTTACCACGTGAGAGATCACATCCCAATTAGCATCGTAAAATGGGCAAGTTCCTCAAGCTACCAAGGACACCGCTCGCAAGATATTAAGGAAAATTTCACATTTCCTCAAGGGTCCGAAGACAAGGCCAAGAAATACACTTTGAAGAAGATGGCAACCTCGTTTCAGCGCGTGGAAGACGTCTCTCAACCGCAAGTATGTGCAGAAGGGAGAAAGACCCGACTTCAACCAATTTCCTAAGCTGGCGGATCATTGGGAAGCATTCGAGGAGTACAAGCTGTCAGCTGAAGGCCAGGCCGCGAGTCAGAAGAACAAGGCCAATTCACAGACGAAGAAATACCACCACCATCTTAGCACTGGTGGTTACCTCAAGGCTGTACCGAAATGGGAGAAGCGGGAATAAGAATTAATGGCGAAGGACGTCACACCGGCTACTACTTTGTGGGAAGAGTGCCTGCGCAATTGGAGAAGCAGGAAGTGAGAACAGTTTGCTCGTAAAAAAGCTTGTCCCTTTCCCTGAGGGTCCTGTCTCCCCTTATATAGACGGAGGGGGCAGGTTACATGGGAATTTGGAAAAGAAAGGATGGGGTGTCCTGCTTAGGAGTCCTGGTCTTCGGTCTTGGCGATTGACCGGCACCTGCTCGCCCCATGCTGGGTCGGTAGACACGTCGAGTGGCGTGGTTTTCTGCTTCGTCGGGAAGTGGCGCACCTACCCTCTGCGCGTTTGTCAGGTGCTGACGCCGTAACGCCCGACTCTGGCGTTGCCTCGGGAAGGAGCACATCCTCCCACTGTGCATGACTGGACGATGAAGCTGGCGCTTGACTTCGACAACCTTCTCGCCACCTTGGGAAGGAGCCACCTGCCCCCGCTTGGTCACTCTGAACCATCGTGTCCGCGGGGCAGGTGGCCAACTCGAGGTTGACTGGGGATGATCTGGCGCCTGACTCCTGGCGGAGATTGCCTTAGCTTGGTCGGAGTTTGCGGGGCGTCCGACCCATGGCGGGGGTCGGACCGCCCCCTGGTCGGTTTGGTCGAGTTCAGGCGCCCACCCATGGCGGGTCGGACCTCCCCGGTCGGCTTGGTCGGGACGAGTCGCCTTCGCCCCAGGGGCCTACCGGCCTTCGCCAGAGCCGACTCGGGGCGGCCCATTCGGCATCAGGGGCCACTGGGGGTACCCATGGTATGAGTATTCGTTAGTAGCCCATGGGGCCGTCCTGGAACGTGCGCCGGTTGCCTTTCTGACTTTCATTTAACGCCTAGTGCGTTCCTGGATGGGCCCACCATCGCTGCACACGAACACGATGACGCTTCGGCTTCTCACGCCCTTATTTATTTGAAACTGCTCGGCTTCCGCGCCTTAAGCAAATAAGAGCAGTACGGTTGCAGGAATTGGAGTAGTCATTTGCCTCACGGATTTGCCACTGCTCCGCAACACTTAGTTTCTCTTAAATCTTCAATGGCTTCTTCCCGCTCCTCTTCTTCTAGCGATGAAGCTCCGTCGTCGCCCTTCTCCACGGAAGGGCTGGTGTTCAGCTTTGGAGAAGAAGGCCCATCGGCGCCTACGGACGAGGAGGCCTTCCTCGCGGAGCTTTGGGTTGACTTCGATCTCGCCATGGCTAAATGGGTCGAGCTGGACGCCACTGCCCGCGATGCCGCCGCCGTTGACGCGCTGATCGACGTCATCCTGAAGCTCGTCAAGGCGAGGGATGCCCTCATCGAGGCGGTTCGATGCGCGCGTGGCGCTTAGATTTATACGCCATCTTGATTTCTTCAAGTTAAATTGATGCTTTGTTGTTTCTTAACTGTTATGACGTGAACAAACGTGCGTAATAAAAACCTCAAGTCTTTATACACGGTTGTCACTAGCTTTTCGCCCTTTCGGAACTTTTATCCTTACGATCTCTCGGAGCCTAACCACAGCGTCGTGCAACAAAGCAACGGGTTCTTAGGGGTGGTACAAGGCTTGCGATGCTCGCGGAGACAGCCAGTGGGACTTTGCGGAGTTAACCCGGGCGTATGAACCGCGTTTGAGCCGACCGTGCCACACTCGACCTCCTGATCACCTGGCCTTGGATAACGCAAGCGCCCTGTGCCCCGAGGGGGACGGGTGGCCGCCTTGTTCAGCAGAATCCGACCGACTTGGTCGGCAAAATCCGACTGGGCACGTGTGGGCGGACCTAGGCGGCTTCGTGCCCGAGCGGGTTGGGCGGCTGCCTTGGTCGGTAGAGTCCGACCGACTTGGTCGACCGGTTTGTGCGCGCGAGGGCACCCGGTGGGTGTAGCCCCTGAGCCCCTGAGAGGGTTGGAGAGCCGGTCGGGGGGTTTACTCTTGCTGGAGGAGGCCGACCGGCTTGGTCGGAGGGATTTGGCCCAACGTTGCCTTGGTCGGCGCGGACGCCCAGATGTCTTTGGCGAGATTCTGGTGCCTGAGTGCCAGTTTTACGTCATAGCTCGACGTTGCCTTGGTCGGCGCGGACGCCTGATGCCTTAAGGCGAGGTTACGTGCCCGAGTGCGCTTTTACGTCAGAGCTCGACGTTGTTTTGAATTGGCACGGACGCCAGATGCCTTAACGAGGTTCCGTGTCCGAAAGTGCGCTTTTACATCGTAGCTCGACGTTGCCTTGGTCGGCGCGGACGCCCAGATGCCTTGGGCGAGGTTCTGGTGCCCGAGTGCCAGTTTTACGTCGTAGCTCGACGTTGCCTTGGTTGACGTGGATGCCCAGATGCCTTAACGAGGTTCTGGTGTCCGAGTGCCAGTTTTACGTCGTAGCTCGACGTTGCCTTGGTCGGCGCGGACGCCCAGATGCCTTGGGCGTGGCTCTGGTGTCCGAGTGCTAGTTTTACATCGTAGCTCGACGTTGCCTTGGTCGGCACGGACGCTCAGATGCCTTGTGCAAGGTTCTGGTGTCCGAGTGCTAGTTTTATGTCGTAGCTCGACGTGTTTGTAAGGCTGGTTTTTACGCCGAAGCTAGGCGGAGGGCGTCCGTCCCGAGTCCTCATCTGGTGAGGCCATCTGTGGGAGGAATGGCCGCTGTCTGTCCCACGTGTACGCCCTGTCCGCAGGTGTGGGACCTGGAGGGGGTGAGCGAACGCATGTTTAACATGTTGGTTTGAACATCGTGCTCGTGGAGCTAATAACGAGTAATCCGAGTGGGACTTGGAGATCCCCCCCAAGGGGGACCATTCCAAGCGGACGATCCCGTCGAGGGCGCCCGGCCCGCTGGGGGCGACCCATAAGAAATATTTCTTTACTCGATCCCGTATCGGACCCCGGGTCGTCCGTCGACCCGGAGCGCACCTGGCTGCCACCCATCGATGAGTTTCGCGGGAGAGTGTGAAGTATGGTCTCGGATACGAGTTAAGGCGATTGGGTCGTCAGCCGACCCAACTAGAGGCCCACTAGGGGCTCGCCTTGTCCTCTGTGAGATCATGTGATGAAAAATTGGTTGAATGGTGAAATTGGCATTGTAAAGTGACTTTGGTTATAGCATGTGTGGTGCTTGTGCATGTGCTATGTTGAGATGATTATTATGCTGGTGATAGCATGATGGATTTTGTTTGATACAATGCACTCATGTGAGTGGTTGCATGGATTGATTTTGAGGCAAGTCGTGGACTTGTGCTCAGATATTCATTTAATTATGCTGGTGATAGCATGATGGTTTTGCTTGATGCAATGCACTCGTGTGAGTGGTTGCATGAATTAACCTTGAGTCAAGTCGTGGACTTGTGCTCGGACCGTTGTTGTTTATTTGTGTGCGTGTGTTGCTCGAGGCTTAACGTGGTCGATGACGGACCGAACTAGGTTCATGGAGGAACTGAGGTTCGGGACTAGGTTTAGGGAGGAATCGAGGTCCTGGTGGTCGAGGATGTCATGCGGGACGTTCGGGCTAGAGAACGGTGCACACGAAGGCTGGTTAGTCACGTGAGTGCGGCAGGCATGTGTGAATTTTGGGTTGTATGCATATATTGGGCTATGTGTTATTGGGCCAAGTGGATATGCATATATGTGTTAGGGTTTTAAGTTGTATAAAAACCCTGGAAAACCTAATCAATCTATTGAGGCTTTTTGCGGCGGCTGTGTGGCCGTTTTTAATTCGTGTCTTCGTTTGGCGGCTGGCAACAAGGAAAAGCTCCCGTGCGACTGCATGCATGCAAGCGCAGGTCCTGGTGGCGTGAGTATTGGCCGGCGGCTGAAGAAAAATTGCTGGCGCTTTTTGGCTTCCTAATGCAGGCGACCAGAAGCTAGCGACTAGTTAGCTGCTGACGTGAAGATTGCTTCTTTCGACTGAATTGCGGAGACTCGGAAATCTTGTAGTACTCACGTCAGTTTTGCAAGCACGTTTGGAGACTAGATAATTTGCTTGTGCATGCAAAAAGGTGACGTCCTGGCCGACCACTAGTAACTAGTGCTGAAGTTTTGCGGGAGATCTTGTGCGAGAGATTTCCTAGCGGCAAAAGGTCCGGCGTAGTTTATTCAGTCTGAAGTTTGGTCCGTCACACAGGTCAGATGCAAAGGTGAATTTTGTTCTTGTTCTTGATCTTCGCTTTGTATGCCTGTTTTGATTTCAGATTGACTCATGTTTTCATCATGATAATTTTTGATTTGATTCATCCAAAATATTGCTAGGGCATCTAGTAATTGATCTTAAAAGTTTGATTGGTTAATTTCTTGTAGATTTTGTTTAATCTCATAATTAAGGTTTGATCTATTCTCGTCATTATTTGATACAGTCAACTTGCGAAGGTTATAACTCTAGATCCGTATATCCGATTGAGGTGATTCTTGTTGCGTTAGTTTCGGATTTGAATCTAGTTTATACATTTAAAATTTCACGTCAATCCGACGGTTGGATCTTCGGGAATTACGGTTTTAGTGAATGTCTATTAATCTGTTTTTTGTTGAAACCGAGAGCAATATTTCATAATTAATTTAGGGGGTTTTGTGAATCAAGAAAATTTTGATTTTAGCTTCCGCGCAATCATTCACCCCCCTCTGATTGCTACATTAGTATATTTCGATCCTACAAGTGGTATCAGAGCAAGGTTTTTCTAATTAATCTTAACCGGTGATTAGAAACCGTAGCGATGGATAGGTATTCGACAAAACCTTGTGTTTTCGATGGTGTTGATTTTCAGTTTTGGAAAGCGAAGATGGAGGCGTACATTCAAGCTCAGGGCTTTGCAATCTGGGAGAAGGTATACAAGCCATATCGGGTTCCCGAGAATGATCAAGTCAATGAAGCCAATCAAGCACATGTTGAAGCAAACAAGAGAGCACGCGAAATTTGATCATCCAAGGATTGGGAAGAAGTGACTTGATCGCGTGATCCATCTCAAGTCTGCATATGAGGTATGGAAATCTCTTTGTGATTATCATGAGGGTTCAAACACTATCAAAGAGGTTCGTCAAGATATATACAAGAAAGAATACATGCGATTTGAGATGAAGCCTGGTGAGTCACTAGATGATTTCTTTGCACGTTTCAATAAGATTCTTAGCAACTTACGTGCTGTTGGAGTTTACTTTGATGAGGCTACTAATGCTAGACAATTGCTTGTTGCATTAGACATGTCTATTTGGGAAATGAAAGTTACATCCATTAGAGAATCAACTGTCATGAGTGACCTTACTGTAGATGTTCTTTTCTCTAAACTAAAAACTCATGAATTGGATGTTCTTGCTAGGAGGACTAATTATAAATCAATTGCATTAACCTCTCAATCTAGCATGTCTCAGAATAATGCTTCTTCAAGTTTTGCCTTGTCTTTCTTGTCTTCATTAACCGATGAACAGATTGAGGAATTTCCAGAAGAAGACTTGGCATTACTCTCTTCTCGCTTTAATAAAGCTTTGCAGAATGTGAGAATGAGAAAGAGAGTTGGTGGTGGCCCTCCAAGATGCTACGAGTGTGGTGATTTCAACCATATTCGTCCAAATTGTCCTAAATTTGCAGGAAAAGCATCAAGAGAGGAGGACAATAACAAAAGAAAAGAGAAGAAGAAGTTTTCTCCAAGTGATAGAAAGAAAAAGAGCTTCATCAACAAAAAGGTTGTTCATCGGGTTCTTTCCGCTCTTGAACAAGTTAATTTGAGTGATGTGGATTCGGAGAGCAGCGAGGACGATGCAACTCCAAGCAAGCATGATTTGATAGGATTGTGTCTCATGGCTAGGAGTGATGTAAGCTTCACCGAGGACGATCATGACAGCGACTTCAATGAGGTAGAACCTTCTTACGATGAATTAACTATTGCTGTTGTTCGTCTTGGAAAATTGCTTGACAAACGCAACAAGAAAATTAAGAAACATGATGTTCTTGTGGAATCTTTGAATGTTGAAATTGCTAGACTTAAATCTTTGATTCCTGATGATGATGCTTGCAAATCATGTGATTTAATTCTGATGAGCTTACTTTGCTTAGGAAAGAACATGTTTCTTTGTTAGAGCAAGTCAATGCTGAAAAGAAAGAAAATGAGAAACATATGACAAATGCTAGCTGTTCAACTGTTAATTTGCATGATTCAACTCCATGTTCTAAATGCTCTACTCTTGAATTGAAATTGAATGATGCTAATGGTAGAGTTTCTCAAATGACCAATGCTTTGCTCACACATGAGGTTCTTTCATGCTCAACTTGTCGCAAGCAAAAAGGAAAAGTGGACGTTCCATGTCTCCGCAAGGGGGGCCACCGAAGAAGGCGCGGTTACCGCGCACCCGCTCGGCGCTGTAAGTGTCCCCTCTTTTCTGAGTTGCATTGCATCAGAATTTGTCCGAGCAACTTCCGATCAACCGTCGCGTGTAGGACCTACACGGGGGTGGCCGTGGCGACGGCGCATCCGTGATAGCCCGCGCGAAGCAGCCCGCCCTACAACCGGCGAGGGTCGAGGAGCCGCCGGTCGTGTCGGAGCTGCAAGCGGATCCGACACTGCCACCGGAGCTGGCGAGTGTCGAGGCGCCGCAGGCAGTGCTGGGGCTGCCAGAGGGGCCGACAAGGGTCGAGGCACCGCAGGCGGTGCCGGAGCTGCCGGAGGGGCCGACAGGAATCGAAGCGTTGCTGGCGGAGCCGGAGCGCGAGGAAGGCCTAGCGACTCTTGGTGAGTCGGGGCCTCACCCGAAGGTCGAAGAGGGTGAGGAAGAACTCCCACTGCCACCGCCAGGGAAACCGCCGGCTCATGCGATCCGGGTGCCTGGGGCGATCCTGCCGCCGCCGGCGGGTGCGGCCCAAGCGTCGGAGGCGGTTGTCATCGGCCGCGGGAGGCGCCAGTGCTCCTCATAGCGCCGATCCGCCGGTGATTTACTCGTCCGGCAGGCCGTCCCTCGCGCTAAACGAAATGGTGCAGCGCGGGGAATGGGAGGCCCTCCAGGAGGGCGCGCGGCAAGCTGAGGCAGAGATGGACCGGATCCGAAAGGGTCTGGCCCTCACCCTCGAGTCCTCTGGCAAGGCACTGGACGCCATCACCGGGGGAATTTGCCCGATCGGGGAGGTAGGCCGAACAAAATCCCGTCCTCGCAACTTTTCATGAGTTTGCGGTAGGCTAATAGGGTGCTCGCGTTTCGCAGCACTCGCGGACCCGATCGGAGGACAAGTCCGAGTTCCTCCGTGATTGCCTGGCCGAATACGGCCGCAGGAGGAGTGCGACCGGTCAAGCGTCCCATCTTGCCTGGCCTTCGGGAGGCCTTAGCTCGCGAGCAAGCAGGGGCGGAAAAGGCCCGCCAAGAGCTGGGTAAAGTCGCGCAGGTCTTGTTCAAGGTGCGCCGGACAGACCAATCCTTGAGGACGAGGGTGTCTGAGCTCGAGTCTCTCTGGCGGGCCATAGGCCTTGACGCCGCTGCCGCGTCGCCCTGATCAAGGCAATCGGAGGTAGGGGTGGCAACGGGGCCATTCCCCGCCGGGGAGTGCCTCCCCGTCCCCGTCCCCACGATCCAAAATTTTCCCCGTCCCCATCCGTTCCCGTCTGGGAGAAAATCCCCATCCCCATCCCCGTCGTAGGATTTCGGGGCCCGTCGAGGACCCATCCTCTGAAAATTTCACACAAGAGAAGAGTTTATAGCCATTTTAACTCTAAAATCATATCAATAGACAAGGAAAAAAAGAATGCATGCATTCATTGAAGATTATGTTGTCCCATTTATGAAAATGTGAATATGATGGGCTAGAGAATATGTTTGCAATCTAATAACTAAATTGGACTAAACTAAATTTGGATCCCCAACCGTCCCCACGGGAAAAAAATTCCCGTCCCCATCCCCATCCATCCCAACGGGAATAATTTTCCGTTTCCATCCCATGAGGACGATTTCTTCCCATACCCGTCCCTAATAGAGAATTCCCACGGGGATCGGGAACGGGTCCCCATTGCCATCCTAGTCGGGAGGCGACCGCCTCCGGTGTGCGCGACTTGGCCCGAATGGGCTAAGCGCACAGACCCGCCGAACAGATGCCGCTCGGGAAGAGTTGGCCTCGGCGAAGAAAATCGGTGAGGACTTGGCCGTCCTTGTCGAGGGTCTTCGGGGGGATGCTGCGCGTGACCAAGAGGCCCGGGCCAAGGCCGAGGAGGAGCTCCGCGGCTGGTAAGTGACCCAACCCCTTGATCGACTTCGCGATCACAGCCCACCAGGCGTGCTCTTTTGACACTATTCTGATCTGCAGAGTTGCAGAAAAATCTCAACGATGCCGTGGAGACGCGGAGACAGGCGGAGGAGGCGCGTGGCGTGGTGGTCACAACATGATGTGGCCTTGACGGCGGTGGCGGAGGAGGAGGAGCGAGCCCCCGAGGCGACCCTTGAGCCGGGCGGGATGTCTGGGACCAAGCCGTGCTCGGGACCGTCTCGGACTGCAGGTCCGAAGTTCGCTTGCCACCGAGCTAGCTCGCATGCCCGAGCACGTCGAGAGCTCGGTGAGCGAGAGCGTCACACTCGGGGCCTCTTCGGCACTCGTCTGCACCATCTCCCACTATGATGGTATCGACCTCGATACCGTCAATAGTGGGATCGTCGGGAACTGAACCGACGAGGAGATCGACGGGTTCGGGGCCCAAGTCGAGCCGCGCGCCCGGGTGATAGCCGCCAGGATACCGCCGCGGAGCGTTCTCCACCGAGAGTAGGATAAATGTTAGATGTTTTAGTTTTTGCAATGTAATAAACTTAGCATGTAAATGACTAAAGTTTATTCTAATGCCTTGGCCGGTTAGGCCAACCGTGAGTTCAACTTTGTCTTTCGCACTTTCTTGCCGTGATGAACACTTGGTGACCATAGCCTTAGGAAACACAGGAGTTGTTCAAGCGTAGGTCGGTGTGTTAACAATTTTGAAGGAAGCGCAAAGAAAATAGGAACTTAGGGTACGAAACGTTCACTTGCACTCGCGCGGGAAAGGAGTGTTCCTGACCAACTATGGATCGCACCGCATGGGCACTTCCTTCTTCCGCGAAGCACTACTTAGCAACCGTAGCCGCCGGGACGTAGGCCGTAGCACTTGGGTCGAGAGGGTTATCGTTAGGAGGAACCTAATAGCCAGTCGGGTCACCGACCCGTGTGAGTGTATGAACTGGTAGCCCCCGAGTGGTGCGTGGGGACCAGGCTGTGGTTGCCACGCAACGCTTGAACTCGGATGAAGGGTAAAAAGCTGCGAGGGCAAGAAAAAGTTTTAGGGATAGAATCGCCTTAACTTTTCTATATTCCACGCATTGGAGACGATGTTGCCATCGGTGTCCTTGAGTCGAAAGGTGCCGGGTCGGAGGACCTCCACGACAGTGAAGGGACCTTCCCATGGGGGGGAAAGCTTGTGCCTGTCTTTGTTGGACTGAACCTGGCGCAGAACCAGGTCGCCAACGTTGAAGGACCGGCCGCGGATTTGACGACCGCGGTAACGTCGCAGCATTTGCTGGTATTTGGCCGATCAGAGAATGGCAACATCGTGCGCCTCGTCGAGCTGGTCGATAGCGTCTTGTTATGACTCGAGTCCCCGTACCTCGTTAAAGGCTTGTAGTCTTGGAGCGCCGTACTCCAGGTCGGTTGGCAAGACAGCTTCTGCACCGAATACCATGAAGAATGGTGTGAACTCGGTCGACCGGGTCGGTGTGGTCCGTAGGCTCCAGAGAACGGAGGGCAGCTCGGCCACCCATTGTCCCGTGAATTTCTTCAGTCGGCTAAAGATTCGCGACTTGAGCCCTTGGAGGATCATGCCGTTTGCTTGCTCGACTTGGCCGTTGGTCCGCGGATGGACCACGGCTGTCCAGTCGACGCGGATGTTGAAGTCGTTGCAGAACTTGAGGAATTCCTTTCCCGTGAACTGCGTCCCATTATCGGTGATGATGGAGTTTGGGACTCCGAACCGATAAACGATGTCGCGAAAGAAGCTGGCCGCTTGCACCGAGGTGATGGTGGCGACTGGCTTGGCCTCTATCTATTTGGTGAACTTGTCCACCGCGACAAGCAGGTGGGTAAAGCCCCCGGGTGCCTTTTTGAAGGGCCCGACCAGATCGAGTCCCCAGACCGCGAATGGCCACGTGATGGGGATCATCTGTAAGGCTTGCGCCGAAAGGTGCGTCTACCGGGCAAAGAATTGGCACCCTTCGTAGGTGCGAACGATCTGCTCGGCGTCGGCCACGGTGGTCGGCCAGTAAAAGCCTTGTCGGAAGGCTTTTCTCATGAGAGATCGCGGCGCGGCGTGGTGGCCGCAGATGCCGCCGTGGATGTCGGCGGCAGATTGCCTCCCCAGTCGGCTGAATGCATTTACGGAGGACTCGGAGGAGCTCTCTTGTAGAGGTCTTCTCCGACCAAGACAAAGGATTTCGCCCGTCGAGCGAGGCGCCGTGCCTCGGTCGGGTCGGCGGGGAGCGATCCATCAGTCAACCGGTCGATGAAGGGTTTCCTCCATCGAGTCGACCATCGACCGCAGCGTAGTCCGACCAGATGATCCGCGCCCCACCGCGGCCGGTCGGCGGTCGCGTCGGCGGGTCGATCGCTGCTTTCGATCGTTAAGTCCAGTCGGATGGAGGGTTTGCGAAGATCACAGACGAAGATCCCAGGTGGGACCGGTCCTTTGCTGGAGGCGAGATTAGCTAGGTAATCGGCCTCACCGTTGTAGCGTCTGTAGCTATGGTGAAGCTCGAAACCCTTAAACCTTTCCTCAAGCTTGCGCACTTCCCGACAGTATGCCGCCATGCGGGTGTCATGAGGCTCTGTGGCGTTCATAACTTGGTCGACGACAAGCTTGGTGTCACCATGCACATAGAGTTGGCGCGCACCGAGGTCGGCAGCGATCCGAAGACCGTTGACGAGGGCTTCGTACTCGGTGACGTTATTGGTTGCGTCGAAGAGCAGTCGAATGGCGTACTGAAGCTTGTTCCCGAGCGGGAAAACAATGACGACTCCAGCACCCGCCCTGTTCTTGGTATACGACCCATCGAAGTACATTGTCTAGTAATCAGGGTCTTCAAGCGCCGGAGGCGCCTAGGCTTCGGTCCACTCGGCAACGAAATCCGCCAAGACCTGTGACTTGATCGCTGTTCGGGGAACGTACGATATGTCGTGGCCATTGATCTCGAGTGCCCACTTGGCTATTCTTCCTGAAGCGTCGCGGTTGTGGACAATTTCGCCAAGCGGCGAGGAGGTCACCACGGAGACGGGGTGCCGATCGAAGTAATGGATCAGCTTCCTCTTCGTGATGAGCACCGCATAGAGCAATTTCTGCACCCGCGGGTACCGAGCCTTGAACTCGGAGAGTACTTTACTGATGAAGTAGACTGGCCGTTGTACCTTAAGCACATGGCCTTCTTCTGCTCGCTCCACAACAAGTGTCGCACTGACGACCTGGGTCGTGGCGGTGATGTAGAGGAGCAGCGGTTCTCCCGGCGCTGGGGCGACCAGTACCGGGGGTGAGGTCAGGAACGTCTTCAGTCGATTGAGGGCTTGCTGAGCCTCCTGCGTCCAGCTGAACTGATCGGACTTCTTGAGTAGCTTGTAGAGCGGCATTCCGCACTCGCCGAGGCGAGACACAAAACGGCTCAAGGCTGCGAGGCATCCCGTTAGCTTTTGGACTCCTTTCAGGTCACCTAGAGGGCCCATCTTCATGATCGCAGAGATCTTCTCCCGGTTGGCTTCGATGCCACGCTCGGAGACGATGAAGCCGAGTAGCTTTCCCTTGGGGACCCCGAAAACGCACTTCTCGGGGTTGAGCTTTATACAAAACCGTCGAAGATTCGTAAAAGTTTCCTGTAGGTCGGTGACGAGGTCATCAGCCTTCCTAGTCTTGACGACGATGTCATCAACGTATGCCTCGACGTTGCGGCCTATTTGGTCGTTAAAGCACGTTTGCATGCATCACTGGTATGTAGCACCCGCGCTTTTCAGACCGAATGGCATCGTTACGCAATAGAATGAGCCAAACGGAGTGATGAAGAAAGTTGCGAGCTGGTCGAACTCCTTTATGGCTATCTGGTGGTAGCCCGAGTAGGCATCCAGAAAGGACAGGCATTCGCACCATGCGGTGGAGTCGACGACTTGGTCGATGCATGGCAACGGGAACGGGTCCTTGGGATATGCCTTGTTCAGGCTCGTGTAGTCAACACACATTCTTCATTGCCCATTTTTCTTTTTTACAAGGACAGGGTTGGCCAGCCACTCAGGGTGGCGAACCTCTTTTACAAACCCTGCAGCCAAAAGTTTGGCAATCTCCTCCCCTATGATCTTGCGCTTCTCCTCGTCGAAGCGGCGCAAGCGTTGGGCGACCGGCCTTGAGCCCGGTCGGATGTTCAAGGAGTGCTTGGCGACTTCCCTTGGGATTCCAGGCATGTCGGAGGGCTTCCATGCGAAGACGTCTCGATTAGCGCGGAGGAAGTCGACGAGCGCGCTTTCCTATTTGGCGGGGAGTGTGGCTCCAACCCGTACGGTTTTGGTCGGATCCTCGGGGTCGACCGCGACCTCCTTCGTGTCCTTGGCGGACTTGAAGGAACCTAGCCCCGACTTGCTGGAGTCGGGGGCGGACTTGGAGGTTTCCCTCCGGAGGTTAACGAGCTCGGCAGAAGCGACGACCGTCGACGCCAGCTCGCAACTGCTTCTCTCGCAATTGTAGGCAAGCTAAAAAGATGAGGCCACGGTGATTACTCCCCGCGGCCCTGAGATTTTCAACTTGAGGTAGGTGTAGTTGGGGACCACCATGAACTTGGCGTAAAATGGCCTTCCCAGGATGGCGTGGTAGGAGCCAGGAAACTCCACAACCTCGAAGGTGAGGGTCTCGATGCGGAAGTTGTCCGGGCCCCCGAAGGTGACGGCCAGGTCGATCTGCCCGAGAGGATGGGCCAGTTGGCCCAGGACGACGCCGTGGAAAGGCGCCTTGCTCGGTCGGAGACTCGAGCGAGGAACCCCCATGGCATCGAGCGTCTCAACATACAGGATATTGAGGCCGCTGCCGCCGTCCATGAGCACCTTAGTTAGGCGCTTTGGCCCCACGATGGGGTCGACGACCAGCGGATATCTCCCTGGCTGTGGAATGTGGTCGGGGTGGTCGGTCCGATCGAAAGTGATCGGGGACTCCGACCACCGGAGGTACTTGGGCACGACGGGAGCCACCGTGTGGACTTCGCGGAAGGCGACCTTGAGCCGCCGCTTATCGACGTAGCACGTCGGTCCGCCGAAAATCATAAGGCAGCCGTCGGGTTCTGGGAACTCGGCTTCCACCCCCTTTTCCCCGGCATCTGGTGCCAGGTCCCGCTTCTTCCCCTTGCCCCGCGATGACATGGGGGTTCCGGAGAGGAAGCACTTCAGGACTTCGCAATCCCGGTACTTGTGCTTGACAGGGTACCCGTGGTTTGGACACGGACTGTCCATCAGCTTCTCGAAGTGGTCGGGCGCCTGCCGCGCCTGCTGCTTGGCAGGGCGGTCGGTGGCTACGACCAAGTGGCCTTCGCGGCCTTGCTTCCCTCGCCGCTTCCATTTGTCGGAGCAGTCGGAGGGGGTGCCGGCTTCAGCGCCGGGCTCTCGCTTGGCCTTCCCCTTCTCAAAGATGGCCCCCACAGCCTCTTCGCCAGAGGCGTGGTAGGTTGCGATGTCCAGGAGCTCCTTGGTGGTCCTTGGCTTGATGCAGCCCAGCTTGTGCACCAAGGCCTTGCAGGAGATGCCGTAGATGAACGCCCCGACGACGTCGACGTCAGAAATGTTGGGGAGCTCATTGCACTGTTGGGAGAAACGCCGGATGTAGTCCCGGAGAGTCTCCCCCAGCTGCTGCTTGCAGCTCTTCAGGTCCTAGGAATTCCCAGGGTGCTTGTATGTGCCCTGGAAGTTGCCGACGAAGAGGTTCTTCAAATCAGCTCAGTTCCTGATAGTCCTCGTGGGCAAGTACTCGATCTTGGCTCGAGCCGATTCTGCGAGGTAGATGGGGAAGTACTGGATGATGAAAAGATCATCAATAGCTCCACCCGCCCGGCATGCGAGCCAGTAGTCTTCTAACCAGACACTGGGGTTCGTTGCCAGTGTACTTGGTTATGTTGACCGGCACCCGAAACCGGGCAGGGAAATCTGCGTTGCGGATTTCCTGACAGAATGCCCGTGGCCCTGGGCCATCGGGGCTCGAACTCTGATCGTTGCACCATTTCACTGACCGTGATTGGGCCGCTTCGTCTATCGCTCTTCTCCGCGCCTCGAGAGTGGCGCGGACGTCGTCAGTTGTTGCCCGGTATTTGGTGCCGGAGTGCGGAGGCTGGGGCCGCTCGGTATGGCGCGATCTGCGCCTGACTCGTGATCTTGAAGCGGCGGCTGGCTCGGACGGCCCGAGGAGGCACCGGAGTGGTGGAAGCCGAGTTCACATCTTTGCCTGGAAGACGCGTTCTGATCCCGAAGGTTCTGGTATGTGGCCCTGGCTTCCGGGTCCTCTGGCTCGGGGATGCCGCGGAGCAGCATCTCGGTCGCGACGATATTCTGGCTTGCGTGGGGAAAGAACGGAAGATCGTCGGACCCCTCGGCTAGCTGACGATGCACCTGACGTGCGCGCGCGCCAGACGTGAGTGGGGGCTCGGGCTGACTCTGCTCCAGGTCGGCCTAGAGTTTGTCAAGCTCGGCCTTTCGAGCCTCCAGCTCATCGCGCTGTTGCTGGAGATCAGCGCGGTGAGCCTGGAGACGTTCGGCGCATTCGCGCTGATACTCCGCCTCCTGCGCTTCGGTGCGCTGGAGGAGAGCCGCTGGGCTTGCAGGGGTTGCGGCCGGGTCGGTCACGCCCGCCATGTTGCATTCGCGGGAGTGCGATCCGTCCGCAATGTGCTCCGTATCGGAGCTGGAGTCGTGGCTGGAGGAGTCCTCCAGTAAGTCATAGATGGAAGCCAGCCTATAGCCGATCATTGCCACGAGCTGTGAGCCTCACGAAGCGACACCGCCGCCTGCTTGAGCTCACACAGCAGCCGCCAGAAGATGGCGCTTGGCAGCTGACTCTCCGCGTCCGGATCCTGCAGAGGGCCTCAAGTCGGAGGTTGCCAAGGACGTTGGCGATGGAGTCCAGGCTCCCAGCGGAGGCCTGGTCCGGAGAGGTGGTGGGGATGAGCACAAGCTCTCCCGCCGGAGTGGCGACGAAGTTGAGGGCGCCGAAGCGGATCCAGCTCCTCGACGCCAATGCGCCGTCGCGGGTGAAGGAAGCCATCAAGGAAGTAAATGAGAATCCGGAGATGATGATGATGACGCGCGAAGCCCCTACCTGGCGCGCCAACTGTCGGTGTTTCGAATACCAGCAAGTAAATTTGTAGTCAAGGGGTCGCGTGTTCCCTCTCCTTGAATGGTTTGACTCAGGGAGCCCAAGATGTATACTGGTTCGGACAGAATGTCCCTACTCCAGTTCGTGTGGTGGTTCTGTATTGCTTTGGGTGCAGAGGACTACACGGTGTTACAAGCGAGGGCTAAGGGCTGGCCTTGAGCGTCTCGCGCGAGTAGGAGAAGTAAGAACAGTTTGCTCGTAAAAAAGCTCGTCCCTTTCCCTGAGGGTCCTGCCTCCCCTTATATAGACGGAGGGGGCATATTACATGGGAATTTGGAAAAGAAAGAATGGGGTGTCTTGCCTAGGAGTCCTGGTCTTCGGTCTTGACGACTGACCGGCGCCTGCTCGCCCCATGCTGGGTCGGTAGACACGTTGTGTGGTGTGGTTTTGCTGTCGAAGTGCGCACCTACCTCTGTAGCGTTGTCAGTCTTGTGGCCGTCGCGCCCGGCTCTGGCGTTACCTCGGGAAGGAGCGTATCCTCCCACTGTGCATGACTAAACGATGAGGCTGGCGCTTGACTTCGGCAACCTTCTCGCCACCTTGGGAAGGAGCCACCTACCCCGCATGGTCACTCTGAGTCGTCGTGTCCGTGGGGCAGGTGGCCAACTCGAGGCTGACCGGGGATGATCTGGCGCCCGACTCCTGGCGGAGATTGCCTTAGCTTGGTCGGAGTTTGCGAGGCGTCCAACCCATGGCGGGGGTCGAACCGCCCCCTGGTCGGAGCCTGGGACGCCCGACCCATGGCGGGGGTCAGACCTCCCCCTGGTCGGCTTGGTCGGGGACGAGAGTCCTTCGTAGCCCCGCAGGGCCTTCGGCCAGAGCTGGACTCGGGGCAGCCCATTCGGCATCATTGGCCGCTGGGGGTACCCATGATATGAGTATTTGTCGGAAGAGTTGGAAAAACTTAGCAAAAAAATGAGAAGAACGAAGAGCATTGTAGCCAGCTCAGTACACATCAACAAAGATCTTGCAGGAGGTAGGGCTATTACCCAAATCGGGGGCCTGAACCTGGGTACGTTGCTGTGTTTTTTGATCTGTTGATCCCCAAAATCCCTCGCACGAGAGTTATTAGGGTTTCCAACTGCGAGACGCCCTCTACCGAACCATAACCTCCATCCTAGGAGTAGTCAACCCTGTTCGTTGACGGGGTCCTGTTCGGCGAAATACGCCGACACCAGTAAAACAGAGCACGCCTCCTCCACCACCAACTCTACGCAGAAGCCCTACTCCACCACCAGCATCTCAAACAAAAAAGAACCCCCCCAGGAAAACCACGCCTCCACCATCTCTTCCGAGGAAAAAGCTCAATAGCATAAGGGCTCCTCCACCCGCTCCCAAGAAGGCGGAGTCCAGCCGATCGAAAAATATAAAGAAACCTCCAAAGGGGCATATGATAGGACTAAGGAGGAGAATGACACGGTCATCAAAGCAGAATTGGCTGCACACTTCGCAAAAAAGAAGCCAGAGCCAAAGGTACCAATTGATCCAAAAGCCGCGAACACTTCATGACATCTTTGGCAGAAATATTGCTTGTGCCGTCCAACTATGAACGGTCAATAATAAAGGCTACACGGAAGAATAAACGTGGTCAGGCGGCGGCGACAACGAAGAAGAGAGACCAAGATCAGGAGAATCTCGAGAGATTTATGAAGGAGGCATGACTCAGTTCCATAGCTGTAGCTCTTGGATTAACAGATGATCTCCCAATGGCAAAAGTCAGATGGCAATATGAATTGTGCCAGGAGCTGATTGACCCTAATGAGATAAAGGATCTGCCAACCAAGATACGGCAATTTCATGAATGGTACATGACAGAGTCCGCTCAAGGAAGAACGATGTTCCCCCTCCGTATCACACAAGAAGATTTTTATCGTGAGGACAACAGCATATGGCGCGAATTCGAAGACTTCTACCATTTTTACCATGGTGACGCCATCAATGTGTCTCTCATGAGCTGCTGGTGCCTGTAAGTGTCAAGCTCATACTTTTACCGTGTGCTTCCTCGTACCATAAAATTGCAACTCTAATAACTTATCCCTTTCTATGTAGAATGGAGATACAACAATGTAGAAAACAGAACATCTTCAACGTGGGCTTCATCGATCCAGAGATTGTTAACGAGTTTGTCTTTGGATACAACCTAAAGGCTGTTGAGAATTACATTCTAGATGCATTCTTGGGACAGCACCACAAACCGTACATACTTCTGCCCTTCAACTTCGAGTACGTATATATACAACCTCTCGTTCTTATCTTTTCCAAGGCATTGATAATACTACTAGCTAGTTACATATATGTTGTAATACATGAATAGGTTTCACCGGATCCTTGTCATCAAGCTTGATAGTAGCCAGTTCATTGTTCAAGACTCAAAAAGGACTCCAGTGGAAAAATATCAATATATCATTGACATCCTAAACAGGTATATAGCACATATATATACGATAGTTTCCTTATTATATTGAAATATCTTGCTAATTCGAACTCTAATAATTACTATTCATACCAACGCATCACACAGGGCATTCGCAAGGTCCCGAAAGAAGCAACAAGGAGCTTTCGAGAACGAATTTCATGTCCAAATAAGCACTCGAGTATGTATTAAAGAATATTAATATGTCGTAACAGTTTTTCATCCTAATAATTGTTTTCTTTTCAAATTTCATCGCAGGTTCTACAACAGACGGCTAGAAACAACTTATGTGGCTATTATATGTGCCACTATATGCAAAATATTACCCACGGCGATGTGCCAACAAGCAACGCCGAGGTAGTGTGCACATGTCAATTTCTTAGTACTTACACTGTAATTACATGTCTAGAGATTTATTTATTTCCCGCTTTGTCAGCCCAACATCGATGTACAAGGCGTGATCCCGCCGCACCGGGTTGCAGCAATCCAAAAACAACTCATCGGCTTTATTGTCGACGAGATTGTATCCACCAAAGGCGAGTTCCACACAAAGGGTTGGAGAGATTGTCCATCTATAAGGACAGGTGAACTGATATCAACGTCGACCAAGGACACAAAGAGCGACGCACGTAACAAATGAGCTCAAGATTCGCCCTTTTATTCTTTAAAACTTGTAAAAGTTGCTTCTGTGTGCTCATAATTATTTCATGTGTTCATCAACTTGTCCATTTTTTAGTCTATTAAGTTCGTACTTTCGTGTAAATGAACCTGTAATTATCTGAATGAGTACGTATGAATAATATATATTTAATTGTGTCACAAAAACTCCTGTAGTTCTATTTATTTTTATTGTCAAAATCCATATCGAAAACCTCCCTTAAAACATATTCTATATTGAATATAATCAAAATACTGTGCTGTCAGCCTCTTCACAAGCAGTTGGTAACTCCAACCGCTTGTGGAGAGAGCACACGTGGCACCTCCCTATCGTTAGCTGGCAGCCTCTCCACAAGCGGTTGGTAACACAAACCACTTGTAGAGGGCTCCCACGTGGCGGCTACTCGAACCTGCCTAGACACCTTCCCAACCGCTTATGGTGTTGAACCAAAAGCGGTTGGGGGAACCGCGAGTGATACCTCACTCGCGGTTGCTTACAAACGGTTCTAAAACCGTTTCTGAAAGCGGTTTCGAATCGCTTGTGGATGCCCGATCCACAATAGTGCATCATCCACAGGGCAAAACTTGTCCAACGGTGGTTGCACGGCGGTTCCTACCCTTTTATTGATTGGTGTAGCATGGTAGCTCACGCGTGCCCTAGTAGTCTGTAGTGCTGTTGCATGCCGGCTCGCTGCTCTTGTGATCGTGAGTAGTGGGCAACGCCGACGAGGCTTGTTTCAACTAGCTTTTTCTCTATTTTTTTCTCCCCTCTTTCATAAGTTTCACATATTCAGTTCTCTTAACATAAAATCCCTAAAAAAATACTTCTTTCTATCCCTTGACTAAGAAAATGTTTAGAGGAAATAGAGATGACAGCCACCCTAACACTAGATTATGTGTTTGTCAAGCTTCTTGGGTGAAAACAAAGGCCTCGCTATAAGAGAGAAGAAAATGAAAAACACATACTTTGTCCTCGATCCGTGCCTACGGGGTTTGTGTCTTTCGCGAGGTACACGTAGTTCTCCGACGCCGGCATATAAGAGCGAGAATAATAACAAAGTCTACTATTTTATTTATTCTTTATCTATATCATTTAAAATAAATAATAAAACAAGTTTATACGATAAATATCTCTAAAGGTTATCTCTAGAGTAAGCAATAAAGCCAGCCTGTATAACAACATCATCGGTTTTTAACCGATGATAGCATCTATATTTTTTTACGATGATTACTACTAAATAAGAGCTAGTTCTCTTCTTTGTAATCTTTTCTTACTCTTTCACATAGAATAAAATTGATGTGTGCAATGGTACATATAAAAGTAAGTTAAGGTGATCTTATTATACAGGTCCTAAGGATCACGTGTTACTAGTTCGACACGTGGTTTGGTTGTAATTTTGTTATTGTTTAGGTCCAATTTGAATGGTGGTAATTTTTTGGGAGATTTTAAGATTTAATTAAAATTTAAATTAATTCTTAAAATATTCTAATAAAATATCCTTAATCCAAACATTCCCGTAAATTTATAATCTTATATGCGTACTCGTCCAATTATATACGAATCAACGGTGATCCTTTAGCAATATTTCATCGAGATAGTAATAGTAACTGTGTTAAAAAAGCATCGTAATGTCACACCATCCCATTGCACTGTCGTACACGAATTGATTCACCAATCACCGTACGGACACTAACACGGGGAGCATAGCATTCATACGCGTGTACACCGGGTCCAATCACCCACTGGGATGGCCCACCGGTCATAATCTCCACGGAAACCAACAGCAGATGCCTCCCTGGCGCGGGCGCGGGGAGTGGACTCCCCAACCCGCCTTCTGACAGGTGGGCCACCCGCACGTGCGACGCCCCGCCCGCCCCCGCCCCACCACGGGGCCCGCACGTCGGTGTCTGCGCCTCCACGCAACCCAGGCCCACCTCGACCGTCCGTCCAATTCCCGGAGCGATCCAAGCCGTCCGATCCACCCGCGGTTATTCCCCATTCCCGCCTCTCGCCTTCCTCGTATACCCCGCTGCCGGCTATAAATAGCCGTGCCCCTTGGCCGAGTCCAGCGTCCCCAAGTAGATAAGATCGCGCACGCGGATTGAGGGGAAAAAAGGTTGGGCGAGAAAAAAAAAAAAAAAGAGACCACAACCCTAAGTTAGGGTTTCGGCGGTGGCTATGGCGGCGGCGGCGAGGCTGAAGGGGACGGTGAAGTGGTTCAACGACACCAAGGGCTTCGGCTTCATCTCCCCCGACGACGGCGGCGAGGACCTCTTTGTCCACCAGTCCTCCATCAAGGCCGACGGCTTCCGCTCACTCGCCGAGGGCGAGGAGGTCGAGTTCGCCATTTCCGAGGGCGAGGACGGCCGTACCAAGGCCGTCGACGTCACCGGCCCTGACGGATCCTTCGTCAAGGGCAGTACCGGCGGCGGAGGAGGAGGCTTTGGCTCCCGCGGCGGGGGTGGATCTGGCGGCGGAGGCCGCAGCTACGGCGGTAGCTGGGGCGGAGGGAGGAGATCCGGCGGTGGGGGCGCCGGAGGCGCCGGCGGGGCGTGCTTCAAGTGCGGGGAGTCGGGCCACATGGCCAGAGACTGCTACAGCACAGGCGGTAGCGGCGGCGGCGGCGGCGGCGGCGGCGGCGGCGGCGGTGGCGCCTGCTTCAAGTGCGGCGAGATGGGCCATCTAGCTAGGGACTGCTACAGCACCGGCGGTGGTGGTGGAGGTGGCGGCGGTGGCGGCGCCTGCTACAACTGCGGAGAGGCCGGCCACCTTGCCAGGGACTGCTACAGCAGCGGGGGCGGCGGGGGCGGCAGGTTCGGCGGCGGGGGCGGGGGCGGCGACCGCTCGTGTTACAACTGCGGCGAGGCTGGCCACATCGCCCGCGACTGCTCCAAGTGAGGGATCATCCGATCTCTCCCTATAGATCTGGCTTAAATCTCTCTCTAAATCGGACTGTTTCTTTAGTTTTGCCGATCTGGGTTCGAGCACTTGCCTCCTACAAAGGAGCAGTTTTTTTTCCTTCTTTTTTGTTTCTTGTGGATTTCGAACTTAGGGTAACTCGTCGCGTGGTGCTTTTGCTATGAATTGGTCCGGTCTCTCGTTTAAGGTTAAGATGATGTGATAATGGATTGGTTTTGTGTGGTGAGGAGAGGACACATCTCTCTCCTTTTTGTGCTTTGCTCGAGAAGAAAAGATGATTATTATCCGTTATAAATTCATTATCGTTAGATTCCATGAGTACACCATTTGCCCTGCTCATTTCTTGACGATGGTATGCTTATATTCATGATTGGTGATTAAGTGGTATGTGATCTGCATCTGGATTTGATGGGAAGAAAGAAAGGGAAATGGCTCCCTGTTCCTTGGGCCGCAGTCCTATCCTCGCAAGTAGTGGTAGTTTTGTTTGTGTATGGGAGCAGAAAGTTGCTGCTCTTGCGGTTTAGCTTTTTGCTGCATCTTGGAATCTGGGTGACACGGGTGTCAGCTCCCTCAGCCATGGGTGTCATGTTCTGTCTGGTACACCATTTTTTTGGATTTATTTTGTTGGCTAGTAGCCTACCAGTTGTTTCGTTACCATGGTCATTCTGTTCGTGTTTTGGATCATCAAGCATCAGCATTGAAGTTATCTTCATGGAGTGAGTTCGTCGAGGATCAATGATTGGTGCACAATGCATACTGACAGTTCAATCCTTAACAAAATGAACATCTTCATGGAGTGAGTTCGTCGAGGATCAATGATTGGTGCACAATGCATACTGACAGTTCAATCCTTAACAAAATGTTCATTCTTGGAGAGACTTCTTGATACACAATCCTTAACAAAACGTGCGTTGGAACTGAGGATTCGGGTGTTATCTTTGTTGATGAAATGGTAAATGATCTTCACACACACTAGTAGTAGTATGTTCGCACCTAAGGTCATGTGCATTATCATTATTTAGCGAGTCCCACTTATGATACACTCGCACCGTTTATGCTTAATTGACATCTGATTCCGACTTACGATCTTTGGAGCAATTAGATTTTGTTTTATGTGTATCTCACTTGTCTGTCTGGTCCCCTTTGTTTATGATGAGCATGACTATAGAAAATGGGTGAGATTGTGCTGCTGTTGCTACCACAACTAGTATCTCTTTGCTTGCGTATTTTTGTCTTCTCTAGTCCCACGGTCTAGTAGAGTAGTGTGCAGTAGTAGTGTCTACAGTGCAATCGTTCATGTGCAGCACAGTTGAAATGATCGATAAATCTATACCTACGCACTCACGCAGTATGGTTTGTAGGAGTTTTAAAAAAAGTTGATCTGATAGCAACCCAACCTAGCTAGTAGATTGTGTTTTCCCCTAATATCGGTGAAGGTGAAAATAAATGATGCAGATTCATGCAGCTGGGATCCTGATGGATGGCTGCTTGGAAAGGAGGGCGCTGCCGCTACCTGCTCTGCCCTGCCTGCCTTCTATTTTCCCTGGTCGATCAGCAACCTGTCTGTCCGTACAGTGCATCGTGCTGCATGTCAGGGACATGTGCCGATACCTGAAGCTGTCCATCATCGGGGCATCAGGCATGGCATGCTACAGTTGTACTGTGCTGGTGAATCGTGGCGTGGCTCTCTCTCGTGCTCAACTTTTTACTGTACCACTAGTGTTGCTTGTCTCTGGACTCTGGTCTGGTCTGGTCTGTGCCCCGTCTGTCGGTGTCCCCTCCCTTGGCTCATATGCTGTACCGCCGGTTGCTGCTTTGGTTGCTCTCTCTCGTGATCCTATCCACATCCTTCACTGTTCCAGATGGCGAGGCCATGGCCATGGCACACAAGCTAGGGCCAAGGCAGGCAGCGAGGGCGAGAGAAAAAAAAAAGGACACTTGATCACCAGCGCCATGCTTTGCCTTCTGTCCTAATCCCGACCTTCTGATCCTTTTCTGAATCATTTTCCCTTTGTCCTGTGCTGGCTAGCTGTGGGAGTTCATGCCTAGCGGCGTGGGTTCAAGTCCAACAAGTTCCATTGGATATGTGCACACGCCTCAGTGCAAAATCCAGGGTGCGTGCATTGTGGTGGCGCGTGCGTGTGTATACGTTCACTGTTGTACCCTGGAAATAAAGGAAGGTAGTTGCAGCCTGGACAGCAGGAGGCTCAAGTCATTCTTATTCCAGTCAGCAACAGGCGTGACATATCTACTGATAGAGCTGTGTAGCTTTTTCTCTAGGAAAACGTCTAATTTACCCTAATGAGTAACTCTAGGGTGGGTGACTTCAACCGTTTTTTTTCCCCGCTGTGGCGGAGTTTGTGGCCACAGCAAATGACGTGGTTGACAATGTCATCCATCGTGAGCCTGTGTCGTCCGCTCTCCTACCCGGGTTTGAATCTTCGGATTCACTAGAATTGCTCATTTCTTTTTAAGTGAATGTCAGAGATCCTGGCCAAATTTTATTTTAAAAAAACAATGTCATCCATCACAGTGAAAAAACCATGGTGGTATTGTCACTTTATCACCGTCACAGTGGCAAAATTGTCTTAGAGGAACGGTTTTATTTAGTTTAGGATTTAGGTTTTAGCTTAGGGATAGAATAGATACACCCTCGAAATCTATGGGGTAAATTAAAATTATTCCTTTTCTTTCGTCCTTTTATAATGGTCCGTCCCGTCCCATACTTGTGCGTTCCGACTCCGGTAGTGTATTCTTGTGCCCTTGGTCTGTTTAGACCAGGGTTCACAATATCAATTTTTTTTTATTTTGGAGTGATTTTTTTGCTTGGGACTAAAGGGCTTTGCTTGTTGTTGTTGTTGTTGTTGTTTGGAGTGATTTTTTATTTTTGACTATCGGCAAAGCCGGTCAAAAATCAGTAGAAGTCGAAGTAGTTTGCAATCAAAAATTTTGAACTCAGCGGTCAAATAATGTCAAAAAAATAAAAAATGATCGATTTTTAAAATTATTTTCAAGCGATTTTATTCGATTTTCGGCACATTCAAGGAAAATAAGTAAAAATTGAAGAAAATATGAATAAATTTCAATTAATCTATAAAACACCTTAGAGAAATTTTTACAAATTTTGAATTCATTTAGGGCTTCTAGAAAATAAAAAACCTCAATTAACGAAAAGGAACAGAGACACTGTTAGATTTTATAAAAAATTTATAAGCTTGATCATACTCTAAAATTTTAATGAAATCATAACTAGCGCCCAAGGGTCATGTAAAAAAAATTCAGAAATATTAGACTTAGTTACTGCCTCTATAAAACTAAAAACAGAAGAGCATATACAAAGACAGTACCACTATCAGAATTTTAAAACAATACATAGGTTTGATCATCATCTAGAAATTTTACATAATTATTAGCATTGACTCAGGATTTCACAAAAAAATTTCAGAAATACTAGACTTTGTTTAGTGCCTCTATAGAAAATAAAAAACAGAAGAGCATATATTCCGAGAGTAGCACTGTTAGAATTTTTTAAAAAATACACAAATCTAATAATAATTTAAAATTTTTACAGCAACATTAGCATTGTCTCATAACCTCACACAAAAAATGTCAAAATAATTTAACGCTTTTTCATAATGTTTTAATTTTTCTAAATTTAACGCTTTTTCATATTTTTTAATTTTTCTGAATTTAAATTTCATAGGTTTACTAAGTGGTTTCAAAGATCGAACCGTGGCGATACAGTCGATAGTCCAGAAAATCGCTCGATTATCAATAATATTGTGAACCCTGCTTTGAACAATGCTTGTGCATTTCAGTGTGCCCAGAGTGTAGTGGAGTGGAGGCATGTATCATTAAGGGTGGCAATTGTACCCGCGGGTTCGGGTACCCACGGGTTTTGCACCCGATCGGGTCGGGTTCGGGTTTTAATTTTTACCCACGGGTTCTTTGGGTCGGGTACCCGAAATGGGTTCGGGTCGGGTTCGGGTTTTAATTTTCACCCGCGGGTACCCATCGGGTACCCAAAATACCGATATACCCATCTGCACCGTCGGTTCGGTAGCCGCCAGTTTTGCATTGCGTCGGGTTTGACTCGGGTTTTTGGGTTCGGGTTTCTTGTCGGGTCGGATTTTGCAAAACCCACACCTGACCCAACCTATTGCCACCCGTATTACACAAACCCGCTTGCACCACGGATTCGGTTCGGTATACATTTTTACCCGATATGGTATTCGGGTTCGGGTCGGGTTTTTCAATTCGGGTTTCGGGTCGGGTCGGGTTTTGTAAAACCCGCACCCAACCCGACCCATTGCCATCTCTATGTATCATACATTCATATCTATTTTGTTCACCTTTGAACAGCGAGATGGATATGTACATGACTATCGCCTTCTGCCCTGAAATCTTGAATGGCTGAATCTGTGCCCGATCGGCGAGCAAGATTATATTCCCTGCTGCCCTGCCCTGTCTGTGGCAATTAGCAATCGATCCGTTGTTCAGTTTGCCATGGTTTCCTTCCCTAGTTTGTCTGTGCATATTCTCTCTCCATTGTTTTGGCATTCGCTAAAGAAAAAGAACAACCACCGAGCTATAATGTATGCATGTCCCCCACACATGCCCATGTGCTTGCACTCGGCATCGTGCACTCCCACGTCAAGCGGCACTTGTACACAGGCTAGCGAGGCACGCGTCACATGCTCCCACCAACCTAGCAAGGCTTGGCCCACATGGCTATCCAGATATCGCCTGTGCTTATTAGGACTCCATCTTCTTTAATATTCCAACTCTTTAAAGAGTGTATGTGTGCATACATATGTATATTGTACAAATACCTAGGGCACCATGATGCCCAGGCTCTATGATCCAAAATGAGTATTTTCTCTATGTATTTTCATGTGATATTTTTTTGGAATTCTTAGGATGCTAAGTTTAAATAGTTTACTAACTAGTTTAAACAAGTTTGAACTAAAATTCAAACTAGAGTTTTTTATGATAGTTTGGTTGTAGGTATGTGCTAATTTTATATATAAGTCAGCAAAGCATGTGGTCCAAACTCTTCAAAATCTTTAAATTCAAGTATATTTTTTTAAAAGTATGTGTTTCATTTGAATTGTTATAGATGGGTATATGCCCTAAAACTGATTTTTTAAAAAAATATATACTCAAATATGACTTGAATTTGCATATTTAAAATCATGATACCTAGGCACCATGGTGCCATATTTTAGCTTCCTCTCACTCTCTCTCTCTCTCTCTACACACACACACGCATACTCTTACGTCTAATGTACCACATCAACGAAAGTGTTATACTTCTTTATTACTTTTGGTATATTTCAATAACGATTCTAAGATACTCTAATGTGACATGAAAACAAATTCATCGAAGCCATTTATTTATTGCTATATACACTTTTACATATGTGAACGGAATATATAAACAAATTATACTATATATAAAGGGTGGATTTGATGAATTTTTTCATAGAACTCACTTTGGAGTATCTTATAATCAGTATTAGATTATACTCAAAATGATAAAGAGGTATAACAACATCATTTAAGCGGTTCCACGGTGTATGTACTCCTGGGTGTATATATATATATATATATATATATATATATATATATATATAGGAAAATGATTCTATACTACTGGGTGTACGTACTCCCACCTCCAGTATACCGCTTAAATGATGTTGTTATATCTTTCTATCCTTTTGAGTATACTCTAATACTGATTATAAGATACTCTCTAAAGTGAGTTCCACAAAAAAATTTATCAAAGTCTGCCCTTTATAGCATAATTTGTTTATATATTCCTTTTTCATATGAAAAAGGGTATGTAGCAAAAAAATAGCTGTGATGAAGTTTTTCCAATCATGTCACATTGGAGTATGTTAGAATTATTATTGACGTATATCGAAAGTGATAAAGGAGTATAAAGCGTTTATTTAAGTAGTATATTAGAGGTGAGAGTATGTACTCACGGGAGTACGTGTGTATACACACACACATAGGAAGCCTCTTTTCTACTCTCGGGAGTAATTATACAATGTAGAGAGTATCTCATGCAACGGAGGGTATGTACGTGTAGTATACGAGCATATAAGACTAGCTAGGAAGTATTTATATTTTTCAGAGGTGGTATGTATATTTTTTAGAAATACTCCTTTTTATGTCCATAAAAACTATGTACACCCTTGTAATTTTTTCATGTAGTTCACATTGGAATATCTTATAATTGGTATATGAGTATACCCAAAGTGATAAATAAGTATTTCAATTTCGTTTAGATAGTATTTTAGAGGTGGGAGTAACTACATCCGGAGTAAAAATTATTATATATATATACACACATACACACATTTTTATTCCTGGACCAGATAGTCATGGTCTTCTTCCATGCGCTACACTAGTACAGTTTTCTCGCGCCCCTGCTTTCCGGGTTAATTTGATCATGGTTAATTAGGTGCATGAGAATGGCAGTGTAGGCTGCATGCGAGGAAGGAAATTGTTGTTCCGGAATGGATTATGAATACACGTCATTTACATATCTAAGCACGTACCACGTGAAAATACCCTAAATGTTTTAAATACAGTGAAGATCGATCTACGACTTTTCAAAAGTTATCGAATTATCATCAGTTAGGGGGGAGATGATACTAGCTATACATCTCCACAAAATTGAAATAGCAAATTTAGGCCCTGTTTGTTTTAAACGATTACGGATTACGGCCAAAAGCGAATCGAAACAAAAAACGATTCTAGAATCTGATTCTCACAATCCAAATTTACCCATATACACTAGAATCCACAATCCACTTCATATGTGCTTCTGGATTCCAGTTTTTGGAGAATCAGCTTCTCTACAACCACAATCCAGAATCAGCTTTTAGAGAATCCAAAGTTGAAACAAACAGGCCTTTAATCTCGTTTGCGAGATATGAAAAAGATAAACATATCTTCTTCTTCTTTTCCTTACACATGCAACTGAGTTTGTTCGCGAGATTTTCCATGATTATATAACATGACCTCCCCTAAGTCTTGTAATTTTTTTGTTAAGAATTTTCAAAAACTTCTAGACAGATTTTTCATAGTATTTATAACATTTAGGGTATTTTGACACAACGCACCCCTCCTATTCTTGTGGTGAGCTGCAGTGGGTAGGCATCACAGGACAGGCGAGCCGACTAGTACAAGTACAGGAGTCCAACTGAATTTTATACTGATACACTAGTAGTAGAGGTTGGAGCAGGGGAGTACGTGTTTCTTGTCGTTATCCCTAAAGACAAGATGAGTGCAGTGGGCGGAGACTAGTCGAAGAAGAGAAGAGAAAAGAAAGCGGCAGGCAACGACAGAAACAGGGGCCAACCGCCAATGTGTGAGAGAGTCTAGCTACAGTAGGGAGATCACTTTCCCATCCCCTACTACTCTTTTTTTTTTTTACTTAGCGCTCTCAAATATAGTTATGAAAAAAGTTTCATCACACTTCCCCCACGCGAAAGTTTATCGAGCTTCAGGATCATAGCAACCCGTCTTCCACACTACCCAGTCACGGCAGCAAGTGCTTCTGTGCTTGTAGGCTCGTGCGGTCACGTTTCTCTTACATTTCAAATACAACAAGATCTACTCTCACGCTCCTTAGATATAGCAGAGATAGATGACCAAATCTATAAATATATCTCGAAAACTAGATCCGAGATAAACGGGAAGAGAGCTAGAAAAGCCTTGGTTTCCTAGAGTACGCACGCGCCACGCCATTTGATCTGTGTTGTCGGTCCGTCCGTGACCGTCAAAGCAAAGCCAGACTCTCCTCTGCCTCCACCTGTGCGTGGCTTGGAACGTGGGGCCCACGGTTGATGCAGCGTGCCACATGTATCCGTGGGCCCACCAAATGTTGTACTCCTTGCAATAGGGAGAATACGGCATGCGTGGAAGCTATCTCGCGCGTGGCCCACTAACACGGCGGAGTGTGCATGCGTGGTGTGACACGTTTCAAATCAGCCGACCTGCTCCAGTCTGACGGTGCGGCAGGATCTAATGCGGTCATCTAGCGTAGCAGGCTAATAAGTCCCGCCACCCACCACGCAACGACTTTTCTAGCGCGAAGCTGAACCTCTTTTTTTGAGCCACCAACGCATTCTTTTACTCTCTGTTTTTTTTATATAATATGGCCTCGTGTACCGCATCAGATATTCAGACGGCTACACCCACTGCAGGACAGGCTATCGCGGCAGGAACGCACTATCAATCCTGGAGTGCTCGCCTGCTGGTTGCCAAGCCAGGTTAGCAAGCCTGTAGCGGTGGGTTATCGGTCTGTTACAGCGGTCAGCTAGTCTCAAACGGATCTGGGATCCTGTTGTGGTCTACAGTTATAATAGATGTTTCGTATTATCTACTGATATTTAGATATTTTTGCGGTCTAGAAAAAGACTGTTTTGCAATTGTATGTGTAAGAGGGTAGATTTGCGGAAAAAGTGTCAACAGGATCAATTGAGCTAATGTACTGTGGCACGAATTTCACAGTAGATATAATCTTGATAAGTTTGCAGCAGTTGAGTCGTGCCTTTGTAAACAAATCTTCCCCACCTTTAACAAACCTGTCCAAAACTAAGAAAAAAAGAAAAGTAGAAAAGAAAACATACGCTGGGTGGGCCAAATAAGCCGAGAGCTGTAGCTCCAGGAACAGGTCGGACACGGTGACCATTAATATTGCACTCTCTCTCTCTGTGTGCGCACGCCCCTCGATCCATGCAAAACCAGGCATTGGTGTTGGTTCGTCTTGTTCATCTCTTGTGTTTGTGTCAGACTGCCAGTGGTCGACATGCTAGCACCTCACCTATGTCGCCACAATAATAATATGGTTGCAAATAATTATATTTTATCCACCTGATCGTCGATCGTTGCGTCTTCTCGCATGCATGCCATATTATTGTCATCAGCTCAGCCTGATCGGGGACACGGTTCTAGTGCAACTGTACACCGACTAGAACTTAAGTAGTTGGATTACAACCACACAATCTAAAATGGATGGCTCATATGAAAAAGACACTAAGCATTACGTGCTGCATCGATGTGCATCTGATTCCAACTTCCTTTATTACCACAAAACGGCTAGCACCTCTTCTTTTTTTTTCGAGATTAGCTCTTTTCATTTTCATTTGCATCTTGCTCTCCACATCATCACCGTCTACCTAGCATCAGTGGCGAAATAGAATAGAGAAAGAAAAGTCCTAAATTGCAACCATGGAGCTGACTTTTATAGGGTACTCTACAGTCTACACATGGCAATTATGACGAAGGGTCACTGTGGATTAGGTTCATGTGCAGTTAGTTGCTCCTCTTAACTACAATTTATGCGGTTACGATAGCATCCCTACATCTAAAATCAAAGGTTGAGATTTGCCTGACATTTAGCACATCCACTGTAGACATATACTGTAGCAATTAAACTATGCAGTATATCCTGTAGCAACTAAGCTCGGTAGTTCGATCTTCAGATTTCGGGCGAATTTCGGATTTTTTCGGTTGCAAATGAATCGGATTTGAATTTTGATTTTTAAATTTCGACCAAAATTTATTCAAAACATCAAAATTTCGAATTTTGATCATAACCGGTATTTTTTCTCAAACGAAATTTAAATCCTTGAGGTAGCCACCTAGGGTTGGTTTTCCTTCGGTCGGGCTAACGGCTGGCTGGGGCATGGGCCCCCAAAATCCCAGCTTATCTTCTCCTCCTCCTTGTAATCCATCTTCTATCCGGCGAGACGAGATGGCGGTGAGCACGCTGATGGGGTCGCCGTGGCTACGCATCAGGCTCCTCCCGGACGTGCCCCCGCGCCTCCACCTCCGCCGGACCCTCTCCGTCCGCGCCGCCGCCGCCGCCGACAGCGGCCCGGTCCGCGTCCGCTTCGCGCCGTCGCCCACCGGCAACCTCCACGTCGGCGGCGCTCGCACCGCGCTCTTCAACTACCTCTTTGCGCGCTCCAAGGGGGGCAGGTTCATCCTCCGCATCGAGGACACCGACCTCGAGAGGTCCACCAAGAAGTCCGAGGAGGCCGTCCTCAGCGACCTCGCCTGGCTCGGCCTCGACTGGGACGAAGGTACTACTCACATTCACATATAGTGTTCCTCTAGGATTCCATACTCACATATAGTGTTCCTCTAGGATTCCATACAGTTAGGCTTCTTCTAAGGCAATTCGCAGCCTTTTATTTTCTTTTCTTTTTTCTGATAACCTGATTACTATTGGAAGTTTAACAAGCATTGGCATTGCTGCTAGTATCACGCTTGGTCTTGATTGTTGTGTTCCACTATGGAGCATGTATAATTTGCAACAGCGGAGATGCTTATTCAATTCTATTGAAGTATTGAACCACTAAAATTAAAGAGAATTGAACCACTACTCTTAATCTGTTACCTACGATTTGGTAGAGGATAAGAGTATTCAGTGCTCATCTGCATCTTTTTAGGTCCGGATGTTGGTGGTGAATTTGGGTCTTATCGCCAGTCAGAGCGCAATTCGCTGTACAAACAGTATGCCGAGAAGCTCATGGAGTCTGGTGCGGTTTACCGCTGCTTTTGCTCCAATGAGGTATCATTTCCCCCCTCCTTTGATCTGCATGGATGTGTGATTCAGTGAAATGTGAGTTTCATGATTTCAGTATCACATATATCTAGGTTGTTTTTTTCTTATGATTAAGGGAACTGACGAAAGTTCTATCGAAGTGTTCTTTTGGTTGCTTTGAATAAAATGCTTGGGCTTCTGTGTTTCTTATGAAAAATCCAAAGTGATTTATCCCACCATGACCACTAAGGAATGAGTCAGTTAGGGTGTGTTTGGTTGGTGGGATAAGGTTGAATGGGATGGGATGGTCCTGTACAATTTGATTATATTGTTTTGGATGAATAGAATGGTTCAACATCTATAGAGAATATTCCTCAAATTTGTATCACACTGTTTATGACGGGATGGTTCTATTCAAGCGACCAAACATATGAATAACATTTTTCTTGAATCATCTCATACATATACCATTTCGTACAAGCAACCAAACACACCCTTAAAAACCCTGTGAACAATTTGTTGAGGTTATTTTGAGATAAATACTCTGTACCTGACCTGGTAGTAATTTTCACCGGATCAAATGTTAGTTTGTTTGACAACTGTTGTTGTTACTTCAGGAACTTGAACAAATGAAGGAAACTGCGAAGCAGATGCAACTTCCTCCTGTATACATGGGGAAGTGGGCAACTGCTTCAGATGCAGAAGTACAACAGGAGTTAGAGAAAGGCACACCTTATACTTACCGTTTCCATGTGCCAAAGAAAGGGTCATTGAAAATTAATGACCTTATTCGTGGAGAGGTAATGACTTAAGCTCTAGAGCATAAGCTTTGGCACTACCATATGCTTTGGCACTGCCACACTATTACACTATTTTTAAGCTTACTGTTGTTGATAATTCATGATCGCAAAATTTTATAAGTGATATACTTGCACTGAGCATCGAATAGTTTCATGAAGGTCAGTTGGAACTTAGACACACTTGGTGATTTCGTGATTATGAGAAGCAATGGACAGCCAGTGTATAACTTCTGTGTCACAGTTGATGATGCTACCATGCGCATCTCTCATGTTATCAGGTAATAAAAAGTAATTACGTTTTGATCTTTCCTTTTGGATGGTCTGGCCCTGAAGTTACGTGCTTACTTTCTTCCAGAGCTGAGGAGCATTTACCAAACACATTGCGGCAAGCCCTCATTTACAAAGTAATTTTCTGTACCTGCTTTTACCTTGTTTATCATAATTTATATTCTCGGGCCTTCAAAATGAATGTCTTAGCATAATATGTCTACCATAATGTTATGATCTTCTGCAGGCTCTTGGATTTCCAATGCCTTCATTTGCTCATGTCTCACTTATTCTGGCTCCTGATAGAAGTAAACTGTCTAAACGTCATGGTGCTACTTCTGTGGGGCAGGTAACTAACTGATTGTTGACAAGACATGGTGTTTATCTGCATCAAAATATGTGATTAGATAGACAGACTTTTTATGTACCTCTCTCTTCATTTGTCTATATATTGCAGCTAATTACGTGGCGTTTCACATTGTTTCCCAACATAATTCTCTTTTGAAAGGTAGAAAAATGAAACACTACGTCCTTTTTTCTTGGGCAGTACAAAGAGATGGGCTATCTGCCTCAGGCAATGGTAAATTATTTAGCTCTCCTGGGCTGGGGTGACGGTACTGAAAATGAATTCTTCAATATTGATGACCTAGGTTAGCTTCTCAACAAATCATTCTATTAGTTTCACTGGGTGATTCTTGAAAATTGTAATGACCATTTGTTTACCCGTTCTCACTTTGGTGTTCTTTCTCCTTTACAGTTGAAAAATTCACTATAAATCGTGTCAATAAAAGTGGAGCAGTCTTTGATGCAACAAAATTAAAGTAAGATCCTTTTTGCCAAGTTTTTTCTCTGGTTAAACTGTCATTATGGAACTGTCAAAATTCTATGATTTACTCGAAAGATTCAGAGCAATACTGTAATTAATTGAACTTGATTTTGCTACCACTTACTCTTTAGTTTTTTAAGTCTTGTGCCTAGGCTTTGTTTCAATTATATGATAACTACAACAAACTTAGTACAAGCTAGTCCAGAGGTTATTTTATGAACTTTAGACAAGCTGGGGAGTATCTCTAGAAGTCCATATGTCAAATAAAGAAGCATCTAGAATCACTTCATAATATTGATAGAGTTGATACATAAGCCTGATAAATACAGTGATCTCGAATGAAGTAGGTACGCTGCACCTTTTCTTGTTTGCTAACCAGTAGTGTTTTGAAGGCACATCGCATCATGATCAAACTTGTATACAGGGATTTACACACAGCTATCACCACCGAGCTCAAATTGCAGTCCTTATGATACTTTATTGGCGTGTCCACTATTCCCTTAAAGTAGTGCATGTGCTATATGTCAACTTAATATCTTCTAGTCAGACATTCAGATCTTGACAGGAACCTTCTCACTTAAACAGTTGAACATGGAAAATGATTTTTGTGCTTCACTGATCTATTTTGATAATGACCTGGTTTGCATATTTATGTAGATGGATGAATGGACAGCATCTAAGATCACTTCCACCGGATGTACTCATCAAGAATTTTGAAGATCGGTGGACAAACACAGGCATTCTTCAGAAGTCTGAAAGTGGTTTTGCTAAAGTAATATCGAAAGTCATTTGTTTTTCTACACACCAGTGGTGTCTGTACTTTGGAACTACATGTTAAACGGATATGTTTGAGTATTCGACACTACTGTTTGGTTCCAAGAATTTCTGTTTCTTTTTGACAGTCACCGGATGAAAATCTATCAATAAGACAGTATACATGTCTAGTTTTGAAGCTTCACCAACAAATCCTTTTGCTTTCTGTTCTTTTATTATTCAGAGGAATTAGAATTAGACGCTAGCTGAAAAGTTGCTATCTTGGGAAACACTAATATTATGATATTCGCTATTTTTGCGCAGGAAGCTGCAGAACTTTTGAAGGATGGCATTGATTTGATAACAGATGCTGATGCAGCTCTTTCAAATTTGTTGTCATATCCTCTTCATGCTACTTTAAGCAGGTCTGCAAATTAGTGTCGTGTATTAAATTTAGTCCCTCGTGAATCTTCTATTTAATTTTTCCCTGAAACTCCCTTCGCAAATTGTTTCCAAAGGTGTAGTTTTTGTGAATTGCTTCAAGTGAGTTGCTTTCTGTGGTAGGTCTGTTCGATAAATGATTGATTTTCGATTCACATGTCTGTAATTCTCCAGTGATGAAGCTAAACCTGTGGTGCAAGACAAGCTTTCTGAGTTTGCATTGGGTCTCATTGCTGCTTATGATAGTGGTGAACTTTGTCAAGCACTAGCTGAAGGTTGTGATGGTTGGCAGAAGTGGGTGAAAGTTTTTGGCAATTCTCTCAGAAGGAAGGTCAGTGTTAATGATAGCAATTGTGATCCTAAATTTTGTTCTTTTGTGGTTTTGCCTTTGTTGCCACCAGAATCCATATCTTTCTCTGGAAGCAACCTACCTCACCTAAACCATAATATCTAGAAATGATGAAAATACAGCTAAATCATAAAATAATTTGATGCGAACTTTGACAATCGTGGCAAGTAGCAAGATTCCTCTTTTCTCTCTTGATGAAGCAAGCTCCTCATTCAATTCCATGGGCACTAATGCCTTTCCTGTCATATACAACTGAAAGAAACAACTAACACGCCTCTTGTGGTTGTATCCATCTGCAACCAGGGAAAATCGCTATTTATGCCGCTTCGAGTACTGTTGACCGGGAAGCTTCATGGACCTGACATGGGTGGCACCATAGTCCTTGTGCACAAAGCAGGCACCTGTGGAGCAGTCACCCCTCAGTCCGGTTTCATAAATCTCGACGAAAGGTTCAGAATCCTCAAGGAGGTTGACTGGGAGTCAATGCAAAATCAGCAAGAGTCCCCTGCCGAGTCTGCCGTCCCTGTGGCTTCATAAAATTTACCTGGGAGCTCACATCAACCAGAGAGAGAGAGGGTTACTCTTTCCTTTTCATTTTGTGTGTGTAATGAATCTTGAGGATTTGGTCCATTTTGGTGTACTTTTGCTTCCTGTTTCTGCCATTGTTGGAAATCTATAATAGGTCTGTCCAGTAAGAATAATTCAGTCGTTAATAATGTGGTTTTCGTTAGTCACAGGTGGTTGCTGTAATTGCCAATATTGGGTGATGATGAGATGATGGAGATGTTTTGCATTGCTTGTGTATGTAGCTGGTGGTTTGCTACTTGCTAGAATCCAAACGTTTGTCTTCTCAAGTCTCAACATGTCCGGAGAAAAATGGGTTCTGTTGAACAAATTTGAGGCCGATTCAAGCGGGATCGAAAATACTCACCGGTAGGGAAGTAGTAACGGACTAGCGGTGCACTAAAAATTGCCTTTGCAGAGCTCAATTTTGGACCAAAAATGGATGTTTTAAAATTGTAATTGCCACCCTAAACCCATCCAACAAATCACTTCTGGAACCCTTAGTTAATTGGGGTTTGGTGGCTGCTGCTTATGGCTGTAAATGAGCTGAGCTTAAGCTGAGTCCATTCTGCTAGGTTTGAGTTTGATACATGCTCGAGCTGAGCTCAAGCGAGCAAGCCTAGGTTAAGGTTTGAGTTTGGACACTGGAGTCGGTCTCAGGGTTACTTGACTCTCGAGTAAGGGTGCAAACGGAGCGGATACAGACGGATTTCGCTCATTCCGTATCCTATTCCAAATTTTTTTCTCGGATATAGAATCGATATCTGACAAACGCCGGATTCGAATCTGAATCTGGATTACTTGATCACGAAAACGGAGCGAATACAGATCGTTTCGGATACGGTTAGTCTCGGTCACGAATAGTTAGTCGGATAATGCGTGAAAGCAGAAACCATATATGTCGCGCTGCTCGCGCATATTAGGATCAATTAACCATACACAAAACTTTACTAGAACCTTTAAGACACATAAGTATTTCAAATTCAATAATAGTTGCCTTCCCTACATAAAAATAATATGCAGCTAAGTATAATTCTAATGAACATATGCACTTATATGATGTAGCACATCCAACCGCAATTAAGCGTTTTTGTTTTTTTGTTTTCCAAAAACCATGTGTCCAAACATTCCACATTTCTCCAGTGGAATTCTCAACAGAAACTCCTCCCACAGCTGCGGCTGTCTCCGAGTCATATGCGACAAGTGCTCCTATGCTTCCATAAATGCTCGCATTTCCACTTGCAACATCCATCTAGATTTTATCTGAATCAATCATAAAATAGATAAACTGAAATTTACAGGGCATTAAGGCAGCAGCCATAAAGATGGCTTATTATCGTGTAGAAAAATAATGTACAAATAGCATATGATTACAATCACAAATATCATCACCAGTAGCCATACCTGAGGGCATTAAGAACCTTAAAGATGGTTAGGAATGCATCAATTCTCTGAACTTCAGAAGATAACTCGCAAGCATATACAAACAAAAAAGAAACAAAGGTGCTTAAAGAATTGGTGAGTTAATTACGAACAGAATCAGTGGAAGGTCTGTCTTAACTAAACAGTCAAGAAATCATAACTTACATCACAATTATGAGATGAAGGAACAATATCCTCAAGCTTTTTACCATTGAATATATCTATGGCAACAAAGTGACACTTGGCATGACCATGCTTACCAGTCTTCGAGGTAGAAACCTCCACCACCTGTAGCATAAATTTATTCAGTTCAATCGGATCAGATAAAAAAAATGTGATAGACTTAGGGCGGAGAAACGCCACATAGCTGATGAATTCACCTTGATAATTGTATTACTGATACCACTCAAAGCCATCAGAACTTCAAAAAAGCACAAGAACAGAAAATGAAATGTATATATAAAATGAACACTACTGTCACCTTAAGATAGTACGATTCCTCTCTCACATAGTGCACAAGAAGGTAATTAAACAGGGATTTATTTGTAAAATTATGGTTTTTGGGTCAGTTACCCGTTTGGCCATTTCAACTTCTTTTAACAAAACAGAACAAAATTTATAACTAAGGCTTTTCTTAAGAAACTTGGATTTCTTTCTTTGCCAAACAGAATTTACAGAACCTAACCAAGCTAATTTCTCGTACCTCAGCAAATCCCTAGGAAAACATAACAAGAGTTAGCAAAGGAATTTCTACCGCTATGCTCAGCTTGATTACAGAAATGACAGAGCTTAGCTGTACATGGCAAGACATGTTTCTTATAACAGGTGTTATTTGCTTGGATCACAACAAAGCTGAATATTTCTTCCACAATCAAAATGTCTGGCTAAGCGGGAAAGTATCTATTCTGCTGTTAAGGGCACAACCTTCATAAAAATCATACATGGCATATTTCTAAAGGAGCCAATCTACCCTTTTGCTCTGGATTCACCTACTAGTATTGAGCAGGTTCACAGTGTCAAAGGCTAATCCACAAAAACACCGACATATCAAGCTTAACCATCCAAAACCGAAAACAAGACTCTTCGCCGGATTGGGGATCTTGGCTCTTACCTCTTCGCTGGACGGGCTGGGGACGGCGAGGACGCAACTGAGCTCACAGGAGGCTGACCGGACTAGGGTCTTCGCCGGACGGGTGGGGGACGGCAGGGATGCAACCGAGCTCGCAAGAGACTGACCGGACTAGGGAAAAGTCAACGGAGGTGGACCAGCGCGGGGACACGGCCTTGCCTGGAGGCGACGCGGGGACATGGCCGGGCCAGGAGGCTGGAAGCGATGCGAGGACACAGTGGGGATCGAGCTCGAAGGAGGCTGATTGGAGGAGGCGATCGGCCGCCGCTTACTGTCTCAAGTTCGAGGCGAGAGGTGCGGCCGTGCGCCACGTGATAATAGATCGGCGGGCCGGCGGCGATGATTAGGGACTGGGGTCGGACCGTCGGAGGCTGCACGGCGATGAATGCGGGAGGAATGGAGGATGGGGACTGGGGTCGGATCGGAGGCGGCAATGAGTGCGGAAGGAATGGAGGATGGGGACTGGACTCGGGGATTTTGGGGGACGGAACGGGACTGCGGGAGTCGGTTTCAAAACGGATAATATACCGGATATATCCGAATGAAATAACGGTTATATCTGAATCCGACAGATAGTTCTGTTTCGAATCTGTTTCCGTATCCGAAAAAAATTATCTGAATATGTATTCGATATTCGAAAAAAAACGGATATCCGAAATTACGCTCCAAATAGTTTCCGAATTTATATGGATGGACAAACGGTCGGGAATTATCCGCTCCGTTTGCACCCCTACTCTCGAGTCGGTCTCAGAGTTAGGCCCTGTTTGGTAGAGTTCTAGATCTTAACTCCATCTGAGATCTGAAACTTATAGACTAAAATAAAGTGAATTAAGTTTATATTTTTAGTTTAAAATGTAAATAAGATAACCCATCTAAACACTCTTAGGACCTGTTTGGTAGAGTTTTAGATCACATCTTCATCTAAGATCTGAAACTTGTAGGCTAAAATAAAGTGAATTAAGTTTATATTTTTGGTCTAAAATGTAAACAAGATGATCTATCTAAACACTCTTAGACCCTGTTTGGGAGAGCTCCAGGTCCTAGATCCAGCTCAGATTTGAAACTCATAGTCTGAAATAGAGTGAATTAAGTTTATATTTTTAATCTAAAATGTAAACAAGATGATCTACCTAAACACTCTTAATGTACCCACAGCTCCAGCTTCACAAATTTCTGGAGCTAGAAATACCCTGCTCTACCAACTCCACAGATTTTGATGGAACTAGAGCTGTCCCAAACACCCCCTTAATGTGCTCATAACTCCAGCTCCACGGATCTGGTGGAGTTAGGAATACCCAACTCTACCAGATCTACAGATCTGGTGAAACTGGAGCCATACCAAACACACCGTTAATGTACCAATAGCTCTAACTCCACAGATCTGGTAGAGTTAGAGCTATACTAAACGCACCCTTGCTTGGGCTTTGGCTCAAAAAAACCTAGGTATGTACATTCTAACGTAATATCTTCTGCAAAAGCTCGATCAAAGCTCAATCTCAGCTCAAAAAGCTTGGCAACTACATTTCAACATATTACTTTCGATGTTTTTTTTAAATAATAGATTTTTTTATTTAAATTACAAAAATATAACTCGATTCAAAAAATTGCAAAACTATACATCTGTCACCGTTTGAAACGACGAGAGGGAAATGTCGCCACATGATATGTCGACAATAAATTGTGTCGCTATTTGAACTGACGAGAAACAGCCACGTCGACACCACGTAGACGAAAAAAATGGTCGGCCTCCCTATCGCCAAATGAAATGGCGACAGAAGCCTCTCGCCGCAAAAATCGACCGTTGGTTTGGCGACAGAGCGCGCCCTCTATCGCCAAACCAACTGGCAACAAAGACCGCGGAGTGGTTAAGTTTAGCATGAGAAGCTCACTGTCGCCAATTGAAATAGCGACAGATTTCTATCGATAAATGGTTTGGCGACAGAGGTCTGTCACCTTTTTATTTAGCCACAGAAAGGCCATATCAGCGCCGACTCAGCTTTTTCTACGTTTTGCGCTATTGTCGCCCAACCATATAGCTACAAAAGTATAGCTTTGCAATTTTTTTAGACCAAGATATATTTTTACAATTTAAATAAAAAATGTATTATTTTAAAAATTTCTATTACTTTCTACAAAAGCTTAATAAAAACTCAAGTTTAGTTCGAAAAGGCAGGACAACTAGACGTTAACGTTAAACTATAGGATGTAAATATGCAACCTTACTATTGGAGTTTGGATTCGTTAGGGTAATGAACTTAAACCTAGGATTTATTTGGTTTGCTATCAATAGTTACCTATATTTATCTTACTAAATTTTGATAACATTAATCAAATTAAGCAAGTATTTAGTTTGCTTCTAAATTTTTGGTAAGATTCTCTTCTCTTTTAGCTCTTTAGTTTATTTTCTTGCCAATCTTTAACCAAAATGTTAATATCTAATTTAGTAACTAAATTTTAGCAATAACAAATTTTGATATAATTTAGTAAAGCAAATTTATCGCTAAACTAAACAGACCTGGTCACCTGGAGTCGCAGGGTACGCCCAAGTCCCAACACAAATAGCCTAAAGCCAGCCAGCCGAATTCGAGTAACCTGTCGAGCTGATTTTTTTTTTTTTTACAGGCCTACTGCTGCTTCGAAACTCGTGCCCTCACTTTTGGCAACTTTTTTCTCCATCCCGCCGCATCTTCACCCCCGCCAAAACCTCGCCGCCGTCGCCTCCGACGTCGCCGCAGCCACACCGGCCATCCGCCATAGCGTCCTCCATACTGCCCGAACTGCCCCTCCTCCGCCACCTTCCTGCCTCCTCCCCCTCCGTCGCGCTTTCCTCACACCGCCGCCCGCCCCCGCCCCCGCTCCCGTGCCGCCGAGGCCGCTCTTCTCCGCCGCGGCGCTCCCGCTGCTCCCGCGCACCCGCTTCATGGATTCGGGTTCCGCCGCTGCCTCTTCCGCCGACTCAGGTGCGTACGTCTCACTTTTCCTTATTCACTTGACCTTCCTCGTTTTGTGCCGAACTGTGGGCTCATGAGATTATGTTCTGTGCGTCTGGTGTAAGAAAGTTGCAGACTTGCGGCTTCTTCTTTCAGGATATTTTTTTTTGTTGAGTTGGTTACCGACATGGTTTGTTGTCTGGTGTCGTATTAAAATTTGTGTTGCAACACAACCATGGTTATTGTGAATTTAAGTGTAGCAACTGATGAAATATGTGGAGACTTCTTACATGTGTAACACTTTAAATTTGTTCTAGTTCATGTTGATCTGGTGTTATAATTCTGTTAATCTATTTGCATGTGTAGCAATTGTTTCGACTGACGCTTTTGCCAAGGTGATCGACGGGAAGTTGGTGGCGAAGCAAATAAGGGAGGAAATCGCTGTAGCAATTGCCAAGACGAAGGATACGATTAGGATAGTACCTGGGCTGGCGGTCATCCTGGTTGCGCCAAGGAAGGATTGTCAGACTTACGGCATATACAGTGGTATAGATGATAGTTGTCTGTAATATATCTTTATATTATTTATAGACAGTACTAAAAATTACTCATACAATGGATTATCAATATAGTTGTCTGTAACAGTCTCTCGTCTAATTAATAGACTGTCTATACAATGATGCACATAATATAAGGCTGTCTATAAGATTGTCTGTTATAAGACCTTCTGTAAAATAGTAGACAACAGATTTCTCTCTTTTTCACATCGCATAAAATCCTACGTGACAGTTTTATAGACAGCTGACATATACCATTATATATGCCCTTACGTGTGGAACAAGAAGAAGGCGTGCAAAGCAGTTGGTATCAAGTAATATCAGGTCAATTTGCCGGAGGACAATTCCGAGGATGAGGTTATCAAACACATAGCAACCTTCAATAGTGATCCATCGATGCGTGGCATATTGGTTCAGTTGCCCCTACCGCGGGTGAGTTCTCAATAATCAATACTCTGCTAGCGAGTGTAACTGTAGAGCCTTTGGACTATAATTGCATTTTATATTTTAGCAGCTAGCATTTTTAAAACTTATTTTTTATAGCTAGCGATTACCTACCTAGATATTATTTGGCATGCCATTGTAATATGTTTCATGCATAATATATGCGGCAGTTCAGGCCTTTTTAATGGCAGAATTCCCCAATCGTACACCAAATGTTTCCATTTCTAAATTCTATTAACTGCCTTGATGTTGTATAATTGTTACAAAAGCCCCCTGATTACTTTCTTTAAAGGAACTTGTGAAAAGTGCAGATGAACATATTCATTGTTTTGGCTAATGAGTCATATGCCCTTTTGATCTTGAGTTTGTTGTCAGCATTCTTTTCAAATTGATTGTATAAGCTGATGCTTGAACTTCTTTGTTCACATGTCTGTTAATAAACAGTTTGCAGCATATGAACGATGAGTCTTTTGAATGCTGTTAATATTGAAAAGAAAATTGATGGCTTTCATCCACTGGATATTCACATTTTTGTTATCTAATAATTTGCAGCATATGAACGTTGAGAACATTTTGAATGCTGTGAGTATCGAAAAGGACATTGATTGCTTTCATCCACTGAACATTGGACGACTTGCAATGCAAGGTTGAGATCCGTTCTTTGTTCCATGCACCCCAAAAAGATGCATGGAGTTGCTACACAGATTTGGAGTTGAAATAAAAGGGATGAGAACTTTTGTAATTGGACGAAGCAATATTGTCGGGATGCCTGCTGCTTTACTGTTGCAAGTATAAACTAGTTCTTCTTTTCAAATAGTTGGAGCAACTTTATTGGAGTGTTTTATTAATCTGTTTTATACGATTATTAGAAAGCAAATGCAACTGTTAGCATTGTACATTCACGAACCAAGAACCGAGAGGAAATAACAAGACAGGCAGATATTGTCATCGCGGCTGTTGGAGTTGCTAACTTGGTCAGAGGGAGTTGGATAAAGCCTGGAGCAGCTATTGTTGATGCTGGCATCAATCCAGTTGATTTAAGGCACCTACTTTTTTTTTTTTTGCTATAACTTTTTCCCTTTTTTTTTTCATGTCCTTTTCTTCTAGTGTTCAAGGGATCTGTTTGCTTTAAATATAACTCTGTTTCTGAATGGAAAAGCTTCATGCACGGAAAAACTTATGCAGAGTTGTTACGAACCCCTTTCAAAACTCCCAGTGGCAACATTGGTGGGATCAAATGACTGCTTGTGTACTTGCCATGTTCGTAAGAAAATCACTAAGTTGTACACTTCCTGTTTCTAATTTTGTTCTGACCCTGGTAAGTTGCTACACACTCCCGTGCTCCCACCATCGGGAACACATTTATGAAAGTTGAAAGTTGAAATTGTCTGCTTAATCGTAAGATTCGTAAGAAAATCACTAAGTTGTACACTTCCTGTTTCTAATTTTGTTCTGTTCAGATATGGAAAATGTTGAACACAGATTGTTCTAGGTTTTTTGAACACATTTATGAAAGTTGAAATTGATTTTTTTGAACGTTGCTGTGTCCTAACGCTTAATTCTATTAATACCTAGGAAGCTTCAATGTGATTCACATGTTTCAGTGACTATTTCTTCTTTCCCTAGTGGTGTGCCCCTTGCAGCAACATGTATTACTTGAGAGATGCTTTAATGTTTTTCTTTTTAACGGTTGTACAAATATTAAATTATAAACGAAAGGTAGATGGCAGTTATTTACTCTTTCGTTTACTTTAAGATTTGTACAACTTGTATTAGAAGGAAAAGCATTGAAGCACTGCTCTCATTACTTTTCTTTCATTATATACTTACTATTGATTTGAAATGCATCAGGATCCAGAAAGCCCTTGGGGTTATCGGCTGGATAGAGATGTCTGTTAGGACTTAGGAGGAGGCCTCGAAGGTTGCAGGAGCGATCACCAGTTGCTGGCGTGGTTGTGCCAGTGACAATTGCGATGCTTTTGTCAAATACACTTAAGCATAGTTGTCATGGCGGTCCGTCTTGGCGAGGCGAGCCCAGACCGCCTAGGCGCCTAGGTGACCGTCTAGACGGTGATTAAACGATGAAAAAAAAACAATATCTTTATGATATAAAATTAACTAAATATACCCTATATGAAAGAAAATAATATCTCATGTGACATATATAACATGAAATTAACTCTCGGCCCACTTGGCCGGCCCATTTACCTCTCTTTTCCTAACCCTCTCCCTCATCTCTCTCCCCAATCTAGCCGACAGCCCGTCGCCCGCTCTCTCTCCACCCCCTTGTCTCGCGAGTGAGCTCAGCCTCGAGCTCTCTACGCTGCCACCAAGCTCTCACCTTTTCCCCCATCTCTCTCCCCAATCCAATCGATGGCCCGTCGCTCGCGCTCTCCTCCCCCTTGTCTCGCGAGCGAGCTCGAGCTCTCACCTCCCACATACGTCGCCAACTCCTCTCTCCTGGCGCCTTTTTGGATCGGAGAGGAGGTAAAGAGTAGAGGGGGCCGCTTTCTCAGATCGGGAAGGAGGCGAGGAGCGAGGGGAGCCGCTTTCTCGGATCGGGAAGGAGGCGAAGAGTTGAGGCGGATTGGAAAGGGGCTCTTCACGGAGGTCTGAGTTGCGGCATGGAGGCGGAGCTACTTTCTCTCCTCGCTTCTCAAGTCTTCACGTGGGTTAGGGTAAGCCTCTGGCTCTCAACGCCCGTCCAGATTCCGCTGCCGCAACGCCCAGTTGGTGGATTCCTCGCTTGGACACCTAGGCGGGCGCCTAACTCGCTCCAGTCAAGGCGACTGGCCCAGACGTCCAGCTCCCACCGCCTGGACGACTAGGAGTCAACACTGTGACAACTATACACTTGAGTCAGCTAAAATGATCCACAAATTCAAATAATTGTACAACCCTATACTCAGAACTTGGAAGAGTGCTTGACCTTTCGTGCAGGCTACGAGACAAGGTTTTGCCAACTGTTGCATGTGCCTTTTGTTGGACCTGAAATGGGCAACAAGGGTCATAAAATAAATTTTGAGGAGGATGAGATATTTATCGCAGCTTGATACAGTTTTGTATTTGGTAATGTTACATGGAATGGTATTTCACTCTTTGGTAGTATTTAGGTGAATTTGAGATGCGTCAGTAAGTTTGGATGAACCATATATACATGCATCATATCAAATCAGCAGCATTTGCTTCCATCATTTGATCGTGTGCTTTGGAGTGGTGGTGGTGGGTGCCCGTGTCTAGCAGGACAGGAGAGGGAAGCAAATTCCAGTCTAATCTATCCAGTTGGATCCTGTATTTCATTAGCTGTCTCCACTATTTATTATGGTACTCTGCACTCATGGTCGTGTATCAGTCATTCCCAACCGCTCCCTACTGACAGCTGGATGGAATTAGCTCATGAACCATTTCTTTTCAGACAAAAGTTTGTCATGCTAATTATGTTAATGTAGGGAATCTTGATATATTAATCAGTAGAACAGCTAAATACATGATATTTTTTCCCCTCTATGCATCAACATTCAAACTAGAATATGACCATGTAACTGAATCGGAAATGTCTTTCCCCAGCTTAACAATATCAGGAATCACTGAATCAGGATGCAACTGCTTATAAAGCTGGTATATGTACGACTGAAAGCATAGGGTTCAATACTTCATGCATCATGTGGTATGCATGTCCAGTCCTGAATCTTGATGTGTCCTCTGCCAACCAACAAATCTTTTCCTCCTGCGTGACCTTTCCTGTTCCTCTCAACATTATCTATTATAGTATTTATATATTACTGTTTGTTAGCTGGACCTGTAAACACAATGCCAGTTGTGCGGTTCACTCAGGTAATTCCCAATAGCTTGATGCTGCAAGTCTGCAACTTGTTACTAGATGAAAGAGAATGGTTAGATGAGATTTTAGATACAACCACTTCAATAACTTGATTGTAGATTGTTATTAAAGTTTGTATTTGACGAGAGAGAATGTGTTTGATAGGGATTTAGCTTTGTAAATCTAAATTCTACTTTAGATTCGTGATTTATGATTAATTAGTGTTTAGATAGATCATCTTGTTTACATTTTAGACCAAAAATATAAACTTAATTCACTTTATTTTAAAATTTTCAGTTAGAGAAAGAATAAATACTTCTTCTTCTCTTTCTCCCCTTTCTCTTCCATTGTATCAGTTAGAAAGTAACTATCAAATTTGCTTGTTGGGAGTGCCCTCAGGGGCAAGAACGCATGCCTAGATGACTGTATGAAGAGGAGATGTCACACTAAAAATTTGTTGTATGGTGTGGGCAGATGTGACGTGAGACACAGATAAAAAGGAACCAAAAAAAAAAGGGACGCAAAGCGGAAACTGATTAGAAAAAGATCCTCCCAAAAAAAAAGGAAAAGGGGAAAAGAGCGGCTGCACAAAGCCCTTTGACCTTACAAAAATGATTTGGGCATGCATTTCAACTGCTTCTTACATCTTGTGCGATAAAAGAGCTTTTATAAATTTTAAGCTCTATTCGAAACGCATGAGTTTTTTTTCCCTCAATTCCCATACAAAATAAACTGTTGCTTACGAAATTCTTGCAAAATCCATGAATTCGTAATTTCCAACCAAACCTTAAACGATGTCTAGAGACGCATCTGCTTCTCTAAGGCCGAGATAGAGAAGGGTTTGAATTCCACCTTTATATCGTTATCAATTTTATTTTTCGTAGCAAAGTACGAATGCTGAACTAGTATATGCAATACTAACAGTTTGTAACAGCGACGGCCCTGCATTAACTTAATTGATACTATATTAATTAATGAATTAACGGGGATTAACAACTGATTAATTGTACGCGTAATAATGGTGGGAGGAGGAGGAGTAGGAGGGCAGTAATAAAGGAGGAAATGATGCGCGCGCACAACCCCACCCTACCTACTGTGTCTGTCTGGCTCTCTCTTCTTCTCTCTCCCCTCCCCTACCTATCAGGCAGGCAGGCAAGGCAAGGCCACCACCCCACCCACCATTTCGGCGCGGAGACCGCTTCCACCACCCCTCCCCCGCAACCCTCTCCTCCTCCTTCCCTGCGCTTCCTTCCATTTGTCCTCGCCTCCCGCCCTCCCAATCTCAACCGCCGCCCCCTACCCTCGCGCTCGCCCGGCTTTGCTCCTTTGTGTCCCGGGACGAACCGCCTGCTTCTTTCTGGTCTGCAGCTTCCTTTCTCTTCTTCTTCTTGAGAGAGGAGAGGTTGTCGGAGAAGGAAGGATAGGGTGGTGGTCGTAGCAGCAAAAGGGGAGGACGATGAGCGCGTCGAGGTTCATAAAGTGCGTCACGGTGGGGGACGGCGCTGTCGGCAAGACCTGCATGCTCATCTCCTACACCTCCAACACCTTCCCCACCGTGCGTCTCCTCTCTCTCTCTCTCTTCTCGCAGTTAGCTTTCTTGTCTTGTTTCTTCTTCTTGGTAATGTCGCGTCGTCTTGGGTACAAACAAAGATTGCTCCTTTTGCGTCTTTAAGCTGATTCTTGCTTAATTTAACGTGCAACTAAGCTGCCGATTCTTGATCTGGATTTGGGGGAAATTCCCCACATTTCGGAGTTGATTTGACCTGTCGTCATGCATTTGGCCCATATTAGAACAGTGTGGTTGCGATTGCGATCTCTTCTTGTCTAGGGTTGTCAATTGGTTAGGAAAAAGGGGATCTTTTCTACGGTACTCCAAAATCAGGCTCAAATTTGAGACTGCAAACCATAGCACGCTGCTATTGTCCGAATCCTTCCTCGTGAGGCTCAAATTTGTGTAGGAAAATTTTGCTGGTGATTTCATTTACATTCAGGCATGGTAGCAACATTACAGGAAATGCAGATTTCCTCGAGTTCATACTATTTGGCTCGCTCTCCTATCAATGTGCGAGCTGCGGATCCGATTCAAACAGACCGAGGTCGCTTTCCCGACTTTCTAGTCATCCTGTACCCTCCTCCACCACTCACACCTTCCGTATGGTTGGTGGGTGTGCAATAGCAACCATTGTTTGTAGCAGTTTCACCCAAATCCGCACCAACTGCAGCTCCAAAAGCATCTCTTCTAGCTTTTCACGCATGCTTCATTTTTCAAATGAAGATTTATTTTAATCCTTTGAGGAAATCTTCGAAAGAAGTGAAGATTTCACGCGTGCGTTGCTGCTTTAGGGTAGATTAGCTAAGAGTCCTGGTTAATGGTGACCATGTAGTAGCGGCAGTATAACCATTGGACCACCTGTGGACTGCCCACGTACATGGGGTCTGGTGTACTGCCATTCTGGTAAGGTTATCTTCAGGCATGGCTTGTACATCTACCGTGGAACATCGCTCTCCTTCTTCAATGAGCGTGTAGCCATTTTATTTTTCACTAGGATTGCCCTCGTTTTTCGGATTATGAATTGGTTGATTTGTGCACTCATTGTTCTCACCATTTCTCTTGGCAGGATTATGTTCCTACGGTGTTTGACAATTTCAGTGCTAATGTTGTGGTTGATGGCAACACTGTCAACCTCGGACTATGGGATACTGCAGGTAACTGGCTGTTCTGCTGTCTTATTTTGCTAATTGTTACACCTTTTTCTGTTCTGCTTGTTTTTTTTTCTGTTACCAAGCTGTAGAAGTTCTTTCGTTGGAATACAACAGGTCAGGAGGATTACAACAGACTGAGACCACTGAGCTATCGTGGAGCCGATGTTTTCCTTCTGGCCTTCTCACTTATCAGCAAGGCCAGCTATGAGAATGTTTCAAAGAAGGCAAGAGACTGATTCTTATTATCTATCACTTTTCTTTGCTCAACTTGTTGCTGATCTCAGAAGAAGTTAATTGTACAAGTTCAATTTGAGATCATTTATATGATCATCTTCAACGAGCTGACTGTCTGATAAGATTATTATGCTTCTGGCATGTCTACCTGTTCAGTGAGTGATTGCCTTCTTCAGTGAGAAACTATACCATGCTAGGAAATAGGTTCCAAACCAATTGTATAACAGTCCCAAATACATGCTTGAATGGATCTTTCCAGTTTTCCACCCATTAGAGACAATACTATTCTCTCAAATTTCTGTTCCCTTTTTCAGTATCTTGAATTGTGTTAATTTGGTCTGATCAATTTTGTCGCTATACACACACACACACACACACACACACATATATGCTCAAGTCACTGTTTCAGTTGCCACTTATGATATACAGACGCAAGCTACACATTTCCTGAGTCTGATTTCCTTTTTCTATTTCAGTGGATACCTGAACTGAAGCATTATGCACCAGGTGTGCCTATAATTCTTGTGGGAACAAAACTTGGTAAGAATAGTACATTTTGAGAAATCTAACCTTCATTTGTGTTAGTTTGGATGAAAGAAGTGACACGGGGTTTCTAGGTATATAGGATCCTATTTGGTGGTGGTTCTTTTAGTGCATGATATTTGTAATGTCATTGACAATACCATGCAATGACAGTCTGCACACTACAAAGCAGGGATGCTATACAGATGAAAAAAATTGAGGAAAAAAAACTTGAATGTGAACATATGTGAACATCCATAGTATCTCCGCTGCACTTAACGCTCATAAGAAAATATTACAATGTACCTAATACGACTTGTGTGCTGCTTAGTTTCTACTCATGTGTGCTGTTTAGTTTCTACTCTTGTAGTTTTGAACTCGGAGCAACAACAGACAACAGTTGTAGGCTGCTTTACCAGTTTTGTGGCATTGCAGGCTGCCCCTCCGTTTGCTATTGTGCTGTTTAATTCAGTTTTGCTGCATTTTTTTGGTGCTGGTGTTGTTACTGTGCAATTGAAATTCCATTATTCCATAAAATCTTAGGTGAACCCCACATACAAGTCATGACCAAGTATAAAAAGACTGGCACTAACCAGCCATGCGGGTAAAAAATATCGGTCTAAAAAAGTTCTAACTTTAAAACTTGAATTTAAATTTAGGAACAGTAATTCCCAGGTGGTAACTAGTCAAGCGGGCGTAACCGCCAAATTCAAATTTTGAGTTTAAGTTTTATTTGATGAAATCTGGCCATTTTAAAATCAGTAACCGGTACTGGAGGGGGGTACTGGAGGGGGATCCGATATTTTTCCCGTTTCTGTTTGTTGAATCCTTGGTCGTGACATGCCCTTGAACCTCTAATGCTTTAGACTGCCAGTTTGACTGCATTTCACATTTTTCACATTGTAAATTGCACTGGCAGATCTTCGAGATGATAAGCAGTTCTTTGTGGACCATCCTGGCGCTGTTCCTATCACTACTGCTCAGGTACGGTTATGGGTGGTTTAGTTCCCTTCTTTACTTTAGCATTATATCATGACTTGTGAATCTAGTGGGTTCCCTTGACTTTGTCTTAATTTCTTGCTTTGCGTTAACTATGTTTTCTAACTTCCTTTACTTGTCACTTTTCTAGGGAGAGGAACTAAGAAAGCAAATAGGCGCCCCATACTATATCGAATGCAGCTCAAAGACCCAACTAGTATTGCTGTCTGCTCAATTGTTTGCTAAATGTACAATGTACATTGCTGAGATACTGACAGATTTCCGGTCCTTTTGATTTGCAGAACGTCAAGGCTGTTTTTGACGCAGCAATAAAGGTGGTGTTGCAGCCACCAAAGGCGAAGAAGAAGAAAAAGGCACAGAGGGGGGCGTGCTCCATTTTGTGATCTAATCATCAGTAGACAAAGAACAAGGGTGAAGTTGCCATGCTTTATTATTGTTGCGTCTTGCTTCAGCGGAATCGCATTCATGGTCTCCCCTAGGTTACTGGCAGCTGCAGCAAGGTCTCTTTGTCGAGGCATTGAGCGATCCATTTGTTTCATTTTCTTCTTCCTGCCTTGTGATTATCTCGTGTGACTGACAAGTCGTGGCAATTAGGTAACTTGCTTAGATGGTATTTCCCGTGTTTGAGAAGAAAAAAAATCTTGTTATCTCTGTTCCATAAGTAGACATGATGTAATCGCACTCAGTTTATTTTCCTTCTTATTTCACTTCAGTGGAAAATTATGTTTCCCATCATATGGTCTAAATATAATGCTTGTATGCACATGTATTCCTGCAGAGTGCCTTCCCCCATTTCACTGTCACCTTTTCAGCATTTTGTTTAGCAAATGGAGCCATTTGTAGTGTTTTGACTTGCAAGTTTAATACAACAAAAATTCCCTGCGGTTTACAGCTTGCACTGGTAATTAATGCATTTGTGCAGATCATGGAGAGCATGTTCGCAACAGAGGTATAGTCGTAATTATGACATAATATCTGCTGGAATATATTTTTGAAGATACTGTATCTTTGTTCGTTGGAAAGCCATCTGGGCAACATCTTAAGAGTGAATGCTGATACGTACGTCCAAGTTTCAGAAATGTTCACTGGTGTTTTATACGGTTTCGTGGTTGGTTACCACTAACCAGCAGCACTCCGTTTAAATCAGAAGATCACCAGGTGATCAAACTCGGTACTTTGGGAGTTGGAGCCCTAATTCCAGAAAGCTGTGCAGTTTTATGCATAGCAAAGCACAGGCATTTAGCAAGTTCGAAGATATCTGTGAGAGATGGTTCCAGTTGAAATGTTTATGGAAATGGGTTTCACACGGATCATACTTCTCGAATGAATTTTATAATTTTATTTTGTGAAATGTGTTTTATTCAAAGTATAACAACAAGAATTCTCTCTCGAAATATGTATTGAGGTTCTTATGAAAAAAAAGAACAATAATGAAAAAAAAGTACCACCAGTGAAAGTACTTAAAAAACCAATGACGCCTGAGAGATTTGACCTCTAATTCCAAAAAGCTGTGCAGTTTTACGCATAGCAAAGCACAGACATTTAGTGAGTTCGAAGATTCTGTGATGGAAATGGATTTCACACGGCTCATACATCTCGAATAAATTTTATAATTTTTATTTTGTGAAATGTTTTTTATTCAAAGCATAACAACAAGAATTCTCTCTCGAAATATGTATTGAGGTTCTTATGAAAAAAAGAACAATAACAAAAAAAGTACCACCAGTGAAAGTACTTAAAAACCAATGACGCCTGAGAGATTTGAACTCTAATTCCAAAAAGCTGTGCAGTTTACGCAGAGCAAAGCACAGACATTTAGCAAATTCGAAGATTCTATAAGAGATGGTTTCAGTTGAAATGTTTATGGAAATGGATTTCACATAGCTCATACAACCAGTGAAAATTTTATAATTTTATTTTGTGAAATGTTTTTTATGCAAAGTATAACAACAAGAATTCTCTCTCGAAATATGTATTGAGGTTCTTATGAAAAAAAAAAAGAACAACGAAAGAAAGTACCACCAGTGAAAGTACTTAAAAAAACCAACGACGCCTGAGAGATTCGAACTCTCGCGGGGAAACCCCATGTACTTAGCAGGCACACGCCTTAACCACTCGGCCAAAGCGTCGGTTGTTGGAACTGTGTCGCCATTTTTTGAATATAACATTCAAATTAACAATACCAAAGGGCATCAAAATTGCATTTTATTGTTCTTCAATAAGAGGATGATGGTGCAGATGCAACACGGAAGCAAGATTATTATCGTTCTTGGTTCATATATTTCTGGTCAATATGGTATCCGATTGGATGCAGCGTGAGGTAGCTAGCCCATGGCATACTTCTGTGTCCAGCCCCGCGCGGTGGATTCATATCTCAGGCGGTCAGTCTTGCACATGTGGGCGATCTCCGGCACAAGAGGATCATCCGGGTTCGGGTCCGTCAGCAGCGAGCATATCGACAGCAGAACCTGCAGCTCATGATCCAACAAATCAACGATTACTTATTCTGAATGAACAGAGTGAGAGACAGTATGAACTGATAACTGAAGTGAGCAGATATATCATTAGGTTGCTGCCCAGTCGTCAATTGTTGCCTACCTTTGAGATGGTGAGAGCCGGGCTCCACTGGTCCTTGAGGATGTCCAGGCAGATGTTGCCATTGCTGTTGATGTTTGGATGGAACACCTTCGTCTTGAACGCCACCTGTCATCGTTAATCCATGTCATATTTCTTAATTGATCTGCCTCATTTGATTTACACTAAGATTGCCCATTTATCGGTCAATGGATGAAGAATCTGTTAGAGATATACGCTAGAGATAATCATAGAGATGATTATATTTCCTTATATTCATGATTTATTATCTTGTTCCTTGAATAATATCATTATTATTTATTAGTAAGTATATTACTTGTTTGTGAAACTCTATATATAACTTTGTGATGATTATTATAAAGTAATCCTAGTCGATAAACATACGGGACACATATAAATAGGCTAGCATATGTATTGTTTGATGATCATGTTTTACAAGTCATAGATATGGAGATATCAAACCAATAATATGGACATATATTAGAGAATATGGAGTTGGATCGATCCACTTTAAGACAACTGCGAGAACGTTGTAATCTTATTTGTCGTCAGTTGGTCTCATATACAATATGTATGTTATATTCTTAAGCTTGAGGTTGACGTATATACTTAAGATGTGTAATAACTTACTTAGAGGTTATCGACGCTACTCGTAACTAGGTAGTTATAAAAGTAGCTTCGGATTTGTCATGAAGCATCTGCGGTATGATGCGATTACCTACCTAGATATTATTTGGCATGCCATTGTAATATGTTTCATGCATAATATATGCGGCAGTTCAGGCCTTTTTAATGGCAGAATTTCCAATCGTACACCAAATGTTTCCATTTCTAAATTCTATTAACTGCCTTGATGTTGTATAATTGTTACAAAAGCCCCCTGATTACTTTCTTTAAAGGAACTTGTGAAAAGTGCAGATGAACATATTCATTGTTTTGGCTAATGAGTCATATGCCCTTTTGATCTTGAGTTTGTTGTCAGCATTCTTTTCAAATTGATTGTATAAGCTGATGCTTGAACTTCTTTGTTCACATGTCTGTTAATAAACAGTTTGCAGCATATGAACGATGAGTCTTTTGAATGCTGTTAATATTGAAAAGAAAATTGATGGCTTTCATCCACTGGATATTCACATTTTTGTTATCTAATAATTTGCAGCATATGAACGTTGAGAACATTTTGAATGCTGTGAGTATCGAAAAGGACATTGATTGCTTTCATCCACTGAACATTGGACGACTTGCAATGCAAGGTTGAGATCCGTTCTTTGTTCCATGCACCCCAAAAAGATGCATGGAGTTGCTACACAGATTTGGAGTTGAAATAAAAGGATGAGAACTTTTGTAATTGGACGAAGCAATATTGTCGGGATGCCTGCTGCTTTACTGTTGCAAGTATAAACTAGTTCTTCTTTTCAAATAGTTGGAGCAACTTTATTGGAGTGTTTTATTAATCTGTTTTATACGATTATTAGAAAGCAAATGCAACTGTTAGCATTGTACATTCACGAACCAAGAACCGAGAGGAAATAACAAGACAGGCAGATATTGTCATCGCGGCTGTTGGAGTTGCTAACTTGGTCAGAGGGAGTTGGATAAAGCCTGGAGCAGCTATTGTTGATGCTGGCATCAATCCAGTTGATTTAAGGCACCTACTTTTTTTTTTTTTGCTATAACTTTTTCCCTTTTTTTTTTTCATGTCCTTTTCTTCTAGTGTTCAAGGGATCTGTTTGCTTTAAATATAACTCTGTTTCTGAATGGAAAAGCTTCATGCACGGAAAAACTTATGCAGAGTTGTTACGAACCCCTTTCAAAACTCCCAGTGGCAACATTGGTGGGATCCAAATGACTGCTTGTGTACTTGCCATGTTCGTAAGAAAATCACTAAGTTGTACACTTCCTGTTTCTAATTTTGTTCTGACCCTGGTAAGTTGCTACACACTCCCGTGCTCCCACCATCGGGAACACATTTATGAAAGTTGAAAGTTGAAATTGTCTGCTTAATCGTAAGATTCGTAAGAAAATCACTAAGTTGTACACTTCCTGTTTCTAATTTTGTTCTGTTCAGATATGGAAAATGTTGAACACAGATTGTTCTAGGTTTTTTTTGAACACATTTATGAAAGTTGAAATTGATTTTTTTTTGAACGTTGCTGTGTCCTAACGCTTAATTCTATTAATACCTAGGAAGCTTCAATGTGATTCACATGTTTCAGTGACTATTTCTTCTTTCCCTAGTGGTGTGCCCCTTGCAGCAACATGTATTACTTGAGAGATGCTTTAATGTTTTTCTTTTTAGCGTTGTACAAATATTAAATTATAAACGAAAGGTAGATGGCAGTTATTTACTCTTTCGCTTACTTTAAGATTTGTACAACTTGTATTAGAAGGAAAAGCATTGAAGCACTGCTCTCATTACTTTTCTTTCATTATATACTTACTATTGATTTGAAATGCATCAGGATCCAGAAAGCCCTTGGGGTTATCGGCTGGATAGAGATGTCTGTTAGGACTTAGGAGGAGGCCTCGAAGGTTGCAGGAGCGATCACCAGTTGCTGGCGTGGTTGTGCCAGTGACAATTGCGATGCTTTTGTCAAATACACTTAAGCATAGTTGTCATGGCGGTCCGTCTTGGCGAGGCGAGCCCAGACCGCCTAGGCGCTTAGGTGACCGCTCTAGACGGTGATTAAACGATGAAAAAAAACAATATCTTTATGATATAAAATTAACTAAATATACCCTATATGAAAGAAAATAATATCTCATGTGACATATATAACATGAATTAACTCTCGCCCACTTGGCCGCCCATTTACCTCTCTTTTCCTAACCCTCTCCTCATCTCTCTCCCCAATCTAGCCGAGCTGCCTGTCGCCCGCTCTCTCTCCACCCCCTTGTCTCGCGAGTGAGCTCAGCCTCGAGCTCTCTACGCTGCCACCAAGCTCTCACCTTTTCCCCCATCTCTCTCCCCAATCCAATCGATGGCCCGTCGCTCGCGCTCTCCTCCCCCTTGTCTCGCGAGCGAGCTCGAGCTCTCACCTCCCACATACGTCGCCAACTCCCCTCTCCTAGCGCTGGCGCCTTTTTTGGATCGGAGAGGAGGTAAAGAGTAGAGGGGGGAGCTGCTTTCTCCAGATCGGGAAGGAGGCGAGGAGCAGAGGGGGAGCTGCTTTCTCCAGATCGGGAAGGAGGAGGCGAAGAGTTGAGGCGGATTGGAAAGGGGGCTCTTACCGGAGGTCCTGAGTTGCGGCATGGAGGCGGAGCTACTTTCTCTCCTCGCTTCTCAAGTCTTCACGTGGGTTAGGGTAAGCCTCTGGCTCTCAACGCCGCTCCGTGCATTCTCACGCCGCAACGCCCAGTTGGTGGATTCCTCGCTTGGACACCTAGGCGGGCGCCTAACTCGCTCCATTCAAGGCGACTGGCCCAGACGTCCAGCTCCCACCGCCTGGACGACTAGGAGTCAACACTGTGACAACTATACACTTGAGTCAGCTAAAATGATCCACAAATTCAAATAATTGTACAACCCTATACTCAGAACTTGGAAGAGTGCTTGACCTTTCGTGCAGGCTACGAGACAAGGTTTTGCCAACTGTTGCATGTGCCTTTTGTTGGACCTGAAATGGGCAACAAGGGTCATAAAATAAATTTTGAGGAGGATGAGATATTTATCGCAGCTTGATACAGTTTTGTATTTGGTAATGTTACATGGAATGGTATTTCACTCTTTGGTAGTATTTAGGTGAATTTGAGATGCGTCAGTAAGTTTGGATGAACCATATATACATGCATCATATCAAATCAGCAGCATTTGCTTCCATCATTTGATCGTGTGCTTTGGAGTGGTGGTGGTGGGTGCCCGTGTCTAGCAGGACAGGAGAGGGAAGCAAATTCCAGTCTAATCTATCCAGTTGGATCCTGTATTTCATTAGCTGTCTCCACTATTTATTATGGTACTCTGCACTCATGGTCGTGTATCAGTCATTCCCAACCGCTCCCTACTGACAGCTGGATGGAATTAGCTCATGAACCATTTCTTTTCAGACAAAAGTTTGTCATGCTAATTATGTTAATGTAGGGAATCTTGATATATTAATCAGTAGAACAGCTAAATACATGATATTTTTTCCCCTCTATGCATCAACATTCAAACTAGAATATGACCATGTAACTGAATCGGAAATGTCTCTCCCCAGCTTCACAATATCAGGAATCACTGAATCAGGATGCAACTGCTTATAAAGCTGGTATATGTACGACTGAAAGCATAGGGTTCAATACTTCATGCATCATGTGGTATGCATGTCCAGTCCTGAATCTTGATGTGTCCTCTGCCAACCAACAAATCTTTTCCTCCTACGTGACCTTTCCTGTTCCTCTCAACATTATCTATTATATTTATATATATTACTGTTTGTTAGTTGTGCGGTTGGACCTGTAAACACAATGCTAGTTGTGCGGTTCACTCAGGTAATTCCCAATAGCTTGATGCTGCAACTTGTTACTAGATGAAAGAGAATGGTTAGATGAGATTTTAGATACAACCACTCCAATAGCTTGATTGTAGATTGTCATTAAAGTTTGTATTTAGACGAGAGAGAATAAGCTTCTTCTCTTTCTCCCCTGTCTCTTCCATTGTATCAGTTAGAAAGTTACTATCAAATTTGCTTGTTGGGAGTGCCCTCAGGGGCAAGAACACATGCCTAGATGACTCTATAAAGAGGAAATATCACACTAAAAATTTGTTGTATGGTGTGGGCAGATGTGATGTGAGACACAGATAAAAAGGAACCAAAAAAAAAAAGGGACGCAAAGCGGAGACTGATTAGAAAAAGATCCTCCCAAAAAAAAAGGGAAAAGGGGAAAAGAGCGGCTGCACAAAGCCCTTTGACCTTACAAAAATGATTTGGGCATGCATTTCAACTGCTTCTTACATCTTGTGCGATAAGAGAGCTTTTATAAATGTTAAGCTCTGTTCGAAACGCATGAGTTTTTTTTCCCTCAATTCCCATACAAAATAAACTGTTGCTTACGAAATTCTTGCAAAATCCATGAATTCGTAATTTCCAACCAAACCTTAACGATGTCTAGAGACGCATCTGTTCTAAAGCCGAGATAGAGGAGGGTTTGAATTCCCTCTTCATATCGTTATCAATTTTATTTTCCGTAGCAAAGTACGGACGCTGAACTAGTATATGCAATCCTAACAGTTTGTAACCGTGACGGCCCTGAATTAACTTAATTGTTACTATATTAATTAATGAATTAACGGGGATTAACAACTGATTAATTGTACGCGTAATAATGGTGGGAGGAGGAGGAGTAGGAGGGCAGTAATAAAGAAGGAAATGATGCGCGCGCACAACCCCACCCTACCGACTGTGTGTGTCTGTCTGTCTTTCTCTTCTTCTCTCTCCCCTCCCCTACCTATCAGGCAGGCAGGCAGGCAAGGCAAGGCCACCACCCCACCCACCATTTCGGCGCGGAGACCGCTTCCACCACCCCTCCCCCGCAACCCTCTCCTCCTCCTTCCCTGCGCTTCCTTCCGTTTGTCCTCGCCTCCCGCCCTCCCAATCTCAACCGCCGCCCCCTACCCTCGCGCTCGCCCGGCTTTGCTCCTTTGTGTCCCGGGACGAACCGCCTGCTTTTTTCTGGTCTGCAGCTTCTTTCTTCTTCTTCTTGAGAGAGGAGAGGTTGTCGGAGAAGGAAGGATAGGGTGGTGGTCGTAGCAGCAAAAGGGGAGGACGATGAGCGCGTCGAGGTTCATAAAGTGCGTCACGGTGGGGGACGGCGCTGTCGGCAAGACCTGCATGCTCATCTCCTACACCTCCAACACCTTCCCCACCGTGCGTCTCTCTCTCTCTCTCTCGCAGTTAGCTTTCTTGTCTTGTTTCTTCTTCTTGGTAATGTCGCGTCGTCTTGGGTACAAACAAAGATTGCTCCTTTTTGCGTCTTTAAGCTGATTCTTGCTTAATTTAACGTGCAACTAAGCTGCCGATTCTTGATCTGGATTTGGGGGAAATTCCCCACATTTCGGAGTTGATTTGACCTGTCGTCATGCATTTGGCCCATATTAGAACAGTGTGGTTGCGATTGCGATCTCTTCTTGTCTAGGGTTGTCAATTGGTTAGGGAAAAGGGGATCTTTTCTACGGTACTCCAAAATCAGGCTCAAATTTGAGACTGCAAACCATAGCACGCTGCTATTGTCCGAATCCTTCCTCGTGAGGCTCAAATTTGTGTAGGAAAATTTTGCTGGTGATTTCATTTACATTCAGGCATGGTAGCAACATTACAGGGGGAAATGCAGATTTCCTCGAGTTCATACTATTTGGCTCGCTCTCCCTATCAATGTGCGAGCTGCGGATCCGATTCAAACAGACCGAGGTCGCTTTCCCGACTTTCTAGTCATCCTGTACCCTCCTCCACCACTCACACCTTCCGTATGGTTGGTGGGTGTGCAGTAGCGGCCATTGTTTGTAGCAGTTTCACCCAAATCCGCACCAACTGCAGCTCCAAAAGCATCTCTTCTAGCTTTTCACGCATGCTTCATTTTTCAAATGAAGATTTATTTTAATCCTTTGAGGAAATCTTCGAAAGAAGAGAAGATTTCACGCGTGCGTTGCTGCTTTAGGGTAGATTAGCTAAGAGTCCTGGTTAATGGTGACCATGTAGTAGCGGTAGTATAACCACTGGACCACCAGTGGACTGGCCACGTACATGGGGTCTGGTGTACTGCCATTCTGGTAAGGTTATCTTCAGGCATGGCTTGTACATCTACCGTGGAACATCGCTCTCCTTCTTCAATGAGCGTGTAGCCATTTTATTTTTCACTAGGATTGCCCTCGTTTTTCGGATTATGAATTGGTTGATTTGTGCACTCATTGTTCTCACCATTTCTCTTGGCAGGATTATGTTCCTACGGTGTTTGACAATTTCAGTGCTAATGTTGTGGTTGATGGCAACACTGTCAACCTCGGACTATGGGATACTGCAGGTAACTGGCTGTTCTGCTGTCTTATTTTGCTAATTGTTACACCTTTTTCTGTTCTGCTTGTTTTTTTTTCTGTTACCAAGCTGTAGAAGTTCTTTCGTTGGAATACAACAGGTCAGGAGGATTACAACAGACTGAGACCACTGAGCTATCGTGGAGCCGATGTTTTCCTTCTGGCCTTCTCACTTATCAGCAAGGCCAGCTATGAGAATGTTTCAAAGAAGGCAAGAGACTGATTCTTATTATCTATCACTTTTCTTTGCTCAACTTGTTGCTGATCTCAGAAGAAGTTAATTGTACAAGTTCAATTTGAGATCATTTATATGATCATCTTCAACGAGCTGACTGTCTGATAAGATTATTATGCTTCTGGCATGTCTACCTGTTCAGTGAGTGATTGCCTTCTTCAGTGAGAAACTATACCATGCTAGGAAATAGGTTCCAAACCAATTGTATAACAGTCCCAAATACATGCTTGAATGGATCTTTCCAGTTTTCCACCCATTAGAGACAATACTATTCTCTCAAATTTCTGTTCCCTTTTTTCAGTATCTTGAATTGTGTTAATTTGGTCTGATCAATTTTGTCGCTATACACACACACACTCACACACACACACACATATATGCTCAAGTCACTGTTTCAGTTGCCACTTATGATATACAGACGCAAGCTACACATTTCCTGAGTCTGATTTCCTTTTTCTATTTCAGTGGATACCTGAACTGAAGCATTATGCACCAGGTGTGCCTATAATTCTTGTGGGAACAAAACTTGGTAAGAATAGTACATTTTGAGAAATCTAACCTTCATTTGTGTTAGTTTGGATGAAAGAAGTGACACGGGGTTTCTAGGTATATAGGATCCTATTTGGTGGTGGTTCTTTTAGTGCATGATATTTGTAATGTCATTGACAATACCATGCAATGACAGTCTGCACACTACAAAGCAGGGATGCTATACAGATGAAAAAATTGAGGAAAAAAACTTGAATGTGAACATATGTGAACATCCATAGTATCTCCGCTGCACTTAACGCTCATAAGAAAATATTACAATGTACCTAATACGACTTGTGTGCTGCTTAGTTTCTACTCATGTGTGCTGTTTAGTTTCTACTCTTGTAGTTTTGAACTCGGAGCAACAACAGACAACAGTTGTAGGCTGCTTTACCAGTTTTGTGGCATTGCAGGCTGCCCTCCGTTTCTATTGTGCTGTTTAATTCAGTTTTGCTGCATTTTTTGGTGCTGGTGTTGTTACTGTGCAATTGAAATTCCATTATTCCATAAAATCTTAGGTGAACCCCACATACAAGTCATGACCAAGTATAAAAAGACTGGCACTAACCAGCCATGCGGGTAAAAAATATCGGTCTAAAAAAGTTCTAACTTTAAAACTTGAATTTAAATTTAGGAACAGTAATTCCCAGGTGGTAACTAGTCAAACGGGCGGTAACCGGCCAAATTCAAATTTTGAGTTTAAGTTTTATTTGATGAAATCTGGCCATTTTAAAATCAGTAACCGGTACTGGAGGGGGGTACTGGAGGGGGATCCGATATTTTTCCCGTTTCTGTTTGTTGAATCCTTGGTCGTGACATGCCCTTGAACCTCTAATGCTTTAGACTGCCAGTTTGACTGCATTTCACATTTTTCACATTGTAAATTGCACTGGCAGATCTTCGAGATGATAAGCAGTTCTTTGTGGACCATCCTGGCGCTGTTCCTATCACTACTGCTCAGGTACGGTTATGGGTGGTTTAGTTCCCTTCTTTACTTTAGCATTATATCATGACTTGTGAATCTAGTGGGTTCCCTTGACTTTGTCTTAATTTCTTGCTTTGCGTTAACTATGTTTTCTAACTTCCTTTACTTGTCACTTTTCTAGGAGAGGAACTAAGAAAGCAAATAGGCGCCCCATACTATATCGAATGCAGCTCAAAGACCCAACTAGTATTGCTGTCTGCTCAATTGTTTGCTAAATGTACAATGTACATTGCTGAGATACTGACAGATTTCCGGTCCTTTTGATTTGCAGAACGTCAAGGCTGTTTTTGACGCAGCAATAAAGGTGGTGTTGCAGCCACCAAAGGCGAAGAAGAAGAAAAAGGCACAGAGGGGGGCGTGCTCCATTTTGTGATCTAATCATCAGTAGACAAAGAACAAGGGTGAAGTTGCCATGCTTTATTATTGTTGCGTCTTGCTTCAGCGGAATCGCATTCATGGTCTCCCCTAGGTTACTGGCAGCTGCAGCAAGGTCTCTTTGTCGAGGCATTGAGCGATCCATTTGTTTCATTTTCTTCTTCCTGCCTTGTGATTATCTCGTGTGACTGACAAGTCGTGGCAATTAGGTAACTTGCTTAGATGGTATTTCCCGTGTTTGAGAAGAAAAAAAATCTTGTTATCTCTGTTCCATAAGTAGACATGATGTAATCGCACTCAGTTTATTTTCCTTCTTATTTCACTTCAGTGGAAAATTATGTTTCCCATCATATGGTCTAAATATATTCCAGCAGATATTATGTCATAATTACGACTATTCCAGCAGACCATATGATGGAAAGCCATCTGGGCAACATCTTAAGAGTGAATGCTGATACGTACGTCCAAGTTTCAGAAATGTTCACTGGTGTTTTATACGGTTTCGTGGTTGGTTACCACTAACCAGCAGCACTCCGTTTAAATCAGAAGATCACCAGGTGATCAAACTCGGTACTTTGGGAGTTGGAGCCCTAATTCCAGAAAGCTGTGCAGTTTTATGCATAGCAAAGCACAGGCATTTAGCAAGTTCGAAGATATCTGTGAGAGATGGTTCCAGTTGAAATGTTTATGGAAATGGGTTTCACACGGATCATACTTCTCGAATGAATTTTATAATTTTATTTTGTGAAATGTGTTTTATTCAAAGTATAACAACAAGAATTCTCTCTCGAAATATGTATTGAGGTTCTTATGAAAAAAAAAAGAACAATAATGAAAAAAAAGTACCACCAGTGAAAGTACTTAAAAAACCAATGACGCCTGAGAGATTTGACCTCTAATTCCAAAAAGCTGTGCAGTTTTACGCATAGCAAAGCACAGACATTTAGTGAGTTCGAAGATTCTGTGATGGAAATGGATTTCACACGGCTCATACATCTCGAATAAATTTTATAATTTTTATTTTGTGAAATGTTTTTTTATTCAAAGCATAACAACAAGAATTCTCTCTCGAAATATGTATTGAGGTTCTTATGAAAAAAAAAGAACAATAACAAAAAAAAGTACCACCAGTGAAAGTACTTAAAAAACCAATGACGCCTGAGAGATTTGAACTCTAATTCCAAAAAGCTGTGCAGTTTTACGCAGAGCAAAGCACAGACATTTAGCAAATTCGAAGATTCTATAAGAGATGGTTTCAGTTGAAATGTTTATGGAAATGGATTTCACATAGCTCATACAACCAGTGAAAATTTTATAATTTTATTTTGTGAAATGTTTTTTATGCAAAGTATAACAACAAGAATTCTCTCTCGAAATATGTATTGAGGTTCTTATGAAAAAAAAAGAACAACGAAAGAAAGTACCACCAGTGAAAGTACTTAAAAACCAACGACGCCTGAGAGATTCGAACTCTCGGGAAACCCCATGTACTTAGCAGGCACACGCCTTAACCACTCGGCCAAAGCGTCGGTTGTTGGAACTGTGTCGCCATTTTTGAATATAACATTCAAATTAACAATACCAAAGGGCATCAAAATTGCATTTTATTGTTCTTCAATAAGAGGATGATGGTGCAGATGCAACACGGAAGCAAGATTATTATCGTTCTTGGTTCATATATTTCTGGTCAATATGGTATCCGATTGGATGCAGCGTGAGGTAGCTAGCCCATGGCATACTTCTGTGTCCAGCCCGCGCGGTGGATTCATATCTCAGGCGGTCAGTCTTGCACATGTGGGCGATCTCCGGCACAAGAGGATCATCCGGGTTCGGGTCCGTCAGCAGCGAGCATATCGACAGCAGAACCTGCAGCTCATGATCCAACAAATCAACGATTACTTATTCTGAATGAACAGAGTGAGAGACAGTATGAACTGATAACTGAAGTGAGCAGATATATCATTAGGTTGCTGCCCAGTCGTCAATTGTTGCCTACCTTTGAGATGGTGAGAGCCGGGCTCCACTGGTCCTTGAGGATGTCCAGGCAGATGTTGCCATTGCTGTTGATGTTTGGATGGAACACCTTCGTCTTGAACGCCACCTGTCATCGTTAATCCATGTCATATTTCTTAATTGATCTGCCTCATTTGATTTACACTAAGATTGCCCATTTATCGGTCAATGGATGAAGAATCTGTTAGAGATATCGCTAGAGATAATCATAGAGATGATTATATTTCCTTATATTCATGATTTATTATCTTGTTCCTTGAATAATATCATTATTATTTATTAGTAAGTATATTACTTGTTTGTGAAACTCTATATATAACTTTGTGATGATTATTATAAAGTAATCCCTAGTCGATAAACATACGGGGACACATATAAATAGGCTAGCATATGTATTGTTTGATGATCATGTTTTACAAGTCATAGATATGGAGATATCAAACCAATAATATGGACATATATTAGAGAATATGGAGTTGGATCGATCCACTTTAAGACACTGCGAGAACGTTGTAATCTTATTTGTCGTCAGTTGGTCTCATATACAATATGTATGTTATATTCTTAAGCTTGAGGTTGACGTATATACTTAAGATGTGTAATAACTTACTTAGAGGTTATCAGACGCTACTCCGTAACTAGGTAGTTATAAAAGTAGCTTCGGTTTGTCATGAAGCATGCTGCGAGGTATGATCGATAAAGATAGAATTTGCCCCTCCATACAATGGGAGAGATATCTTTAGGCCTCCCAAGTGGTCGGATTCCGAAAATGCATGGCCATACTACTCACGGTTAAAAAGCTAACTGTAGTCAGAGATTCCGAATCACGTAATCAAGAAAAAGTTGTCGAGCTAACTAAGGAAGGATGGCACATACTCGCCTTGAGTTTGATCGATATAATGACACAAAGGAAAATGCATATAACTAAGCAACGTTAAGGTTGGTCTGATGTGATCTTTACATAAATTCGAGAGTCAGCAAGTCCTGCTAGGAACCGCTACTGATTAATGGTCTAGTAAAAGTACTTAGGATATATCTAAATATGCGTGAATCTATAGAGCCGCATCCTTAAAGGGTTGAGACTTAATTTGAATGGTGTTCCAAATCTGATAGGCTTCGAGTTTCTAATAAGCCTCTAATGTAGAGATCCATTACGAGGCTTTTATATAAAAGGAGGGGGCGGTGGCTTTAGGGTCATAAGACACCATAGGAATTCGGAATTCCTAAAATCATAGCCACCACATCTCTTTCGCCCAAAACCGCGCAGTCGGCGCTAGTATTCTAACACGTGGCGTTCCTGCCCCCGTACGTGTGGATTCTTTGGAGGCATTGCTACGAGGCTTTAACACTAGGACGATTTGTAACCTGTGACGGTCACGAGGACTATTCGCAATCTATGACGGTCACGAGGAGCTGTTGGAGGAGACACGAGGCTAGTACGACTACAACCACACCAACATGCTACATCGACTCTACTTCTGCTACGGGTCTATGTGTCTAGTGGTAATTTCGTAATTTATAACTTACGGTGGTAATTGTGTTACACGATAGAAAATTTTAGATTTCCGCTAAAGTTGTCTACCTGTTCTCCTTCAGGATCATGGACAGTACGTACCTTGGGAGGCTTGAATGGGTAGTCCGGAGGGAAGTGGATGGTGACAAGGAACACGCCCCCATAGTAGGGGCTGTCATTTGGGCCCATGATGGTTGCTTGCCAGTGGAACATGTCATCAGCCACAGGGCCTGAAGGAAAAACCACACCACAAATCAGTCGAAGAACCTTAATTTTCCTTCGACTGAACTTGTTTGATCTGACAAAGTCAAGAACGAATGCACATAGGTGTATAGATCATCACCTGCACTGCAAGAAGTCGGTGGATCCCTCTGCAGGTCCTTGAGCTCCTTGATTATTCTCCTCAGTGCCATTTCTTTTCCCGCGGTTTCTCGACCAGTTCTTGAGATGGATGGATGAAAGTTTACCTTTATCTGAAGGTCAAGCTGCAGAATGGCGCCTGCTTGTTTCAATGGCCCTGTACCGAGGATCGCCGGGGATATATATATATATATACCCAATAGCTAGCAAGGGGCAAATGGCATTGGATGCTTGAATGAGACGGAGAAAAGAAAAGGCAGGATGATTAATATCACACCAAATATGTGTGTATATATTTTTTGAAGGAGCATATCAAGTGGTTGCATATTTGCACTTGTGCCTAAAAGCTGAAATGGACTAGAATTCCTTAGTGAAGTAAAGAGGCAGGATTCTGACCAAAAGGGCAGGTGCAAGTGGGAGAAGTAGTGCCAAACTTTATTTCTGGTGGCTCTAGTTCATGGAACTTGATCCCTCCGTGTACATTTCAAAGGCAGGAAAATGAAAGGGAATATTTCTCATCGGAACAAGCCATCTTTGCATCAAGGATCGATCGATCTAATGGTGGAGGGAGGCATTGGTTGGTCGGCCAGCTTTCTTCGAGAGCATGTGTATGTTGCTGTCAGAAAATATTCGAGCCTATCACGAGAAGAATCCTGTGCCGTTCAAGGCCAAATCATATACTGGTACTTCTTGGTTCCTTTGTATGTTCTAGAAGGACTGGAGAAGTGTTTGAAAGGAAATCAAACTCATTCCCTTTGCAGGTTATTTTGGCTATGCACCATTGGCTGCGTACATGGGCTGTTCTGCAGAAGCTGGAAGTGCGAACTACTTTGGTTCAGGCTTCGCAACGTTTGGTGCAGGTGGCCATGGCTTTCTTCTCCCAGGCTTCTGGATGGCGGTCTAATCTGAGGATTACTTATTTTTAGTGTGTGATTTATTTTGTTTTTTTTAGGTTGTGTTCTTTTTTGTTGCTTGGCTGTGTGCTTCTTGCTAAGCAGAGGCCGGAAGAGATTTCAAGGACTTGTATCTTCTCGATGTAATGCCTTTGAAATTAATAAAAGCTTCCTTTATCAAAAAAAAAAAAGAAGGACCGGAGAATAACTTTGTCAGTCGACAGCACGGCCTTTGCTGATGCAAAATGAAATGGATGGCACAGTGCAGTTTGTTAGAATTTGATACATGATAGGCTCATTTTCTTTAAACTTCTAAAGCATATATAATCTAGTACAATATTACCTAGACTAGTGAAGGGAAGGTAATTTAGAAGATAGAGTCATTATCACTTCTTGAGTAATGTGACACATGGTATGTGGAGGACTTTGGCCAAACACATGCGGGCGTATTCACACATTTTCACGTGAAGAATAGCGTGACTTGCGACTTACCGTTGTAGAGTGACTCCGCGTACATTAAATCCACGTTTTTTGTTTTGTAGAATCATGCAATTATCACTCTATTCACTCTGTTTAAATGTGATTTAAACATCTCTTTAAATTTGATTTTGCAGAATCATGCAATTGCGCATTCAATTGATATAATGTCACAGATATAAAGACTTGAAGACATTCAGTCGAGACAGAGAATTCTTGTTCCATTCTTCTTCCTCTTTAGATCACTGTACTGTAGTGTTGAGCAGTTGAACTTTGTCGGTCTTCCTCCTCGGCGTGTACCGTGAAGGAGGATGAGCGGTATCTCCAAGCTATTGCCGTAGATATCACCTACACGGGGCAGCAATAAGGTTTCTGGGTAGCGTAATCGCGCTACTACTTTGCTTCTTTCTCAACATTGACTACTTCCACAACCGTGTTTTTGTTGCTTTGTGTTCTTCGTTAGTCCCAACTATAGATTGTTCGTGTGACCGACTCTGTTATTTTTCAATTTTTGAGTATATTTGTAATGACCCTCCTTTTTGGTACGAAATACTAAGAAAGATAATCTATGTGCATACAGTATTAGTAGGTGGAGTAAAGCGGTGACAACAGAGGTCTACATATCTCTTCCTTTCGGCCGGGAAAAGAAGACAGTGTGGCATGGTTTTCTCCAAGCTTAGCTGGCGCAGGGAATGGTGAGCTGTGACAGGGCATGGAGTGGGTCATTTCATGGCAAACAGGGTCATCTTAACATTGAATCTGTGGCTTGATCGATGCTACAAAGAGGAAGAGGCAGCGGCAATAGAGCGCAACACGGTGTGAATGTCGATTCGGTCTTATGGGCGGCATTGAGGAGAGGCATGGCAGTTGGCTTGAAAAGGAGGGAGCATTGCTGGGTTCCAGGGCGACGGGACAGGCAGTAATGGCGGTGCAATGTGGCAACCAAGGCATATGGCCATGGTTCAAATTTTCGCCGATTTTCGGCGAAATTTCGGTTTTCGGCCCCTCCCGAATTTATATATCCTGGCCGAATTGAAAATTTGAAAAATTTGATTTTGCTACAGTAAATGCTACAGTAATTTCAGGAAATTTCGCCGAAATTTCGGGTTTGGAGTCCGGATTTTCAATTTTTTTGGCCGGATTTGAACGGAATGGGTGCAATAACCCTTAAGAAAGTCTTGTTCCATGAAAATTTGATGAAAAACTAATTTTTTGAGATTTTTTAAAATTTGGGCAGAAATGTTGTCAGATTTTTAAAAAATTGTAAAAGCCTGATAATCATCTGAAAAAATTATGATACCATCTCCTTTTTCTTGGAATCATATACAAAAATTTTCAAAATAATTTAACATCATTTGTTATCTTAAAAAAATCAAAAACAGAATGGACATAATTGGGACAGTAAATTTTAGATTTTTATAAATTTTCTCGAGTGTGATCATCATCTAAAATTTTTATGACAGATTAAGCACTTCCTCAGTACCATTCTATAAAATTTTCAAAAATTTAAACATTCTTCGTTTGCTCAATAAAATCTATAAATGCAGTAAGCACTAAACTTAATTTGCTGTATTATATTTTAAAAATCAAAGAGAGAAAGAACATAAATGGCACTGTGTCTTCTACGAATTTTATAAATTCACTGGAGCATGATCATGATTCCAAATTTTATGAGATATTAAACATTTACTTGCCACCCTTATGTCAAATTTTTAAAAATTTAAACCTTTTGTATTGCTAAATTAAATCTATGTATTGATCATCGGCACGTTAACAGGATAATAGTACTGTTTGCATTTTTAAAATTCATGACACTTGATCATCATATGAAAATTTTATGAAAATATTATGGATGTGTCAGGACCATACAGAAAAATTTTCAAAATTTTACAAGTGCGTTTGTTTTAATTTTCATTCGAATGAAACTTGCCGCTCAGGGCTTTACCAAGACAGTACCAATGTTTGAATTTTTAAAAATTCCCCACATTTGATAATCATCTGAAATTTTTACTGAAATATAATAAGTGTGTCAGGAATCTCCACAAAAAATTTCAAAATTTTATAACTTAGTTTGTACTATTTTTCATCAAGTTCAAACTTACCGATCAACGTTTCATCGGGACAGTACCAATGTTTCAATTTTTTAAAAATCCACAGAACTGATAATCTCCTGAAAATTTTATGAGAACATCTCTAATGTGTCAGGAACCTACAAAAAATTTCAAAATTTTTAGACATCGTTTGAACTAATTTCCATTCAGTTCATTTCAACGGAAATTTCGAAAATTTCAGCGAAATTTCGGGAAATTTAGCCGAATTTCGGTATTTTCACCGAAATTTAGGAAATTTCAGCCCGAACAAACCGGATTTGAATTTTGAATTTTGAATTTTGAATGTCCTCCGTCCGAAAAACGAAATTTCGTCGAAATTTCGGATTTCGGAGGGAGCCGAATTTTTTCTTGAAACGAAATTTTGAACCCTGCACATGGCACGAGCGAAGTGCGATGCTGTAGCCCTTCATATGCCATGGCAGTGGTTTGGATGGAATTGGGTTGCCATGGCAAGAGTCAGGTAGGAGTAAGGCGGTGCAGGGTATGGTATGGTCAAGTTAGGTTCTGGACAAATGAGGTTCATGCATTTAATTGAGCTATCTATCAAAGTTGAAAATTTTCCACACTTTTTTTGCGCTAGTTTTCAAGGCAATATTTATCTTATCTTGGAAATTTCAGAGCACGATCATACGTGTATGATTTTATAAATTTCTGACAAGATTGGTATTTCAGATAATTGTTTTCTATTTTCAATTTTTCTGAGGTCTCAAATGTGTTTTTTATATGAAACTTTTGTGTGTGTTTCTAATGGTTTGTAGGGATACCATAAACATTTCGGATGATGATCAATCCTATAGAATTTTTTAAAAGTTTGATATTGATAATGTTTCTTTTAAATTGATTCTATTTTTGATTTTCTAAATGTAACAAATTAGGTTATTTATTTTTGAAACTTTTTCTGAAGGGTATTTTCATGTTGTGCATGATTTTATCAAAATTTCAGAGGATAATATTATTCATATATTTTTTAATTAAATCTTACAGGGTACTGTTCTTAGTCACCTATCACTGTTTTTAATTTTACATCCATGGTAAATGTATTCAAATTCCTATGAAACTTTTTAAGTCAGTTACTTTGATTATGTAGATGATACTCTAAAAATCTTAAAGGATGATCATGCTTTGATATTTTTAAACAATTCTATCAATGTCTATGATCTTTGTTTTCAAATACTGTTTTTAACTTTCCTAATGCACTAAATGCATTCCAAATTTTTTTTTGTGATTATTCTGGAGATGGATTAGTGTTTATCTAATTTTTTTAGATTTTACTCTTATGTGATTTTTCAATTAAAATCCAAGAAAAAATTAGAAAAGTGAAATTTCAAAACTAAATCATATTTTAAACCTAAATTTTTATTATATCCATTTTCAAATTTCAAAATTTTATTTTATCTGTTTTTGAATTTTTCGGATGTTACAATATTTAAAAGTACAATGTGTTGCCTTGATTTGTGCATCTCTTGCCTTTTGTTATATTTGCCTCAAAATAATAACCTGAAATAAAAATACTGCACATATTTCCAACACAGTTTGGCATTTCCTTGATCGGTTCAGATTGCTCTGATTGCGCAAAGAACAAAAGACTTCACAGTATTTGTTGTAATCGTTTTTATTTCCAATTGATTAAGCTTCATTGTTGTAATCATATAGGACTGATCAGTAGTTCTGCACAGGATGAATTTCCTCGGCGTGAAAAAAAAAGAAGAGGAGGAAAACTCTGACTCCTGAAACAGCAGGTTGTAAACTGCTGCTCTTATCCTGTAAACTGCTCCTCTTATCATACTCTGCAACTATCAGCTGAGAAGCAGCACCTAGTTGTGGCAGTTTGGCACTAGCATACATTGCTTCTAACGGAGGAAGTACTCCAATTCAGTCCAGTAGCACGCATGTACTATACATTCACCATGATGCAATTCCTGAAGATCTAGACTTCCGAATTCTGGCCATGTGTCTCTTCGAAAAAAATTCTGGCCATGTCTCCTATCGACTCTGCGTATCAGAAGCTGCTATGGCCAGTTTTCTTATTTGTACTAGAATATTTTTCTTTGATTTAGCCATAACTTTTTATTAACAGTTTCGATTTACGAATGGTTTTCGCCAATAGCTTATTAACGATGAGAGTAATATAATGATATAAGTATCGCCAATAAACGCCATATAAATGAGATTTTATTATTAATTTGCTGAATGTGTCGTAAGATTTTACTATCGCATAGACTACAAAGACTGTTGAGCCCTCTGACATGACACACACACACACGAGATTTCAACAGCTTGCGCAGCCTATGAAATAGCAAAATCTTATAACACCCCTATATAGATTTTACTATCATGCTAGAGAGTTCAACAGCCTGTGCAGTCTGTATAGTTATAAAATCTTATCACATACTCAGTAAATTGGTAGTACAATCTCATTAATACGTCGTTTATTAGCAAGACTTATATCATTATGTTCTCTCGTCATTAGTAAACTAGTAGTGAAAACCGTTCGTGAATCGGAGTTATCAATAAAAAGTTATGGCTAAATAAAAAAATATTCTACTATAAGCAAAGAAATGTATTTACTAGTTGATTTGGCCACATAACTGATTAACTTAGTCACACATGAGCGTATGTGGGCTGGTTTAAACGTGCTCATTATTCCTTTGTGGGTATCGGAGTTACGACCAGTACGTCAAATAAGTAATATACACGCAAATACAGATTAGTGCTTCTATATACACACACAACATATACATATATATATACATACACATATATATATACATATATATACATATATATATATTGGAGGTGGGAGTATGTACTCACAGAGTACGAAAAATGCTTCCTATATGTACATACATATATATATATATATATATATATATATATATGAATATGTGTATGTATATACGTGTGTCTATATATATATATATAATGTAAAAGGAGTATATACATAAATTATGTTATAAAGAGGAGACCATCATGAAATTTTTCATAGAACTCGCTTTGAAGTATCTTATATCAGTATTAGAGTACACTCAAAAGCATAAAGATATATAACAATATCATTTAAGTGATATACTTAAGAGTGAGAGTACGTAATTTCAGGAGTATAACCATTTATCATGCTTAATTTGCAATCCTTTCTGTTGCTTTTGTCCTTTTTATGTGACTGTTGAACTGAGAACTCTGATGCGTGAACGATGTAGTATCGTTGCATCAGCAAATAGCTTACCAGCTAAGCTCTTTTCGATTCAACAACCTCTTACGTTTGCTGCAGCTTGCCAATGGGAAGGGACCAGCTGTAGCCTGAATTGAGGCTCTGTGTCACCCTGTGTCCCTGTCCATCTGAACTAGCTCGGTTAGCAAAATTATATGCATGCCCCTCCCAGATCGCAAGGCTCTTGCTTTGATTGCAAGTTGTTAATTTCATTCATGACTCATGAGAAAGTGGTTGTGTGCACATTTTATCCCCATGATACATGTAGTATACCAAAATTGTCCTTGCATAGATACATGGAACTCACTAAAACTGAAAGTTGTATAGGTATTGGACAACAACATTTGTGCAATGTTTTATAGCCATCAAGATCCAGCTGATCAAACAGAAAACAACTCACACCTTTCTTGCGACTCACCTAATCACAACAACCTTCACAGCATCGTAGGTGCAGTAATTGAGTAGAGCAAGGTTTGCATCCAAACTAATCTTCAGATTTCACTACAAAATTCCATTTCTGATTTGGAAGATCCTGGGGCTAATTTCAGAGAAACATACACATGTGTCCTATATATACACATGATGCATAGTCCTGCAGTAGAAATGATTCTTCAGTTAGCGATAGCTTTCAGCTGATTCCTTTCTTTTCCCTCTGTTGATCACTGCCACATTTCCTCACCGCGTTCAGAGAGATCACCAGGAAGCCAGAAAGGTAGCTTTCTTTTCCCCGCTTAATGCCAGAAATTCCCAAGACATTACCCTAGATATCCTCCCGGTGGATCAGAAGACTACAGTTTTGTCTCTTGCATTACTTGTAGATAGAAGTTACCTATAGACTGTTTCAATTCGGACAAAAACGGTTAATTCTACTGCATTTGATGTTCTGCTCGTGCATGAATAGTAAGTACTATTGGACGTTTGGGGTACAGTGAGTACATGAGCAGGTACAATGAGCCTGGCTGTCCCTTGCTGCAATCGTAGCCTAAAGTTTCTTGCAGCCTTTTCACATTGATGACATCAACAAATCCTATCCTGACAACAATAAAGAAAGGCTTGTGCACGCATGCCTTCACTGACAGATGCAACTGCCACTTACACGTCTTGCTTTGATGTGTGACTAGATCTCACTCCTAGGGTAAGCTGATCACTATTGCTCAGTCAGTGCCATGGGAGGAGGAGACCATCAGAGCATGAAGAGCATTAGCGCTGCTGCTGCTGCTCATGGAAGCGCCACTGTGGAGGCTGGATTGAGGCCTTTTGTTGGTCCAGATGCCTGGGACTACTGCATCTACTGGAGGCTGTCCCCTGACCAGAGGTGTGTCAGTGATCGATCTCTATTTTGATTCATGCAACAAAGTGTGATCAATGATCCATTATTATCTCTGTAGCAATAACAATGACTCGCACAAAAATGGCAGGTTCTTGGAGATGGCAGGGTTCTGCTGCAGCAGTGAGCTGGAGGCACAGGTCTCAGCACTCGGCGATCTGCCTTCATCGATCCCACTGGACTCCTCCACAGGGTAAAATTAATCTAGTCAAATAAATCATCCACTAATTCTTCTTCCTAGATACTAGTATGATATTGCCATTTCACCTGCAGTTTCTTCTACTAGTTAATTAGTTCTGACTGCTTAAACCCTTAAATCTCTATCGAGATCGATCAGGATGCATGCGCAGGCATTTCTGTCCAACCAGCCGATTTGGCAGACCAGCCTATCAGAGCTCCCAAATTACTCCAATACTAGCGTAAGAAGCATGTATACACTCGTTGTTCAACTCCTACATAAATCATGCATTACTGAACTGAGTTTCACCGTCGATTGATTGCAGGAGCCTGTCGGCGGCCCGAAGACGCGGCTTCTGGTGCCCGTCGCCGGCGGCCTCGTCGAGCTCTTCGCCTCGAGATACGTGCGTACGCAAACCCTGAACCTACTACAACTATAATCCATTCCATTCCATGAGATGAGAGTTAGACAGTGATGGATCATTCGATCATGCATGTCAGTTAGCATAGGAGTAGTTAGAGAATGCAATTAATTCGAGCGAGCACATCATTTGCGTGAGCCAACGACACCCGAGGCTCCTCTTGCGGTTCATTACACGCAACACCCTTTGCATTTGCATGCATATACAGCCTGACTGAGAGCGACTGATCGGTGCATGCATGCATCAGATGGCGGAGGAGCAGCAGATGGCGGAGCTGGTCATGGCGCAGTGTGGCGGCGGCGGTGGCGACGATGATCATGGACAGGATGCTAGCCAGGCGTGGCCACCGGAGACGCCGGGATTCCCGTGGGACGCCGCCGACCAACAGCGGCTCTACGCGGCCTCGTCGCACAACCTGTTCGACGCCGCCGCCGCCGACCCGTTCTTGGCGGTGCAGGCTCCCGGTGTTGATGCCGTGAGCGACGCTGCTGCTGCGGGGTGGCAGTACGCGGCGGCGGGGAGCGAGCCGTCGGTGGTGGTGCAGAAGAAGCTGCACGGTGCGGCCGGCGGGGGGCGAACTGGCGGGGCGGAGTCGGGGTCGGAGGGGAGCGAGCTTCAGGGGGACCCGGACGACGACGTCGACGGCGAGGTACAGGGCCAGTCGGGAGGAGGGAAAGGCGGCGGGAAGCGGCAGCAGTGCAAGAACCTCATGGCGGAGAGGAAGCGGCGGAAGAAGCTCAACGACCGCCTCTACAAGCTCCGGTCGCTCGTCCCAAACATCACCAAGGTATCATCACATCAACGATCACCATGCATGTCCGCCAATTATTCTTGCATCTTGATTTGATTCTTGTTTGATCGATGTGATTGATTCCATCAGTTGTTCTTGATGAATTTATTTTAGATGGATCGCGCGTCAATTCTTGGGGACGCGATCGACTACATCGTGGGCCTGCAGAGGCAGGTGAAGGCGTTGCAGGACGAGCTGGAGGACCCCAACCCGCCGGCGGACAACCACCACCTGCAGCCCGGCGACTACCCCAAAGCCCCCGACGTCCTCATCGACCACCTGCCGCCGGCGAGCCTAGTCGGGCTCGACAACGACGACGCCTCGCCGCCCAACAGCCAGCAGCAGCTAGCCGGCGGCGGCAGCAAGAGGCCACGGGGAAAGGAGGCAGCGGCCGACGACAAGGGCGGGCACGACATGGAGCCGCAGGTGGAGGTGCGGTTGGTGGAGGGGAATGAATTCTTCCTGCAGGTGCTGTGCGAGCACAAGGCCGGCCGCTTCGTCCGGCTCATGGACGCCATTAACGCGCTCGGCCTCGAGGTCACCAACGTCAACGTCACCTCCTACAAGAGCCTCGTCCTCAACGTCTTCCGCGTAGTGGTAAGTACTCAATGTTCGCCATTGCCGCGCGCGCTCATACGTACGTGCATGCACATGTCTGAATTATGATTGATTTGCAGAGGAGGGACAACGAGGTGGCGATGCTGCCGGACAGGGTGAGGGACTCGCTGCTGGAGGTTATTGAGTTGACGCGGGAGACGTACGACGGCGTGTGGTCGTCGGCGCCGCCGCCGGACGTAAGTCCGGACAGCATCGACGGGCATGCGATGCCGGCAGGAGATCATTACCAGCAGCAGCAGCACGAAGTACTTGGCGGCTATCACCAGCATCTGCAGTATCTCGCGCTTGATTGATTATTTACTAGCTAGCCCGAACGATCGTTCCAATAATAAAGGGCTATTTTAATTAGTAATTAATTCTGTGATCGATTGCTAAACTTAATGGAATTTTTGTTTAAAATAATATATATTTAATAAAAAATTACAGAAATAATATGCCAAAAATAAAAATAACAGATATGCACACCTATCGCAATTCCAAATTGCGACAGGCTCTCTGTCGCAATTGCTGTCGCAATTTGGAAACGCATTGTATCTCGCCCCAACAATTAGCGACAGGCTCTCTGTCGCAATTTCAAATAGCGACAGAGACCTGTCGCAATTTTAAAATGCGACAGATGTGTAGAACTGTCATTTTTATTTTCGGCATATTATTTCTGTAGTTTTTCATTAAATATATATTATTTTAAACAAAAATTCAAACTTAATGGATATATTTTTCTTTTTTCCTGTCTTGTATTTTTTTTTCTTTCGTCGGTTTAATGATGACAAGTTTGACTAGAGGACAGAAGAATGAAGTTCAATCATTTTGTTGCTTTTGGGTGAAATTAATTTGATATTTTGGTTAATTTTTCAAGTCCTGGTTATTTTTGCTAGGATCAATTTCCACTTATTCAGGACTACGGATCGAAGCGACAAATTGTCGTTACAACACAAGAGTTAAATAGGCGATCCACTAGTGCAACTGAGTAACAACATTTGCTGTACAGAATTGTAATATTGGTTTTATCGGTTAGAAATCATAGATTAATCTTCCGTAGACTCGACTGATTTTAAAAACTAAAATTTAAGGGATTTCAGTAGAATTCTAATTAATTGGAACAAATCTCACGTCTATCTAGATTCGGATTTTAAAACCGTTACTACAAAAACCGCTCAAAATTCAAATTCAAAACTGAAAAACCGCTTAAAATCTGTTAGAAACTGAAGGGTTAAGAAATTAAAAAAAATTCAAAACAGTATCGGTTTTCAACAAAAATCACGATTTTTCATGAAAAACCACTTGGTTTTCGTTGAAAACCAACTGACCAATTGAATGTTCCTAAAAACGGCTTTCGAGCAGTTTTTGACAAAAGCCACGTTTTTTTAGCGGTTTTCAATGCATAAATTTTTTCAAAAATTTTGAATTTTTTTTAATTAAACCGGTTTACCGAGTGGTTTTTGATCTCGAACCGCAACGGTAAGACCGAAAACCGCAGTTTTCAAGCGATTTTCCTGGTCCAGATAGATGATTTGTGTTCTTTCCTCTCTAACTCCCGAGCACATACGACGCGATCACCCTTTTGATTGCTGCCCTGCTTGCTAAGCAGTGATGGCACTAGGGAGCTCACCACCCTTCTCCTCCTTTTGACATCTTTTTGCTAGCACCTCCGCCACATCCATCCTTGCCACACCACAGTGGTCTTCTCCGTTTCGGTCATCCACTCTAACACCTCTTCCTTGTTTGTTGCCTTCGGCAATAGGGAGGCAACGTGCATCTTGACGTAATGAGGGGGTGTTCGGCATCAAGGGCAATTGGTGCCGGCAAAATGGTTGTGTTGGAGCGGCACGACGCACGCGAAGCTTAGCTCGGCGTCACCGGAGACAAGTTGATCGGTGCATGAATCATGCAGCCAATTCAAAGGTGAGAAAAATAACTGAAATTATAAAAAATAAATTGTTAGTTACAGGTTGTATAGGAATTCCGTTAAAAAAGAAAAAGGAAAAAAAGGGATTAACAGCTCTTCGCAAAAAAGAAAAAGAAATTAAGGTGTGCTGACTGCTGAGCTGACCGTTGGATCAGGTGATCCAACGGCCTCACCACTCCGTCTCCCGTCCTCTGCTCACTCCTCGGTCCTAGGTTGTTCACCGCCGCAAACCCAAGCACAGCAGATCACCAGACGGCGATCGGGATGACGAAGGCGGCAGCGTCGGACGGCTTATACGAGCCAGCCCTAATGGTGTCGGTTGCATGTCGGTCGAGCTCGCCGATCAAGAAAAGGAATTCAGGCCGGAAGAAGGAAACAGAAGAGAAGTCAGTAGAGTAAGCTGTGTGGAAGACGTCTTCACTAAGGCAATCAAGGGTGGATATGCAAGCTTAGGAAAGGGATAAGTGTAATCCAAGGGCTTGTAATACAAGTAGTAATTACTGAGAATAGTAATTTCGTTTGTCGTTTACTGTTGTCGGTAAGAGTTAAACTGTAAAAGCTATCGCTGTAAAAGTGAAACTCAGGCGTATATAAGCCGAACTCTAACAGAAAAGGGAATCGAATCTTCATTTCCCAAATAGCTTTCTTGCTCGATAAGTTGTAGTTCCTCTTAGCGTCAGGTCTGTATTCAATTTCTTCGTGCCCAGATTGTATCGTTTGATGCAAGGCCTGACAAAGGTATCAGAGCGCGTGTATGATCTTTGGATTTGAAGTCAGATCAGTGGTGGTTGGTCGCGATTTTAGATCGTGATCGTAAAATCCCAACACTGAGGCCAGGCGCAGAGTCTAGCCCTGATAATCACCGAGGTGAAAAGGGGATTCATGGTGGTGACTACTCGATCGCAAGAAAACATGATGGGAAGAGATGATCTAGTGGAAGTAAAGGCGGAGATTGCAGTGATCAAGGAAGACTTAGCAGATCTGAAGGCTTTGAAGACGGATTTTCAAGAAATGAAGGAGATCCTCAAGAAGATGTGTCAATCTAGTCCGATGGTGGAAGAGAACCAAAACCGAGCCAGTGGATCGGGAACTGAAGAAGTGGACGCGGGTGTGGGGGCGACTGATCTGTTGTAAGTTCAACCTTCATTAGTTATGGTTTTGGTGTTAATGACAAATCTAATATTGTGTTTATCCCCTAATGCGATATTGTTATTAATGACGAATCTTATATCGAGACTAACTTGTTTATTTAGAATATCTTTGGTTAGTCTCATCGCATTGAAAAATGGAAAACCCAAGGTATGTGTGCGTATTTATCTTAGTATTAGTTGCATACTTTGGAGTCAAGTTAAAATATGAATGTCCCCATTATATTAACCACAAATGTGCATCATGTTCCCAATCCATATATTACATGGATGCACATACTTAGAGGGAGTTTGTAGTTTAACTTGAAAGTCTCTTTGTATTGATCGATTCTTTATTGATACACATAAGGATCAAGACAAAGAAACTAAATCCTTGAGTATATATTTGAATTGCCTAGTCATAGTATACTCATGGTAATATAGGATATACTCCAATGTGATTAAATTGAATATGTGCATAGTATATCCAAGTCAATCATACTTATGCACATATACATGTGGGGTGTATTCTATAGTCGATGACTTAGAGTAATGACCATTTCCATATAGCTTACACATAATGGATCATTACCTCTCATCAACATGAGTGTATGAAAACTTGTGTAGTTAATATATACTCATATCAATTTAAATGATAATTTAAATTGAGTTCATTTGTCTTGTTAATCATTAACGAACACTTCATCATGTGTTGATGGTGTTCCGTGATTAATTGAGGACAAATGAATAGTTCTTAAGTATAATAAAGCATGAGTTGCATTATTGTACTTAAGGCACAATTAAATCATTCAAATTGTTTTAGGTTGTGGTCAATTGATCTAAAGGCATCCATTATGTGTTAATGGAGTGCAACAGATAATTGAGACAACCATGCATCTTGGACTAACTATTTGTATGAGTTGTGATTAAGTTAGGTCCAAAGATGGATGAGATGATGAGAACGGGACAAAGACGGCATCATGAGTTGATGGGCGTCAAGAGAAGATCCCGAAGTCAAAGAAGAAGAGTCGAGTGAAGATCCCGGGGGAGTATCAAAGTGATGATCATAAAGACCCCAAAGGGGATTGCTTGCGTGCGGCGGCGAAGGTATAATTAGATAGGCTAAGGACTTTGTAGTATTTGAGTCTAAGGTTTTTATTGCCGTTCTATTAAGAGGGGTTGTCTCCTAGCTTGAGCTTCATCATGTGTTGATGATCTCAATCCGCGTTCACTCGAGCTCAAATCTTATTTGATTTGGTTTTTGCATTTAGGTTAACCATTTGGCATGTGTTGCGAATGGGTTAAGCTTGTGCTTGGTTGTTGTTTGGTTTATGCTCTGATTTGCATGTGTTGCAAAGAGGAAGAGCATATGCATTTGGTTTTCGCATTATGCTTTGATTTGCATGTGTTGCAAATAGGATAAGCTAATGCGTTGGCTTTTGTGTGAAGTTCACTTTTGCATGTGTTGCATTAGTTGAAGCTTCATGCTTTGGTTTCGCAAAATATCTTTATAAAACCTTGGTGTTGCTTGGAGCTAAGTTTTGCATGTGTTGCGAAAGGAGAGAGCTCAAGCATGATTTTATGTTGTGTGCTTGTATGGAGCTAGAGGCTTGCATGTGTTGCGAGTAAAGAGCTCATACGTGTGATTTGGTTTTAGTTGAAGTTTGGTTTTGGTGTTGCATGGGACTAGAGAATTGCATGTGTTGCAATTAGAGAGTTCATGCATCTTGATTTTATGTTGCTTGGAGCTAGACTTTTGCATGTGTTGCAAAGAGTAGTGCTCAAGCATGAAATGTGTTTATTATGTTATTTGCAAGTTCACAGCGAATAAACCGAGGTTTATGAGTCCGAATTTCGAGAGCATGTGAGTAGGGCTTGCAACGGGTGTTGGCAAGTTGACTGGGTCTCGTGTTGACCTTCACATGGCTAGGGGGATTAATCTCATAAACTCAAGTTTGATTTGCTTAATACGTTTTGCAAATAGTTCTTGAGTTGGTTGCGAAATGCGTTTTCGCGATTTGGTTTGAATTCTTTGAGCATGAGCTAAGTTGGTGCAAATGTGTTTTGCACGTGTGTATGATCATGTGTTGATCATCTAGAGGCTCAAAGAATGGGTTTCGGTTTTCGGAGAAATGATTTTGGAGTTGAATCAGTTTTTCTCCTGTGGCCGGCACTCTTAGAAGGCATGGGCGTAGTACCGTTAGCGCTTGACTACTAGGGCCTAAGCCGCCGGTAGCTTTTTGGCAGAAGGTTGTTTTTGATGTTAAGTGTTGGCCGGTACTACCGGGGCTTGAGGGCGGTAGTACCGCAAGTGCGGTACTACCGGGTATTAGCCGCCGGTAGCTATTTTACTGATCTTGCAAAGGTTTGTGGCTCAAGAGGCCAAGCTATCACTACGATGGGAGCGGTAGTACCGCAAAGTCGGTACTACCGGCCCTTAGAGGGCGGTAGTACCGGATTTAGAGCCGTTAGCCGACCGTTGGGGCTACGGGCGGTACTACCGGCCCTTAGAGGGCGGTAGTACCGCAAAAGGCTGTTTTCGCCCAATTTGCCCCCCAACGGCTAGTTTTGGCATGGTGGCTATAAAAGGAGGCCTTGGGGGTGTTGGGGCAGGGTTGTTGCTGTGTGTAGGAGTTGTGTGCATGTGTTGCTCTTCTCCATTTGCCTCTTGAGCTTAAGAGTGAGACTAATTGCATGTGTTGCAATTAGGAAGTGATTTGAGAGCCTCTTGTGCATGTGTTGCACTTGAGGGAGGCCTTGTGCATGTGTTGCACTTGGTGATCACCGGGAGCGCATGTGTTGTGCTCGGTGAAGTTCAAGTGAAGGAGCGGCTTGTTTCTCTTGGAGGTTGCCGACTCCTAGACGGCGTAGGCGTCGTGCGCGGGAGCTCTCAAGGTGTGAGAAGCCCCGGCAAGTTTGTGAAGGTTCGGGTTGAGCCTACGCGCAAGCGTGAAAAACCACGACTAGTGGAAAGAGGCGGGTGCTCGAGCGGGAGCCGGTCCAAGTGGTTGGGCTTGCCTCAACGTGGACTAGGGGAGACCGGCAAGTCTCCGAACACCACGGAAAAACATCATTTGCCTCTTGTCTCTTTTACTTTCAAGTATTTACATTTCTAGTATATTGTTCAATTGCTTGATTGTAATAGAATTGCTTAGTATTAATTGATTGATCAATTTAGCAATTCTAGTTTAGAGACATATTTTAGTTAGTGCACTAGTGAGCCTAGTTGATTTAGGCTTTAATTGTCAAAACCTATTTATCGCTTCGCATATATATATTTGATTAGGTTTTGACATAGGGTTGATTAGAGCGAATTATTTAGTAAGCGATCGAATTTCTTAAAACGCCTATTCATCCCCTCTAGGCGCATCCTCGACCCTACATCTGTCTGCCCTGCTTGGAATACGTAATGAATCGTAATCCTTGCTTTAAGTTTGGGTCAAGGTGAAAGAAGAATGGAGAAAAGTTCTTGTGATAATCAATTCATAGGGAGCCTCACCCGTTTGTGTCGAGTGTAGTTTTGAATTTAACCAAGGAAATAGACCACCGGTGAATCTTAACTCCACCAGCAACATGGGGAGTAAACAGATCTGGACACCAACAGCAATATGGATGTTCAGTGAACGAGAAGAGTATCTGTAGCATGTGGAACAATTATGGTGGGAGACCATATCGAGAAGGGGTCCAATGGATAGATGGTCAAACCCATCGATTATGGGAGAGACTAACAATCACCGCTATTACATGGAGGCAGTGATTAAGGGACCAAGACTAGAAATACCCAAATTTGAAGGAGTATTGAATTGGCTCAAGCAATGTGAGAAGTTTTATGAAATTTCTAGCACACCTCCGGAGCAATGGGTAAACCTAGCCACGGCACATCTGACTGGTAGAGCAGCCACGTGGTTCAAGGGAATCGATATTCATAGTCGGTTGTTGACATGGCCGCAATTTGGAGCAATGATCTGTGATCGGTTTTCTGGCTTATCAGCTCATGAAGCTGTGGAAGGGTTATTAAACATCAGACATCAGACTTCAATGTCTGATTACATTGACCGATTTGAAGAGTGTATGGCCCTAGTCAAGAGAGACCACTCGTACTTGCAAGAACACTTTCTTTTGAGCTGCTTCATAGGGGGCTTGAAAGGTGAAATCAAACATGATGTAAGCGGCCAGAGACCCCAAGGCTTGATGGAGGGATATTGGTATGCAAGAGTGTATGAAAAATCGGCAATTGCAAAAAAGAGTCAAATGAATACCCAGATCAATTCGAACAAGTTCAGAGGAAACACCAACAAATTCATTCAGATTGGGAACAAGCAGAACAATCGTAACAATGCAGATAACACATTGCCAGAGCGGAACAAGAATCCATGCTGGTACTGTAAAGAACAGTGGAGCCCATCCCACAAATGTAAAATCAAGAAAGCATTACATGCTTTGCTAATGAGGGGAGAAGAAGAGGAAGAGATAAATGAGCAAGAGAACAAAGAAAGTGGGGTGGATAGTGAGTTCGTAACAGCACCAGGAAGTCCAGCAATTACTAGCCCGCAAACAAATACTGAGCAGTTGATGCTGATTTCTATTCAGGCAGCTACTGGAATCATTGGAATTCCCACATTTACGTTGCTCATGAACATTGGAGGCGTTAAGGCAGTGGCTCTGGTGGATAGCGGCAGTACAAACTCATTCATTGATTATGAATTAGCTCTCAAAGCTCATTGGCCTCTTAGATACAGCACAACTAAGAAGGTGGCAGTAGCTGGAGGGGGAGAGCTGAAATGTGATGCCATGGTGGATGATCTGGACTATATCATACAAGGCACCCGGTTCAGGAATTCTTTTAATCTGTTGCCGTTAAAAAACTATGATCTCATTCTTGGGGCCGACTGGATTTTTGAACACAGTCCAGTAGGTTTGGATCTGAAGCAGAGGCAGTTGTCGATATGCAAAGGGAACAAAATTATCCAGTTTCAAGATTATACGAATCCTCCAGAGAAATGTAATATCAAGGCAATGAAGATGGAGAAAATGATGAGAAAAGGGATACTTGGATACATAATACAAGCGCAATTCATGATGGAAGTGACCGAGAAGAATGAGCACTGCATTCCAGCAGATTTCGAGGAAGTTGTGCAACAATTTGCTGAAGTGGCTGGGGAGCCACAAGGTCTACCACCAGAGAGGGACTGTGATCCTGCAATTCACTTAAAGCCCGGTGCTGAACCACCAAACCTTAGACCTTATAAGGTTCCACACTATCAGAAGGAAGCAATGGAGAGTCTCATCCATCAATTGCTAGCAAACCATGAAATTCGAGAGAGCATTAGTCCGTATGCAGCTCCGGCCGTGATGGTGAGGAAAAAAGATGGATCATGGAGATTATGTGTGGACTATCGGCAACTAAATTCATTAACTATAAAAAACAAGTTTCCGATGCCAGTTATTGAAGATCTTTTGGACGAGCTTCATGGGGCTGAATTATTCACTAAGCTAGACTTGAGATCCGACTATCACCAAATAAGGATGAGAAAAGAAGATATTCACAAAACTGCTTTCAAAACTCACCTTGGCCACTACGAGTACCTGGTAATGCCTTTTGGGTTATCTAATGCTCCAGCTACGTTTCAAGCATTGATGAACTCTATTTTTGCTGGTCATTTGAGAAAAGGAATATTGGTATTTTTTGATGATATTTTGATATATAGCAAGAGCAAAGAAGAACATAAGAAGCTGCTGAAAGAGGTCTTGAAGATCTTAAAAGAAAACAACTTAAAGGTTAAACTCAGTAAGTGCATTTTTGTCACAACTCAAGTTGAGTATCTTGGGCATATCATTGATGGAAATGGAGTATCAACCAATCCCAAGAAGATCTTGGATGTACTTAATTGGCCTAAGCCTAAAAGTCTCACCCAGTTAAGGGGGTTTTTAGGGCTTACGGGTTATTATAGAAGATTTGTGAAGGGATATGGAGTGATATGCAGACCTCTGTTCGATATGTTGAAACGAGATTCATGGAAGTGGGAAGACGCACAAACAAAGTCGTTTGAAGAACTCAAGAGAGTAATGACTAGTTGTCCTGTGCTTGCACTTCCGGATTATGAACAGCCATTCATAATTGAAACTGATGCGTGTGGATCTAGTATTGGAGGAGTGTTGATGCAGACTGGAAGGCCCATTGCATATTTTAGTAAAGTACTGGGTCCTAAAGCTTATGCACAATCAGTCTACCATAAAGAAGCCTTGGCTATCTTAGAAGCACTTAAGAGATGGAGACATTACTTCTTGGGAGGCAAATTGATAATCAAGACTGATCAAAAAAGTTTGAAATACATGACCTCTCAACGGCTGACAGAGGGAATTCAGCACAAGTTGCTATTGAAACTCCTTGAATTTGATTACCAGGTGGAATATAAGCAAGGGAAGGAGAATATAGCTGCTGATGCCTTGTCCAGGAGGGATAGTTACTCTAATGAAACAGCTGAATCATGTCAAGCTATAGTTACAATCTCACCTGACTGGATAGAAGATGTTAAAGCTAGCTATATTGATGATGAGTATTGTAAGAAGATATTGGAAGAGGTACAAATAGCCAGAACTACTAACGGCCAATACTCATTAAGAGCAGGAGTGCTGAGATACAAGGGAAGAATTTAGGTTGGTGAAAAAGGAGAGCTAAGGCAGAAAATTGTGACAGACTTCCATTCATCAAAGTTTGGAGGACATTCTGGGGTGCGGGCTACTTATCATCGGATCAAAAGGGTGTTCTATTGGCCCAGATTGAGAAGAGAAGTCGAGAGAATAATAGCTGAATGTCCGGTGTGCCAAATCACAAAACCAGAACATGTACACAGTCCCGGGTTGTTGAATCCACTGGAAATTCCAGAGATGGCCTGGACACACATATCAATGGACTTTGTAGAAGGGCTACCAAAGTCAAAAGGTAAGGATGTCGTCCTGGTAGTTGTGGACCGGCTGACTAAGTACTCTCATTTCATTGCCATGTCGCATCCCTATACCGTAGAGCAAGTAGTTCAAGTTTTCTTGGAGAACATCATGAAATTGCATGGAGTTCCAGTGGCTGTAGTCACTGATCATGATAGAGTATTCACAAGCAAATTCTTTACTGAACTAGTGAAGGCAATGAACATATCCTTGCGCATGAGCACCGCTTACCATCCTCAAAGTGATGGCCAAACGGAAAGAGTGAATCAGTGCTTAGAGGCATATCTGAGATGCATAAAACCCAAGGAATGGTATGATTTATTGGCAACAGCAGAATGGTGGTACAATACATCTTACCACACATCCCTGAAGTGCACACCTTTCCAAGCTCTATATGGTTATCCTCCTCCTCAAGTGGGTGAGTTTGCAATACCAGAAGGCATAACTGAAGAGGTTAGGAATGTTCTCAAACAGAGAGAAGAAATGCTTCAAAATCTTAAGCGAAATCTGCAGCAGGCGCAAGAGAGGATCAAATATTTTGCAGATAGGCTCAGAACGGAAAGGGAACTTGAAGTGGGTGACCTAGTGTACCTGAAGATCCAACCTTATCGCCAAAATGCATTCGGTCTGAGGGGATCACTTAAACTTCGGTCCAAGTTCTACGGACCGTTTAAAATTCTGGAAAGGATTGGAAAGGCTGCATACCGGTTGCAATCACCAGAGGATGCACAAATTCACCTGGTGTTCCATGTGAGTCAGCTAAAGAAGCATGTGGGTTCTCAGGCTGTGCTGTTGGCTAGTGTTCCTCTGGTGACTGAGAAGGGACAGATAAAAACTGAACCTCTGAATGTTTTGGATCGCAGACTGGTACCCAGAAAGGGAATCCCTACAGCGTAGTGGTTGATACAATTTCTCAACATTGACTACTTCCCACAACAGTGTTTTTGTTGCTTTGTGTTCTTCGTTAGTCCCAACTATAGATTGTTCGTGGTGACCGACTCTGTTATTTTTCAATTTTTGAGTATATTTGTAATGACCCTCCTTTTTGATGCGAAATACTAAGAAAGATAATCTATGTGCATACAGTATTAGTAGGTGGAGTAAAGCGGTGACAACAGAGGTCTACATATCTCTTCCTTCGGCGGGAAAAGAAAGATGTGGCATGGTTTTCTCCAAGCTTAGCTGGCGAGAGAATGGTGAGCTGTGACAGGGCATGGAGTGGGTCATTTCATGGCAACAGGTCATCTTAACATTGAATCTGTGGCTTGATCGATGCTACAAAGAGGAAGAGGCAGCGGCAATAGAGCGCAACACGGTGTGAATGTCGATTCGGTCTTATAGGCGGCATTGAGGAGAGGCATAGCAGTTGGCTTGAAAAGGAGGGAGCATTGCTGGGTTCGAGCGGCATGAAGAGCGATAATGGCGGTGCAATGTAGCAACAAGGCATATGGCCATGGTTCAAATTTTACGCCGATTTTTGCGAAATTTCGGTTTCGGCCCCTCGAATTTATATATCCTGGCGAATTGAAAATTTGAAAAATTTGATTTTGCTACAGTAAATGCTACAGTAATTTCAGGAAATTTGCGAAATTTCGGGTTTGGAAGTCCGGATTTTCAATTTTTTGGCCGGATTTGAACGGAATGGGTGCAATAACCCTTAAGAAAGTCTTGTTCCATGAAAATTTGATGAAAAACTAATTTTTGAGATTTTTTAAAATTTGGGCAGAAATGTTGTCAGATTTTAAAAAATTGTAAAAGCCTGATAATCATCTGAAAAAATTATGATACCATCTCCTTTTTCTTGGAATCATATACAAAAATTTTCAAAATAATTTAACATCATTTGTTATCTTAAAAAATCAAAAACAGAATGGACATAATTGGGACAGTAAATTTTAGATTTTTATAAATTTTCTCGAGTGTGATCATCATCTAAAATTTTTATGACAGATTAAGCACTTCCTCAGTACCATTCTATAAAATTTTCAAAAAATTTAAACATTCTTCGTTTGCTCAATAAAATCTATAAATGCAGTAAGCACTAAACTTAATTTGCTGTATTATATTTTAAAAATCAAAGAGAGAAAGAACATAAATGGCACTGTGTCTTCTACGAATTTTATAAATTCACTGGAGCATGATCATGATTCCAAATTTTTATGAGATATTAAACATTTACTTGCCACCCTTATGTCAAATTTTTAAAAAATTTAAACCTTTTGTATTGCTAAATTAAATCTATGTATTGATCATCGGCCTGTTAACAGGATAATAGTACTGTTTGCATTTTTTAAAATTCATGACACTTGATCATCATATGAAAATTTTATGAAAATATTATGGATGTGTCAGGACCATACAGAAAAATTTTCAAAATTTTACAAGTGCGTTTGTTTTAATTTTCATTCGAATGAAACTTGCGCTCAGGGCTTTACCAAGACAGTACCAATGTTTGAATTTTAAAAATTCCCCACATTTGATAATCATCTGAAATTTTTACTGAAATATAATAAGTGTGTCAGGAATCTCCACAAAATTTCAAAATTTTATAACTTAGTTTGTACTATTTTTCATCAAGTTCAAACTTACCGATCAACGTTCATCGGGACAGTACCAATGTTTCAATTTTTTAAAATCCACAGAACTGATAATCTCCTGAAAATTTTATGAGAACATCTCTAATGTGTCAGGAACCTACAAAAAATTTCAAAATTTTTAGACATCGTTTGAACTAATTTCCATTCAGTTCATTTCAGCGAAATTTCGGAAAATTTAGCGAAATTCGGAAATTTAGCAAAATTTAAGTATTTTCACGAAATTTAGGAAATTTCAGCCCGGAACAAACCGGATTTGAATTTTGAATTTTGAATTTTGAATGTCCTCCGTCGAAAAAAAGAAATTTAGTCGAAATTTCGGATTTGAGAGGCAAACCCTTTCTGAAGCGAAATTTTGAACCCTGCACATACGCAGCGCGGTGCGATGCTGTAGCCCTTCATATGCCATGGCAGTGGTTTGGATGGAATTGGGTTGCCATGGCAAGAGTCAGAGTAGGAGTAAGGCGGTGCAGGGTATGGTATGGTCAAGTTAGGTTCTGGACAAATGAGGTTCATGCATTTAATTGAGCTATCTATCAAAGTTGAAAATTTTCCACACTTTTTTGCGCTAGTTTTCAAGGCAATATTTATCTTATCTTGGAAATTTCAGAGCACGATCATCGTGTATGATTTTATAAATTTCTGACAAGATTGGTATTTCAGATAATTGTTTTCTATTTTCAATTTTTCTGAGGTCTCAAATGTGTTTTTTATATGAAACTTTTGTGTGTGTTTCTAATGGTTTGTAGGGATACCATAAACATTTCGGATGATGATCAATCCTATAGAATTTTTTAAAAGTTTGATATTGATAATGTTTCTTTTAAATTGATTCTATTTTTGATTTTCTAAATGTAACAAATTAGGTTATTTATTTTTGAAACTTTTTCTGAAGGGTATTTTCATGTTGTGCATGATTTTATCAAAATTTCAGAGGATAATATTATTCATATATTTTTTTAATTAAATCTTACAGGGGTACTGTTCTTAGTCACCTATCACTGTTTTTAATTTTACATCCATGGTAAATGTATTCAAATTCCTATGAAACTTTTTAAGTCAGTTACTTTGATTATGTAGATGATACTCTAAAATCTTAAAGGATGATCATGCTTTGATATTTTTAAACAATTCTATCAATGTCTATGATCTTTGTTTTCAAATACTGTTTTTAACTTTCCTAATGCACTAAATGCATTCCAAATTTTTTGTGATTATTCTGGAGATGGATTAGTGTTTATCTAATTTTTTTAGATTTTACTCTTATGTGATTTTTCAATTAAAATCCAAGAAAAAAATTAGAAAAAGTGAAATTTCAAAACTAAATCATATTTTAAACCTAAATTTTTATTATATCCATTTTCAAATTTCAAAATTTTATTTTATCTGTTTTTGAATTTTTCGGGATGTTACAATATTTAAAAGTACAATGTGTTGCCTTGATTTGTGCATCTCTTGCCTTTTGTTATATTTGCCTCAAAATAATAACCTGAAATAAAAATACTGCACATATTTCCAACACAGTTTGGCATTTCCCTTGATCGGTTCAGATTGCTCTGATTGCGCAAAGAACAAAAGACTTCACAGTATTTGTTGTAATCGTTTTTATTTCCAATTGATTAAGCTTCATTGTTGTAATCATATAGGACTGATCAGTAGTTCTGCACAGGATGAATTTCCTCGGCGTGAAAAAAAAGAAGAGAAGGAAAACTCTGACTCCTGAAACAGCAGGTTGTAAACTGCTGCTCTTATCCTGTAAACTGCTCCTCTTATCATACTCTGCAACTATCAGCTGAGAAGCAGCACCTAGTTGTGGCAGTTTGGCACTAGCATACATTGCTTCTAACGGAGGAAGTACTCAATTCAGTCCAGTAGCACGCATGTACTATACATTCACCATGATGCAATTCCTGAAGATCTAGACTTCCGAATTCTGGCCATGTGTCTCTTCGAAAAAAATTCTGGCCATGTCTCCTATCGACTCTGCGTATCAGAAGCTGCTATGGCCAGTTTTCTTATTTGTACTAGAATATTTTTCTTTGATTTAGCCATAACTTTTTATTATAGATTTGATTCACGAATGGTTTTGCCAATAGCTTATTAACGATGAGAGTAATATAATGATATAAGTCGCCAATAAGCAGCCATATAAATGAGATTTTATTATTAATTTGCTGAATGTGTGTAAAGATTTACTATCGTATAGACTACAAAGGTTCATTGAGCCCTCGACATGACACACACACACGAGATTTCAACAGCTTATGAGCCTGTAAAATAGCAAAATCTTATAACACCCTATATAGATTTTACTATCATGCTAGAGAGTTCAACACCTATAATGCGATGCGTATAGTTATAAAATCTTATCACATACTCGATTAAATTGGTAGTACAATCTCATTAATACGTCGTTTATTAGCAAGACTTATATCATTATGTTCTCTAATCTATTAATAAACTAGTAGTAAAAACCATTAAGTAATCGAAGTTATCAATAAAAAGTTATGGCTAAATAAAAATATTCTACTACTAAGCAAAGAAATGTATTTACTAGTTGATTTGGCCATAACTGATTAACTTAGTCACACATAAGCGTATGTGGGCTGGTTTAAATGCTCATTATTCCTTTGTGGTAATTATGAGTTCGACCAATACGTCAAATAAGTAATATACACATAAATACAGATTAGTGCTTCTATATACACACACAAACATATACATATATATATACATATATATATATATATACATATATATATATATATATATATATATACATATATATATATATGGAGGTGGGAGTATGTACTCACAGAATACTTCTAAAACATACTTCCTATATGTACATATATATATATATATATATATATATATATATATATATATATGTGTATGATATATACGTGTACATATATATATATATATACTATATATATATATATAATGTAAAAGGAGTATATACATAAATTATGTTATAAAGAGAGACCATCATGAAATTTTTCATAGAACTCGCTTTGAAGTATCTTATAATTAGTATTAGAGTACACTCAAAAGCATAAAGATGTATAACAATATTATTTAAGTGATATACTTAAGAGTGAGAGTACGTGATTTCAGGAGTATAACCATTTTTCATGCTTTGCAATCCTTTCTGTTGCTTTTGTCCTTTTTATGTGAGTGTTGAACTGAGAACTCTGATGCGTGAACGATGTAGTATCGTTGCATCAGCAAATAGCTTACCAGCTAAGCTCTTTTCGATTCAACAACCTCTTACGTTTGCTGCAGCTTGCCAATGGGAAGGACCAGCTGTAGCCTGAATTGAGGCTCTGTGTCACCCTGTGTCCCTGTCCATCTGAACTAGCTCAGTTAGCAAAATTATATGCATGCCCTCCCAGATCGCAAGGCTCTTGCTTTGATTGCAAGTTGTTAATTTCATTCATGACTCATGAGAAAGTGGTTGTGTGCACATTTTATCCCCATGATACATGTAGTATACCAAAATTGTCCTTGCATAGATACATGGAACTCACTAAAACTGAAAGTTGTATAGGTATTGGACAACAACATTTGTGCAATGTTTTATAGCCATCAAGATCCAGCTGATCAAACAGAAAACAACTCACACCTTTCTTGCGACTCACCTAATCACAACAACCTTCACAGCATCGTAGGTGCAGTAATTGAGTAAACAAGGTTTGCATCAAACTAATCTTCAGATTTCACTACAAAATTCCATTTCTGATTTGGAAGATCCTGGGGCTAATTTCAGAGAAACATACACATGTGTCCTATATATACACATGATGCATAGTCCTGCAGTAGAAATGATTCTTCAGTTAGCGATAGCTTTCAGCTGATTCCTTTCTTTTCCCTCTGTTGATCACTGCCACATTTCCTCACCGCGTTCAGAGAGATCACCAGGAAGCCAGAAAGGTAGCTTTCTTTTCCCCGCTTAATGCCAGAAATTCCCAAGACATTACCCTAGATATCCTCCCGGTGGATCAGAAGACTACAGTTTTGTCTCTTGCATTACTTGTAGATAGAAGTTACCTATAGACTGTTTCAATTCGGACAAAAACGGTTGATTCTACTGCATTTGATGTTCTGCTCATGCATGAATAGTAAGTACTATTGGACGTTTGGGGTACAGTGAGTACATGAGCAGGTACAATGAGCCTGGCTGTCCCTTGCTGCAATCGTAGCCTAAAGTTTCTTGCAGCCTTTTCACATTGATGACATCAACAAATCCTATCCTGACAACAATAAAGAAAGCCTTGTGCATGCATGCCTTCACTGACAGATGCAACTGCCACTTACACGTCTTGCTTTGATGTGTGACTAGATCTCACTCCTAGGGTAAGCTGATCACTATTGCTCAGTCAGTGCCATGGGAGGAGGAGACCATCAGAGCATGAAGAGCATTAGCGCTGCTGCTGCTGCTCATGGAAGCGCCACTGTGGAGGCTGCATTGAGGCCTTTTGTTGGTCCAGATGCCTGGGACTACTGCATCTACTGGAGGCTGTCCCCTGACCAGAGGTGTGTCAGTGATCGATCTCTCTATTTTGATTCATGCAACCAAAGTGTGATCAATGATCCATTATTATCTCTGTAGCAATAACAATGACTCGCACAAAAATGGCAGGTTCTTGGAGATGGCAGGGTTCTGCTGCAGCAGTGAGCTGGAGGCACAGGTCTCAGCACTCGGCGATCTGCCTTCATCGATCCCACTGGACTCCTCCACAGGGTAAAATTAATCTAGTCAAATAAATCATCCACTAATTCTTCTTCCTAGATACTAGTATGATATTGCCATTTCACCTGCAGTTTCTTCTACTAGTTAATTAGTTCTGACTGCTTAAACCCTTAAATCTCTATCGATCGATCAGGATGCATGCGCAGGCATTTCTGTCCAACCAGCCGATTTGGCAGACCAGCCTATCAGAGCTCCCAAATTACTCCAATACTAGTGTAAGAAGCATGTATACACCCGTTGTTCAACTCCTACATAAATCATGCATTACTGAACTGAGTTTCACCGTCGATTGATTGCAGGAGCCTGTCGGCGGCCCGAAGACGCGGCTTCTGGTGCCCGTCGCCGGCGGCCTCGTCGAGCTCTTCGCCTCGAGATACGTGCGTACGCAAACCCTGAACCTACTACAACTATAATCCATTCCATTCCATGAGATGAGGGTTAGACAGTGATGGATCATCCGATCATGCATGTCAGTTAGCATAGGAGTAGTTAGAGAATGCAATTAATTCGAGCGAGCACATCATTTGCGTGAGCCAACGACACCCGAGGCTCCTCTTGCGGTTCATTACACGCAACACCCTTTGCATTTGCATGCATATATAGCCTGACTGAGAGCGACTGATCGGTGCATGCATGCATCAGATGGCGGAGGAGCAGCAGATGGCGGAGCTGGTCATGGCGCAGTGTGGCGGCGGCGGTGGCGACGATGATCATGGACAGGATGCTAGCCAGGCGTGGCCACCGGAGACGCCGGGATTCCCGTGGGACGCCGCCGACCAACAGCGGCTCTACGCGGCCTCGTCGCACAACCTGTTCGACGCCGCCGCCGCCGACCCGTTCTTGGCGGTGCAGGCTCCCGGTGTTGATGCCGTGAGCGACGCTGCTGCTGCGGGGTGGCAGTACGCGGCGGCGGGGAGCGAGCCGTCGGTGGTGGTGCAGAAGAAGCTGCACGGTGCGGCCGGCGGGGGGCGAACTGGCGGGGCGGAGTCGGGGTCGGAGGGGAGCGAGCTTCAGGGGGACCCGGACGACGACGTCGACGGCGAGGTACAGGGCCAGTCGGGAGGAGGGAAAGGCGGCGGGAAGCGGCAGCAGTGCAAGAACCTCATGGCGGAGAGGAAGCGGCGGAAGAAGCTCAACGACCGCCTCTACAAGCTCCGGTCGCTCGTCCCAAACATCACCAAGGTATCATCACATCAACGATCACCATGCATGTCCGCCAATTATTCTTGCATCTTGATTTGATTCTTGTTTGATCGATGTGATTGATTCCATCAGTTGTTCTTGATGAATTTATTTTAGATGGATCGCGCGTCAATTCTTGGGGACGCGATCGACTATCGTGGGCCTGCAGAGGCAGGTGAAGGCGTTGCAGGACGAGCTGGAGGACCCCAACCCGCCGGCGGACAACCACCACCTGCAGCCCGGCGACTACCCCAAAGCCCCGACGTCCTCATCGACCACCTGCCGCCGGCGAGCTAGTCGGGCTCGACAACGACGACGCCTCGCCGCCCAACAGCCAGCAGCAGCTAGCCGGCGGCGGCAGCAAGAGGCCACGGGGAAAGGAGGCAGCGGCCGACGACAAGGGCGGGCACGACATGGAGCCGCAGGTGGAGGTGCGGTTGGTGGAGGGGAATGAATTCTTCCTGCAGGTGCTGTGCGAGCACAAGGCCGGCCGCTTCGTCCGGCTCATGGACGCCATTAACGCGCTCGGCCTCGAGGTCACCAACGTCAACGTCACCTCCTACAAGAGCCTCGTCCTCAACGTCTTCCGCGTAGTGGTAAGTACTCAATGTTCGCCATTGCCGCGCGCGCTCATACGTACGTGCATGCACATGTCTGAATTATGATTGATTTGCAGAGGAGGGACAACGAGGTGGCGATGCTGCCGGACAGGGTGAGGACTCGCTGCTGGAGGTTATTGAGTTGACGCGGGAGACGTACGACGGCGTGTGGTCGTCAGCGCCGCCGCCGGACGTAAGTCCGGACAGCATCGACGGGCATGCGATGCCGGCAGGAGATCATTACCAGCAGCAGCAGCACGAAGTACTTGGCGGCTATCACCAGCATCTGCAGTATCTCGCGCTTGATTGATTATTTACTAGCTAGCCCGAACGATCGTTCCAATAATAAAGGGCTATTTTAATTAGTAATTAATTCTGTGATCGATTGCTAAACTTAATGGAATTTTTGTTTAAAATAATATATATTTAATAAAAATTACAGAAATAATATGCGAAAATAAAAATATGAGATATGCACACCTATCGCAATTCCAAATTGCAGCCAGGCTCTCTATGCATAATTCTTTATGCAAATTGGAAGCGCATTGTATCTCGCCCCAACAATTAGCAGACAGGCTCTCATCGCAATTTCAAATAGACGAGACACATGCAAATTTTAAATCTGACAGATGTGTAGAACTGTCATTTTATTTTCGGCATATTATTTCTGTAGTTTTTCATTAAATATATATTATTTTAAACAAAATCAAACTTAATGGATATATTTTCTTTTTCCTGTCTTGTATTTTTTTTCTTTAAATCGGTTTAATGATGACAAGTTTGACTAGAGGACAGAAGAATGAAGTTCAATCATTTTGTTGCTTTTGGGTGAAATTAATTTGATATTTTGGTTAATTTTTCAAGTCCTGGTTATTTTTGCTAGGATCAATTTCCACTTATTCAGGACTACGGATCGAAGCGACAAATTGTCGTTACAACACAAGAGTTAAATAGGCGATCCACTAGTGCAACTGAGTAACAACATTTGCTGTACAGAATTGTAATATTGGTTTTTATCGGTTAGAAATCATAGATTAATCTTCCGGTAGACTCGACTGATTTTAAAAACTAAAAATTTAAGGGATTTCAGTAGAATTCTAATTAATTGGAACAAATCTCACGTCTATCTAGATTCGGATTTTAAAAACCGTTACTACAAAAACCGCTCAAAATTCGAAATTCAAAAACTGAAAAAACCGTTTAAAATCTGTTAGAAACTGAAGGGTTAAGAAATTAAAAAAAATTCAAAACCGTATCGGTTTTCAACAAAATCACGATTTTTCATGAAAAACCACTTGGTTTTCGTTGAAAACCAATGACCAATGAATGTTCCTAAAAGCGGCTTTGGCGTTTTTGACAAAAAGCCACGTTTTTTAGCGGTTTTCAATGCATAAATTTTTCAAAAATTTTGAATTTTTTAATTAAACCGGTTTACGAGTGGTTTTGATCTCGAACATAGCGGTAAGACCGAAAACCGCAGTTTTCAGCGATTTTCCTGGTCCAGATAGATGATTTGTGTTCTTTCCTCTCTAACTCCCGAGCACATACGACGCGATCACCCTTTTGATTGCTGCCCTGCTTGCTAAGCAGTGATGGCACTAGGGAGCTCACCACCCTTCTCCTCCTTTTGACATCTTTTTGCTAGCACCTCCGCCACATCCATCCTTGCCACACCACAGTGGTCTTCTCCGTTTCGGTCATCCACTCTAACACCTCTTCCTTGTTTGTTGCCTTCGGCAATAGGGAGGCAACGTGCATCTTGACGTAATGAGGTGTTCGGCATCAAGGGCAATTGGTGCCGGCAAAATGGTTGTGTTGGAGCGGCACGACGCACGCGAAGCTTAGCTCGGCGTCACCGGAGACAAGTTGATCGGTGCATGAATCATGCAGCCAATTCAAAGGTGAGAAAAATAACTGAAATTATAAAAATAAATTGTTAGTTACAGGTTGTATAGAATTCCGTTAAAAAAGAAAAAAGGAAAAAAGGGATTAACAGCTCTTCGCAAAAAGAAAAAAAATTAAGGTGTGCTGACTGCTGAGCTGACCGTTGGATCAGGTGATCAGCGGCCTCCCACTCCTCCGTCTCCGTCCTCTGCTCACTCCTCGGTCCTAGGTTGTTCACCGCCTAAACCCAAGCATGCAGATCACCAGGACGGCGATCGGGATGTGCAAGGCGGACAGCGTCGGGCTTATCTGAGCCAGCCTAATGGTGTCGGAGGAGCATGTCGGGAAGCGGAGCTCGTGCGAAGAAGAAAAAGAATTCAGGCGGAAGAAGGAAAGCGAGAAGAGAAGTCGATAGAAGAGTAAGCTTGTGTGGAAGGCGTCTTCACTAAGGCAATCAAGGGTGGATATGCAAGCTTAGGAAAGGGATAAGTGTAATCCAAGGGCTTGTAATACAAGTAGTAATTACTGAGAATAGTAATTTCGTTTGTCGTTTACTGTTGTCGGTAAGAGTTAAAGCTGTAAAAAGCTATCATTTGTAAAAGTGAAACTTCGGTATATAAAGCGAACTCTAACAGAAAAGGAATCGAATCTTCATTTCCCAAATAGCTTTCTTGCTCGATAAGTTGTAGTTCCTCTTAGCGTCGGAGTGCTGTATTCAATTTCTTCGTGCCCAGATTATGTCGTTTGATGCAAGGCGACAAAAGTATCGGAGCGTGTATGATCTTTGGATTTGAAGTCGGATCGGTGGTGGTTGGTCGCGATTTTAGATCGTGATCGTAAAATCAACACGAGGCGGTATGATCTATACGATAATCACCGAGGTGAAAAGGGGATTCATGGTGGTGACTACTCGATCGCAAAGAAAACATGATGGGAAGAGATGATCTAGTGGAAGTAAAGGCGGAGATTGCGGTGATCAAGGAAGACTTAGCGGATCTGAAGGCTTTGAAGACGGATTTTCAAGAAATGAAGGAGATCCTCAAGAAGATGTGTCAATCTAGTCCGATGGTGGAAGAGAACCAAAACCGAGCAGATGGATCGGGCCCGAAGAAGTGGACGGGTGTGGGGGCGTGATCATTGTAAGTTCAACCTTCATTAGTTATGGTTTTGGTGTTAATGACAAATCTAATATTGTGTTTATCCCTAATGCGATATTGTTATTAATGCGAATCTTATATCGAGACTAACTTGTTTATTTAGAATATCTTTGGTTAGTCTCATCGCATTGAAAAATGGAAAACCCAAGGTATGTGTGCGTATTTATCTTAGTATTAGTTGCATACTTTGGAGTCAAGTTAAAATATGAATGTCCCCATTATATTAACCACAAATGTGCATCATGTTCCCAATCCATATATTACATGGATGCACATACTTAGAGGGAGTTTGTAGTTTAACTTGAAAGTCTCTTTGTATTGATCGATTCTTTATTGATACACATAAGGATCAAGACAAAGAAACTAAATCCTTGAGTATATATTTGAATTGCCTAGTCATAGTATACTCATGGTAATATAGGATATACTCCAATGTGATTAAATTGAATATGTGCATAGTATATCCAAGTCAATCATACTTATGCACATATACATGTGGGGTGTATTCTATAGTCGATGACTTAGAGTAATGATCATTTCCATATAGCTTACACATAATGGATCATTACCTCTCATCAACATGAGTGTATGAAAACTTGTGTAGTTAATATATACTCATATCAATTTAAATGATAATTTAAATTGAGTTCATTTGTCTTGTTAATCATTAACGAACACTTCATCATGTGTTGATGGTGTTCCGTGATTAATTGAGGACAAATGAATAGTTCTTAAGTATAATAAAGCATGAGTTGCATTATTGTACTTAAGGCACAATTAAATCATTCAAATTGTTTTAGGTTGTGGTCAATTGATCTAAAGGCATCCATTATGTGTTAATGGAGTGCAGCGAGATAATTGAGACAACCATGCATCTTGGACTAACTATTTGTATGAGTTGTGATTAAGTTAGGTCCAAAGATGGATGAGATGATGAGAGCGGGACAAAGGCGGCATCATGAGTTGATGGGCGTCAAGAAAGATCGAAGTCAAAGAAGAAGAGTCGAGTGAAGATCGGGGAGTATCAAAGTGATGATCATAAAGACCCCAAAGGGATTGCTTGCGTCTTGTGGCGAAGGTATAATTAGATAGGCTAAGGACTTTGTAGTATTTGAGTCTAAGGTTTTTATTGCCGTTCTATTAAGAGGGTTGTCTCTAGCTTGAGCTTCATCATGTGTTGATGATCTCAATCGCGTTCACTCGAGCTCAAATCTTATTTGATTTGGTTTTTGCATTTAGGTTAACCATTTGGCATGTGTTGCGAATGGGTTAAGCTTGTGCTTAGTTGTTGTTTGGTTTATGCTCTGATTTGCATGTGTTGCAAGAGGAAGAGCATATGCATTTAGTTTTCGCATTATGCTTTGATTTGCATGTGTTGCAAATAGGATAAGCTAATCGTTGGCTTTAATGTGAAGTTCACTTTTGCATGTGTTGCATTAGTTGAAGCTTCATGCTTTGGTTCATAAAATATCTTTATAAAACCTTGGTGTTGCTTGGAGCTAAGTTTTGCATGTGTTGCGAAAGGAGAGCTCAAGCATGATTTTATGTTGTGTGCTTGTATGGAGCTAGAGGCTTGCATGTTGTTGCGAGTAAAGAGCTCATACGTGTGATTTGGTTTTAGTTGAAGTTTGGTTTTGGTGTTGCATGGGACTAGAGAATTGCATGTGTTGCAATTAGAGAGTTCATGCATCTTGATTTTATGTTGCTTGGAGCTAGACTTTTGCATGTGTTGCAAGAGTAGTGCTCAAGCATGAAATGTGTTTATTATGTTATTTGCAAGTTAGTTGTCTTGAATAAAGCCGAGGTTTATGAGTCCGAATTCGAGAGCATGTGAGTAGGGCTTGCAGCGGGTGTTGGCAAGTTGTTTGGTCTCGTGTTGACCTTCACATGGCTAGGGGATTAATCTCATAAACTCAAGTTTGATTTGTATCGTTTTGCAAATAGTTCTTGAGTTGGTTCTTGAAATCGTTTTAGCGATTTGGTTTAATTCTTTGAGCATGAGCTAAGTTGGTGCAAATGTGTTTTGCTGCGTGTGTATGATCATGTGTTGATCATCTAGAGGCTCAAAGAATGGGTTTGGTTTTCGGAGAAATGATTTTGGAGTTGAATCAGTTTTTCTCTGTGGCACACTCTTGAGGCATGGGCGGTAATCATAAGTCTTGATACTACTAGGGCCTAAACCGCTTGATAGCTTTTTGCGAAGGTTGTTTTGATGTTAAGTGTTGGCGGTACTCTAGGAAGCGAAAGCGGTAATCTGCAAGTCTTGATTACTAGGGTATTAGCCGTGATAGCTATTTTGATCTTGTGATGTTCTTTGGCTCAGTGGTAAACTCTGGCTCGGTGGGCGGTAGTACATAAAATCGGTACTACTAGGCCCTTAGAGGGTAGTACAGTTTAGCAGATTAACCGGCAGATTGAGGCTCTGGTACTCTGAAGCCCTTAGAGGCGGTAGTACCGCAAAAAACATTGTTCAATTTGCCCCCAACGGCTAGTTTTGGCATGGTGGCTATAAAAGGAGGCCTTGGGGTGTTGGGGCAAGGTTGTTCTTGTGTGTAGGAGTTGTGTGCATGTGTTGCTCTTCTCCATTTGCCTCTTGAGCTTAAGAGTGAGACTAATTGCATGTGTTGCAATTAGGAAGTGATTGAGACCTCTTGTGCATGTGTTGCACTTGAGGAGGCCTTGTGCATGTGTTGCACTTGGTGATCACCGGGAGGCGCATGTGTTGTGCTCGGTGAAGTTCAAGTGAAGGAGCGGCTTGTTTCTCTTGGAGGTTGCCGACTCCTAGGCGGCGTGGGCGTCGTCTTGTGCGGGAGCTCTCAAGGTGTGAAAGCCCGGCAAGTTTGTGAAGGTTCGGGTTGAGCCTACAGCATAGCGTGAAAAACCACGACTAGTGGAAAGAGGCGGGTGCTCGGCGGAGCCGGTCCAAGTGGTTGGGCTTGCCTCAACGTGGACTAGGGGAGACCGGCAAGTCTCCGAACACCACGGAAAAACATCATTTGCCTCTTGTCTCTTTTACTTTCAAGTATTTACATTTCTAGTATATTGTTCAATTGCTTGATTGTAATAGAATTGCTTAGTATTAATTGATTGATCAATTTAGCAATTCTAGTTTAGAGACATATTTTAGTTAGTGCACTAGTGAGCCTAGTTGATTTAGGCTTTAATTGTCAAAACCTATTTATCGCTTCCGCATATATATATTTGATTAGGTTTTGACATAGGGGTTGATTAGAGCGAATTATTTAGTAAGCGATCGAATTTCTTAAAACGCCTATTCATCCCCCTCTAGGCGCATCCTCGACCCTACATCTGTCGTCTGTTGGAATACAGGTAATGAATCAGAATCCTGTTGCTTTAAGTTTGGGTCAAGGTGAAAGAAGAATGGAGAAAAGTTCTTGTGATAATCAATTCATAGGGGAGCCTCACCCGTTTGTGTCAGAGTGTAGTTTTGAATTTAACCAAGGAAATAGACCACCGGTGAATCTTAACTCCAGCCAGGCAACATGGGGAGTAAACAGATCTGGACAGCCAACAGGCAATATGGATGTTCAGGGAACGAGAAGAGTATCTGGTAGCATGTGGAACAATTATGGTGGGAGACCATATCAGCAAGGGGTCCAATGGATAGATGGTCAAACCCATCAGATTATGGGAGAGACTAACAATACTGGCTATTACATGGAGGCAGTGATTAAGGGACCAAGACTAGAAATACCCAAATTTGAAGGAGTATTGAATTGGCTCAAGCAATGTGAGAAGTTTTATGAAATTTCTAGCACACCTCCGAGCAATGGGTAAACCTAGCCACGGCACATCGGTGGTAGAAGCGACCACGTGGTTCAAGGGAATCGATATTCATAGTCGGTTGTTGACATGGCGCAATTTGGAGCAATGATCTGTGATCGGTTTTACGGCTTATCGACTCATGAAGGCGTGGAAGGGTTATTAAACATCGGACATCGACTTCAATGTCGATTACATTGACCGATTTGAAGAGTGTATGGCCCTAGTCAAGAGAGACCACTCGTACTTGCAAGAACACTTTCTTTTGAGCGCTTCATAGGGGGCTTGAAAGGTGAAATCAAACATGATGTAGCGGCGAGACCCCAAGGCTTGATGGAGGGATATTGGTATGCAAGAGTGTATGAAAAATCGGCAATTGCAAAAAGAGTCAAATGAATACCCAGATCAATTCGAACAAGTTCGGAGGAAACACCAACAAATTCATTCAGATTGGGAACAAGCGAACAATCGTAACAATCAGAGATAACACATTGCGAGGCGGAACAAGAATCCATCTTTGATCTTTGTAAAACGATGGAGCCCATCCCACAAATGTAAAATCAAGAAAGCATTACATGCTTTGCTAATGAGGAGAAAGAAGAGGAAGAGATAAATGAGCAAGAGAACAAAGAAAGTGGGGTGGATAGTGAGTTAAATAAAGACACGGAAGTCCAGCAATTACTAGCCCGCAAACAAATCTTGGCGAGTTGATGCTGATTTCTATTGAGGCGACTCTGGAATCATTGGAATTCCCACATTTCGTTGCTCATGAACATTGGAGCGTTAAAGCGGTGGCTCGGTGGATAGCGGCGATACAAACTCATTCATTGATTATGAATTAGCTCTCAAAGCTCATTGGCCTCTTAGATCTGACACAACTAAGAAGGTGGCGATGGTGGAGGAGAGGCTGAAATGTGATGCCATGGTGGATGATCTGGACTATATCATACAAGGCACCGGTTCAGAAATTCTTTTAATCATGTTCGTTAAAAACTATGATCTCATTCTTGGGGCCATTGGATTTTTGAACACGATCCGATGGGTTTGGATCTGAAGCGAGGCGGTTGTCGATATGCAAAGGAACAAAATTATCCATTTCAAGATTATCTGAATCCTCGAGAAAATGTAATATCAAGGCAATGAAGATGGAGAAAATGATGAGAAAAGGGATACTTGGATACATAATACAAGCGCAATTCATGATGGAAGTGACCGAGAAGAATGAGCCTTGCATTCCAAAGATTTCGAGGAAGTTGTGCAACAATTTGCTGAAGTGGCTGGGGAGCCACAAGGTCTACCACCGAGAGGGGCTGTGATCATGCAATTCACTTAAAGCCGGTCTTTGAACCACCAAACCTTAGACCTTATAAGGTTCCACACTATCGAAGGAAGCAATGGAGAGTCTCATCCATCAATTGCTAGCAAACCATGAAATTCGAGAGAGCATTAGTCCGTATGCAGCTCGGCCGTGATGGTGAGGAAAAAGATGGATCATGGAGATTATGTGTGGACTATCGGCAACTAAATTCATTAACTATAAAAACAAGTTTAGATGCCGTTATTGAAGATCTTTTGGACGAGCTTCATGGGGTGAATTATTCACTAAGCTAGACTTGAGATCCGACTATCACCAAATAAGGATGAGAAAAGAAGATATTCACAAAGCGCTTTCAAAACTCACCTTGGCCACTCGAGTACACGGTAATGCCTTTTGGGTTATCTAATGCTCACTACGTTTCAAGCATTGATGAACTCTATTTTTCTTTGGTCATTTGAGAAAAGGAATATTGGTATTTTTGATGATATTTTGATATATAGCAAGAGCAAAGAAGAACATAAGAAGGCTGCTGAAAGAGGTCTTGAAGATCTTAAAAGAAAACAACTTAAAGGTTAAACTCGGTAAGTGCATTTTGTCACAACTCAAGTTGAGTATCTTGGGCATATCATTGATGGAAATGGAGTATCAACCAATCCCAAGAAGATCTTGGATGTATTAATTGGCCTAAGCCTAAAAGTCTCACCCGATTAAGGGGTTTTTAGGGCTTACGGGTTATTATAGAAGATTTGTGAAGGGATATGGAGTGATATGCGGACCTCTGTTCGATATGTTGAAAGCGAGATTCATGGAAGTGGGAAGCGCACAAACAAAGTCGTTTGAAGAACTCAAGAGAGTAATGACTAGTTGTCTGTGCTTGCACTTCGGATTATGAACGACCATTCATAATTGAAACCGATGCGTGTGGATCTAGTATTGGAGGAGTGTTGATCTGTTGGAAGGCCCATTGCATATTTTAGTAAAGTACTGGGTCCTAAAGCTTATGCACAATCAGTCTACCATAAAGAAGCCTTGGCTATCTTAGAAGCACTTAAGAGATGGAGACATTACTTCTTGGGAGGCAAATTGATAATCAAGACTGATCAAAAAAGTTTGAAATACATGACCTCTCAACGGCTGACAGAGGGAATTCAGCACAAGTTGCTATTGAAACTCCTTGAATTTGATTACCAGGTGGAATATAAGCAAGGGAAGGAGAATATAGCTGCTGATGCCTTGTCCAGGAGGGATAGTTACTCTAATGAAACAGCTGAATCATGTCAAGCTATAGTTACAATCTCACCGTTGGATAGAAGATGTTAAAGCTAGCTATATTGATGATGAGTCTTGTAGAAGATATTGGAAGAGGTACAAATAGCGAGAACTACTAACGGCCAATACTCATTAAGAGCGAAGTCTTTGAGATACAAGGAAAGAATTTAGGTTGGTGAAAAAGGAGAGCTAAAAGAAAAAATTGTGACAGACTTCCATTCATCAAAGTTTGGAGGACATTCAGGGTGCGGGCTACTTATCATCGGATCAAAAGGGTGTTCTATTGGCCCATTGAGAAGAAAGTCGAGAGAATAATAGCTGAATGTCGGTGTGCCAAATCACAAAACGAGAACATGTACACAGTCCCGGGTTGTTGAATCCACTGGAAATTCCAGAGATGGCCTGGACACACATATCAATGGACTTTGTAGAAGGGCTACCAAAGTCAAAAGGTAAGGATGTCGTCCTGGTAGTTGTGGACCGGCTGACTAAGTACTCTCATTTCATTGCCATGTCGCATCCCTATACCGTAGAGCAAGTAGTTCAAGTTTTCTTGGAGAACATCATGAAATTGCATGGAGTTCGATGGGCATGATCCTTGATCATGATAGAGTATTCACAAGCAAATTCTTTCTTGAACTAGTGAAGGCAATGAACATATCCTTAGCATGAGCACGCTTACCATCCTCAAAGTGATGGCCAAAGCGGAAAGAGTGAATCAGTGCTTAGAGGCATATCTGAGATGCATAAAACCCAAGGAATGGTATGATTTATTGGCAATAGCAGAATGGTGGTACAATACATCTTACCACACATCCCTGAAGTGCACACCTTTCCAAGCTCTATATGGTTATCCTCCTCCTCAAGTGGGTGAGTTTGCAATACCGGAAGGCATAAGCGAAGAGGTTAGGAATGTTCTCAAGCAGAGAAGAAATGCTTCAAAATCTTAAGCGAAATCTGCGGCAGCAAGAGAGGATCAAATATTTTGCGAGATAGGCTCGAGCGGAAAGGAACTTGAAGTGGGTGACCTAGTGTACTGAAGATCCAACCTTATCGCCAAAATGCATTGATGCAGGGGATCACTTAAACTTGGTCCAAGTTCTACGGACCGTTTAAAATCTGGAAAGGATTGGAAAGGTGCATCTGGTTGCAATCACCGGAGGATGCACAAATTCACAGTGTTCCATGTGAGTCGACTAAAAAGCATGTGGGTTCTCGGTACATCTTTGTTGGCTAGTGTTCCTCTGGTGGTGAGAAGGACGGATAAAAACGAACCTCTGAATGTTTTGGATCATGATGGTACCCGAAAGGAATCCTGACAGTAGTGGTTGATACAATGGGTAAATCTGGCCCCAGAAGATGCCACTTGGGAAGATGTGAGTTTTATCCAGCAAACATTCCCACACTTTGTTCCTTGAGGACAAGGAACGTCCAAACGGGGGAGTATTGTCAGAAGCCGGAGTTCAGTGACTGAAGAAAAAGGAATTCAGGCGGGAAGAAGGAAACAGAAGAGAAGTCGGTAGAGTAAGCTGTGTGGAAGACGTCTTCACTAAGGCAATCAAGGGTGGATATGCAAGCTTAGGAAAGGGATAAGTGTAATCCAAGGGCTTGTAATACAAGTAGTAATTACTGAGAATAGTAATTTCGTTTGTCATTTACTGTTGTCGGTAAGAGTTAAACTGCAAAAGCTATCGCTGTAAAAGTGAAACTCAGGCGTATATAAGCTGAACTCTAACAGAAAAGGGAATCGAATCTTTATTTCCCAAATAGCTTTCTTGCTCGATAAGTTGTAGTTCCTCTTAGCGTCAGGTCTGTATTCAATTTCTTCGTGCCCAGATTGTATCGTTTGATGCAAGGCCTGACACTGCAGCCCTAGACGCGTTGCCACGGGAGGCCGCAGTCGACGAGGAGACCCGAGCCCTCATCGTCCCCGATGCCGGCGACCCCCCGATGCCGGCGACCTCCCGGCGTCTCCCCCCTCCATCGTCGATGCCAACTTCGCCCACTACCTCGTCGCTGGTAAAATACTTTAACTTTACTGCGCCTAGTTGATGTACCTAAAAGTTTTGAGCTTTTAGCTATGCTTGTTCTTAGAGCTTCGATGCTACGAAAATTGCCGTCCTCTTGGGGCCAAGGAAGCTTAGGAAGGTCGAGGAGTTGATGCTTTTGTTTTTATTGGATTGAAGTGCTTAGCACTCTTTTATGTGATTGGGCAGCCCAATAACGCTAGGTGTTAGTTCTAGCCTTACAGACGAACATTTCATGTTTGGAATTGGAACCACACTGTTTTTTTTTTTTAATTTTATTTTAGAACGAATTGGAACCACACTGTTAGAAAGTAGAAACTCAGGTCATTTAAGTGGAGTTTGATTTCTTCGTTGGTGCTGAAAGCTCTAGCTTTCTTTAGTGTCTAACTATTTGTGCACATCTTGAATTATTAAGCACGCTTTAGCTTTCTTTAGTTTCTAATTATTTTTGCACATGTTGAATTATTAAGTGCTAATTGGTTACTTGGTTTAGACAACTGTTGTGAAAGTATCAGCGACTAAATTGTTTCTCAAGGGATTTATTTATCTGTGCCCAATCGAAGTTTTTTCTTGTAAAGAAAATCCTTATTTTCCATTCTTAAAACGTCTTTTGCGCATCTCTGTCTGCGCTCTGCACTGTGGTTCTGTAACTTTAGTTAACGAAATATCCTATTAACCTTATGTCGCCTGACCAAGTTGGTTGAACCGAACTCAAGAACCCCACTTCAAATTGTCTAATTCAACTCTTATCCTTTTCATGGGCATATTTTCTCAATCCAGGACATGATCAGTACGTGTACCGCCATCAGTGGCGTATCCAGAAACTTAGAAAGGAGGGGGCTAAAATTAAGACCTCTAAACTAATATATATAATATATTAATATATATAGTATTTTTCAGAACATAAAATATGACAAAATGATATATATAATATAAAAATACCAACATTTATTTAACGATGCATATAATATAAATACGTAACATTACAAAGAAAAAAAAAGTACCGATCATTGCTTCTTAAGAGTTGATAGTTGATATTTACAGATTTTTATGTTTTGAAAATGTTACAAAATATTTTTCATGTCTATCTTGAAAAATATGTCTCGTTCGATGTAGTATACCATGAGATCATTTAACCAGTCATCACTTATCTTATTACGCAAATCTGTCTTGATAATCTTCATTGCCGAGAAAGCCCTTTCAACTGTAGTTGTACCCACATGTAAAACTAATACTAATTCAATAAGCCTATAGACTAATGGATAAACAACATACTTTTTTACTTCAACCATCATCACCACGAGATTAGCAAGATCATCACAACTTGAAAATTCTTCTCTTCTCAAGTCATCGATGAATAAGTCAAGTTGTGCTTCCAAAACCACACGATCATATGATGAGAAATCATCTGAATAAATCTCTGAAAGTCGAAAAAGCCTACCATATTCAAAATTTGCAAATAAATCTCTTGGGTCTAGACAAGTAATGTATCTCAAAAGCTCTATCGAAAATTCACTGAACCGATTATTTAACTCGGTAGCTTCTCTAAATTTATAGACGAATTTTTCTTAAATTTATCTAATTTAGGGGAAGGGAGGGGGCACGGTGTGCACGGGTGGGGCTCCAGCCACCAATGCCCCCCATCTATCATCGACCACCATCCAAACAGCTAGGCTTTTAAGAAGTCAAAATTGGCTTTCGTAGGAAATACTAGAACAATTTTCGCTGGTAATAACACATGCTTTTTTCGCATAAATAATTTTATTTTTTTTGTCGGAGTTTTTTTAAAATCATTGAGGAAATGCACTAAACGGTTCAAAGAATACAAACGCACCCGCATTGTGCTAAATCGAAAGACTCTTTTCGCGAAAAACAACTGGAATGGTCCGAACATCACAACGTTTTTTGGTATTTATTTAACATCACAACGTTTTTTGGTATTTATTTAAGATCCTTTTACGAAAGCCGCGCGTGGTTTTTTTTTCTGCGAAAACAATTTCGTTTTTTCATATTTTTTAAAAATCGCGAGAAATGCGCGAAACAGTTAAAAGAATACAAATGCATCTGCGGCTGCGCTAAACCAAAAGGTCATTGAAAAATAGCCGGAATGATCAAAACAGCACAACATTTTTTTTTGTATCTATTTAGGGGCCTGTCACGAAAGATCTATGATTTTTCTGAACAAAAAACTCCTCTGTGCCAAAAAAACGATTTTTCTAAACAAAAAACTCCTCTGTGCCAAAAAAAGCCGCACAAAGGGACTATACGTATTTACGACTTGGACCTATATGTAATTACGATTTTGTAGAGAGACTAAAACGCAAAAAAAAAGTGTTTTTTTAAGTGTTTTTTTTTAGCTGAGCCGAGCCGCACAGCGGCCAACGGCTAGGCTCAACGCACCTGAGGCGGCCAATCTTTCAAAGTTTAGTATATAGAGTATTTGTTTCTTCTAAGGGGATTATTTCTAGGTAGTAGACAAAAATACCCATTGTTTGCATAAAGAATGTCATTGTCGTGTTGCTTTATCTTTGAAGGAATGCTTTGTTCTTATGTTAGTTAGTTATTTTCTGATGTAACTCTTGTTGAAATGTGCTAATACTTTTCTTTTTTTAATTACTTCATATTGACATTTGGAATTTTTTTTGTAATAATACATTTTTATTGAAATTTCAAAAATATACCATAAAAAAATTCTGAAATATATACCTATCGCAGTCCAGCAGGCAACGAGAACTAAATAGAAAAATACAAAGGGTGACAGAGGCCACGTCGCCTGACCTCACATGCTTGGATGAAATGGCGATAGGGCTAATTCAACCCTAAGTGGCCACGATTTTCGGTTTAGTTCGGTTTAGGGCAAGTGTGCCTTGTCACCATTTCATCGAGGCGACAGGCGTCAATTTTAGCCCTGTCGCCATTTCATTAGGCGGCGAGGGGCTAATTTGATTCTGTCGCCCTTTCATTGGGTGACGTGAATCAAATTAGCTCTGTCGCCATTTCATTAAGCTGACGGGAGGTTTGGGGGTGATGTGGCCTCATCGCCTGCTTATTTTTGCTATTTATTCTGTCGCCCATCCAACAAAGCATGCGGGTATATTTCTGTAATTGTTTTTTTCCGTGGTATATTTTTGAAATTTTGAATAAAAAATGTATTATTTAAAAAAAAACTCCTTAATAGGTGATGAGCCTGAACCTTCTTTCTCTTTGGTTTCATCTGTTTCTCAAAAATTTAGTTCGTGTGTGGTTGGTTTAGCTCCAGCCCATGTTGCACTGAAAGAGGAAGGGGGAATAACTGCTGTGGACTTCAATGTTTGGAAGTCAAATCGCAGTGAGATGAAAGTCACAGGGAAACACAAAAGGCAACGTATCCTGTGCACACAAATATTTGGTGAAAACCTGGTGCACACCAACTAAGAAAAGTTTCAAAAAATTCTGAAAAAAATCATGGATGTACATATCAGCTTACCCCATCTACATATAAAATTTCATGATCAAAATCATCCTATACTAGAAGTTACAAAAAAAACAAACTTGATCATGAACAGGAACTATTCTGTTCATGATCTCAAGTTTGTCTTTATTACTCTTAGGGACAGGAAATTTGATCATGAAATTTTGTAAAAGCAAATATGCATAAAATGTGAAACACAAAAAGGTAACTGGATTACTTGAAGCATTGTTTTGGTTTTGATTAACTAATTGGCAACATGAATTGATGTTGATTTTACACTACATAATGCACAACATTTGCAAGAAAAGTCAGCATTATGTGAAGTGCTGACAAATGGTAAATCTTTTGTGGTTAGGTTGATCCACTAGATCTCCCAATTGAATATGCCTAATGACAGTTTTTTGGCACTAAGCTGTAGTTTATGTTAAACTTTTACAGGTGCTGTGTGAAAGGTTCACTTTTGGAAATTAATGATTGATCAAACAACCAGATCTGCTTAATACCTCTGTGAGTATCTCATGTTGACTCGACAAGTGCTATAATGTCTTTGTTCATTTTCTTTTTAATTTTGTTTGAGACTTTTATGTTTGAGGTTATATATTCATAGGAATGATTGCCGCTTTGTTATTGGTGTGCCTTGTTTGTGATGCATCGAAACAATGATCAGGCCTATATAAACACATTGATCTATATATCTCTTAGGTAGACTTTTGTTTCTTTTTACTGAAGATAGTTTTCTGGTGCAAACTCTTTGTCAATGCATATCTAATAGTTTTTTTTTTTGGGTTAGTTATCTTGTAAACTTTCAGTGTTGGCGTCATTTTCATGCAAGTAGCATTCAAACATGTGGTCAAACTTATCAATATAGAGAATTAGAGTCCAGGTAACTTATCTTGTAAAATTTCAGATAAACACATATCAACTTGCACTTTGTATACGTTATACCATTACGGCATGACCTCTGTGGAAGCATGCTCATATTTTGTCCAGAAGTATTCAACGAAACCTTGCCTGTGAAATGTGTATAAAAGTCCATGGGTCATTTGGTGTTTGTCCTTTATCTGCATTACTTTTTGATTGCTGCTCCGTTGATTCAGTAATCAGTATGCAGATGTTTCATGCTGTAAAATGCTCTCTGTTCTCCCCTCGTACAGGAATACAGCATATTTACCCAACCTGCTGTTTTCACTTCTACTAGCAATAATAGCGCGCTACGCTGCGCCGTTCTGTAGAGTTGATAGGATCCGTCGGCAAATCCATAGGGGTCGTATTTTTGGTTTTCATATTTGTTTTAAAAAATAGGTCGTTAGCTATAAACCTTCAACGAATCTACGTTTTTTTTAGAAAACCGCGGTTATAACCCGTCGTCTGATAAAATTAAATCGAATTTTGATTTCGTAATTTTAAATAAAATGGGTCGGTAGGACCCGCTGGTGAATCCATAGGATATTACAAACCTTCGATGAATCCGCGTTTAATCTACGGGTTACAATAAATCTTCGACGAATCTGTGTTTTTTTTAGAAAACCGTGGTTGTTTTTTTACGCATTTCGGGATATTTGATCGTTTTTTTGTTTTTTGTGTTTGTTAAAAAAAATGGGTCATTAGGATCCGCCGGCGAATCTATGGGTCGCTATAAATCTTTGGACGAATCTACGTTTTTTTTAAAAAAAACCCGCGGTGGGCGAATCCATGAACCGCTATAAACATTCGACGAATCTGGTTTTTTTTCGTTTTTTGGTTTTTTGTGTTTGTTAAAAAAAATGGGTCGATAAGTAAGTTGCTATAAACCTTCGACGAATCTGCGTTTTTTTTGTGACGAAAATATTTTTCCGGGTTTTTTTTATGATGAAAACATTTTTTTCGGGAAAAACGGAGAAAGGACCTAGACGTAAGCGTAGGACTGTTTGTTATTTTTGACACATTCGCTATCTTGAAAAATTAGAAAAGGGCTTGTTCGCGATTTGAACTTAACGGAAGGTTTTTTCGTAAAATACCGCGCCAGGGACCCAAACGCGATGAAAAAAAACTATCTTCGTCTCACAAAAAATTGCGAAGGACCTATTCATAATCCGAAAGGACCTATCCGTAATTTGAAGAAATGGAGGGCTTTTTCGCAAAATGCGCAAGTTGACAGGTGGATGGCCTGGCTGGGCGCCTATTCCTTGCGGTATAAAGGATGCAATCATTTGCATGAGCTTTATTTGTTTTTCCATATTCTGACCAGCGCATATATTTCTTTTTTCATTTTAACATTTAGGCTGACAGAGAAGCATGTATGGCAATCTTCATGCCAAAATCATCTGACAGGCTCAAAACTAAGGATAAATTTCTAAGTTCTGAGGACTACAAAAACCTGAGAGGAATATGCTGACATCCAAAAGGTATCTACTCCTGTATTTGGCACCTTTTTAGTTTCCTAACAACAATGAACTTGGAGGAAAACGTTTCTGGACTAAAAGAGGTGCATCGTTTAGATCTTGTCTCCTTGAGATCTCAATGTTCACAATAATTGCTGTTTTCTTGCATCATTTCTTCTGGCATGCACATCTAAAAAACTTTTGGTGCATGCAGGAATTTTTCAACTATGAAGCCAGAGCTTAGGCCCGAATCAATCATTAGCTTGATGATGGAAGCATACTCCTTTGACAGATGCCATTTATTTACCTGTTTCACAGAATTTGAAAGTCAACTCCAGATAGTTGTATTAGCAAACTTTGCAATTGGAATCATGTGAACCTCACAATGAGTAGCATCTGTGCTTGAGTCAATTCACCATAATGAACATTATGGTGACTCATATCTAGTCTTTTAGGATTTAGAAATGTGTGATAGTTGAATCCTAGTAGGATTAAATTTTCTACTTTCTTTCAGAGTAGGATTCTTACTTGTTTTAGAGGAGAACTAAAGGGGCTATGTAAACCCATGGGGCGGTCATGAAGACCCTAAGCGACTAAGAAGATATAAACTAGCTCATCTAAAGCAAGAGGTGCATGAGAGGATTGAGGCAAAGTTATTCTTTAGCGCTAGATTTTTTATATAGGACAAGGATTTGGGTCTTAAAAAGTTTGAGAGGTTATGAGAGAGCAATAATCCATTGTATTTTTTGGAGATTGTGCTTAAAGAATTTGTAGTCGGCTTCGTCAAATCTTTCTCTCTCATCGTGGTTGCTACAATGTCGTTATTTTGGTTTTCTTTACGAGATTCATCTTATTCAATCTTGAGACCATGCAGACCATGCACGCTCGTATCGTATTTTCACAAAACTTTGATTTGATCCAAGAGTTGTTGCGTATAAGAAATGGTATAAGAGTGTATTAGCAGCGGTGCCACCTCTTGGCGACCCTGGGCTCGCCGGTGGGACTCTGCCCAGTCCCCGTCGTGAAGGATACAGGACAGTATGACTCATCAACTCATGATCAAAGTTGTCGAGTACAAAATTGCAACATTTGTATAGGTCTACAAGCTGTAGCTCTAGGGTGGCTGCACTGCAGGTAGGCTACTACTTGACAATCGAAAACTTGGAAATGCTTGGATAGTGAGAGCATCGATTGTTCGTCGCAGTAATCTACAGATCGATTTGAGATGGAGCTAAAGTTGCTACAAGCAGTGGCAAGGCCACCTCCTGGCTGCCTAGGTGGTCTCGATGCAACGTGACCTGTGCACGGTGAAGCATCTAGGTCTCTAATTTTATTTGAGTTTTTGTAATTAATGACAATCATGTTAAAGGACTAACAATTTCTCTTGAATTTGTGAGAATAGGTTGGTCTTTGTATCGGCACATGAAAAAGGTTGAAAATCCTGTGAAATAAAGAGGTCTTTTGAAGAAGACTAAAAGCTCAAGGCCAAGGTATAATTAGGTTAAGAACCTTTTATTTAGTTTTACCGATCTCGGATTTAGAAATAAAAGATCGGATTGCTAAATAGGTATCGTACTATCGAGGGGGAGTAATGCCTAGTAGCTTGAATTCGATTAAGTGTCTTTTTAGCTCAAGCTCTTTAATTCATCCCTGAGTTGCATTTGGATTTGGTTCTCCAAAATTATGTGTGCATTTTTAGTAAAGCTGGTACTACAGTTGTGTTAAAGGCGGTACCACCACAAATGCGGTACCAAGCTTTTGGCTAGTAGTCTTTTTACAGAAGCATCCTTTGGGCATATTCATGTGCTGGAGCTACCGACGTTATACCTTCAGTACTACTGGATGTCGGTACTACTTTTGTACTGCTTCGGTACCTTTATCACAGAAAAGGGCGTTTTGAGCTATTTCCAGTGCCGGTACTATCGTAGGTCAAAAGTCGGTACTACTGAGCTCTGCATTTTGTATACCAATAGTTTTTTTTTCAATACAGGGTGGTATGTGAGCTGATCATGCATAAAAAGTTGGTATTACCGCACTTTGTGTGTCAGTAGTACCGAATCTCATTCAGCGAGTCTTTCCCGCCGCATTTATTGCTCAGATTCGACCGTTGGGAAGGGTGCGGTACTACCGGATTTTGCATGCCGGTAGTGTTGGAATAGTGGATGAGGGTTATAAATATCCCTAAACCTGCAATCTAGAGCTCTTCTGGACAGTCATTTAATATATCTTGAGTTCTAGCAAGTCTCTTTTGCTCTTTGTGCATTAAATTCTCATTTTGAGTGAGTTGGGAGCATTCAAGTATTGTTTTTAGTGTTGGGCCATTTAGACATTTGATTCAAGCTCAAGCAAGCGTCATTACTCTATTCTCTTGGAGGTTGCCGCCTCCTAGATAGCTTGAAGGCGAAAGAACCGGTGAGTTTCTCGAAGGAGCTTGTAAGAAAGCCCAGTGAATTCTAAAAGCCGGAGCTCACCTACCCGGAGTAGGTAAGAGCTACCATAATGATCGAGGGAGGCTCATTTGCACAAAGGAGTCGGCTTGAGTTGGTCAAGCTACCTCAACATGGATTAAGGGAGACCGGTAAGTTTTCGAGACTACGGGATAAAATTTCGCGTCCATCTTCTCTTGTGGTTTGATTCTTGTATTTAATTTGTGCATTTTTCATTCCTAGCTTGCTTAGTGTATTGATCTTGTCATAGAATTGAAACCTTGCTTAGACTTAGATTATCGGTACACTTAGTGAAACCTAGACTTTTTAGGCTTTAATTGTCAAAAATCATAATTCTTGCTTAGATTGATTATTTATTGTAATTAGAGTTGAAGAATTTTAAAACCTCCTAGTCACCCCCTCTAGCCGGTTACCCTTGATCTTACACACGGTGAGCTGGGGACCAATGAAGCCCTCACTTCATATATGTGCAGAGGTTGTGTCGATTTTGTATTTATTTTTCTTGGTGGTTGAGGAAATTGATCGGAAGATCTCTTCACAATGTGACTGTGATTGTTCGGACAATAACTCGCCGTAGTTAGACTTGCTTAGCTCCAAAAAATTTCTGGCTTCGCCACATATGACTTGTTGATTGTCACCTCACAGGTAGGGGTGAAACTGGGTCGGATACGGGCGAATATTGCTTGTCCCGTATCCTAACTCATATTTTTTTTCCGGATTTGGAGTCGGATACGGATGTCCCGGATACGAATTTGAATTCGGATTATTCGGGATTCGGATACGGAGCGGATACCTGACGGATTCGAGTCGGGATCGGATATCATAATCGGATAGTAGTATAGTACATAATTGTGTATACAAAAAAAAAAGAATGAAGCATTAACCTTACAACATTAGTTTCAAGTCATAATTATTTCAACGTAGGATAGTAGTATAGTTAGAGGTGCAAATGGATCGGATAGAAGGAGAGAGATCGAGACATAAAGAAAACAGAGAACAAGGGGAGCTGTTCCATCAAACTTAACCTTACGGAATAAATTCCTGGAGATATTAAATAGTGTTGAATTGTCACATTCTGACAAACTGAAGATAATAGACTTCTCTCATAATGAGGACTACTCAGATTTGTTTGCTATGCTTCAATTTAGTGACTCAACTAATTCCAGTAATTTGAATAGAAAAGAAGTTTATCAAATAAGTTGAACAAATCAATTTAGGTAAAAGCATTATATCATCACTCTATTTGTTTGTTGATAGATTTGTTGAAGTTCACGCTTAATAACAAAGTAGTGCTTTTTAGTGCCAGTATCAAACAACTACTCTATCTATCCAATAATGAACCAAATTAATGGAAGAATAACTGATTTTATCTTGGTATCGGGTCGGATATTTACCGGATATCGAGTCAGATATTGCTCTTCCCATATCCTAACCCATATTACATGAGATTTTTCGGATACGGATCGGATATTGCTCTTCCCATATCCTAACCCATATTACATCGGATTTTTCGGATCGGATACGGATACGGATAACATCGGTACGGATTTTAAACAGATTCAAGATCGGATCGGATGGATATTTCCTGTCCTGTTTTCACCCCTACTCACAGGCAATGCTTGATGAATGAATGTCAGCTCATTTGATACAAAGGCACGGAAGTGTTTGCTTAATTCTTCTGTTGGAAAATTGAAGCACAATTATTCTGTCATTTGAGTAAAACTGGTTTCGTGTGTCTTCTTTCCCCAGTGTTTTTCGATTGCTTGTTATATGCCATCCAGAATTTGGGCAACAATTTTGCATATAATTAGCATATATGTTTTTTTTTAATAAACAACAGGAACTCTGTCATGCGTTAAGGAGTACACAATACAGCCTTAGAAGTACAAGGTTGCTATGAACCGATTAGTTGTTGACACTGTCAACCATTTAGATATTGAGAGAAATACTTAGTTCACTAATCTGGCTGGAATAAGACTAGTAGGAAAAGGCGGTACGCAGCTATGGGGCGCCTGACACGCGTATTAGCATAGATGTTCTAACCCTCATTACTTTCTGATAAAAGAACTGATGCTTTGGCTCCAATTTATCAAAGCAACATGCTCCAGATCGAACATAAGAATAGAGTCCTCATCAAGTGGAATCACACACACTAAAGGTGTACATCGATGGCGATGCTTTCATGCTGCATACAATGAATCAACGAGCGGTACGTGTCTGTATATTCTGCACAGTTGAGGCAAAAGAGCATACAGGACGTTGGAACGCACGCTACGGGCTGTTTTCTGTTTTTGCTTGCATAAGCTTTTCCATGGTACAATACTATAATCAATGGTAGAACTCGAGAATATTTCAAAGAATTAATAATTTAGGACACAAGTTTGTTTGGATGGGTTTACATGGCGTTGTTCCTGGAAATTAAACTAACACGCAGAGGCCCAAAAATTCCATGCCATGTTCTTGTTGGCTGTGGCGTCAGTCTTAACTCCTGAAACACTGGAACGCAAGAACAAAAGAATCATTCTGAATACCTGCTACAGACTTTTCTAATCAATAAAATGAAGCCGACGTAGTTTCGTCACCTGGAAGGTCATTTAGGGCTTTTCCTTCTCAAGAGCGATCTCAACAAGCTGAATGTTTCCTTGTAGCGAAGCAGCCTTGCGTGATGGCAGGAAGGAGAATCCATCCAGAAGTTTTGAACACTTCAGGCCCCACTTCACCATCAAAAATTCTATCAGATGATGACCGCTGCATAGACAAATCAAATGGAATAATTGAGAATGGAGCTCCCCGCAGCTCCCCAAGTGAAAATGGATGAAACGATTCCTTGGAACCTGCGATTGTGGTATGTAGTTATGAACACCGCCCTAGGAGAACCTTCCAGGAGAAAGGTAACCGTCGCGAAGAGATCATCAAAATCTTACCAAATAGAAGCAGGGGTATGTAGGTCAGCCAAAGTAACAAGAATTCAAATGGAAAGGGGGCAGGCACAAACCATCGTATGGTTAACCATATTTGTGTACTAACAATAATTTATAGAACAGAGTAGATAAGTAGCTTACTTGCTGAATCATAAAGCACATCAGCTCCAAGAACAATATCAGGATGCAAATCAAATATAGGTTCATCCCAATCACCCCAGGTAAGTCCTAATACCTGTATCATTTTAGATTACTTGTAAAGCCGCTATCGTAGGTTGTAACATGTAAAATTCTTTTCTCCAAATCGAAACATACAGTGCAGTTGACATTATTGAGGCCGCATATTTGTCTGATGTTGTTTAGGACCTACTCATTGAAAAGAAAAGGGGAAAACAATTAATATCAAGTCGTCGGCAAGGATCAGCTGATAAGGATCACAAGAATACAACCTAAAGAAGTGAAACGGTGCATTACAGCATCATTTGCATTTTAGGACTAGATGGATGGTTGGAACTAACATCTTTATTATGTGCAATGTCTGCCAATGTGACATCTGCTCCAACCTTTGCAGCTACTAAACCTGGTAGTGAGGTTCCAGCACCAAGCTGTAAGTCATAGATGCAAATTAGAAAAGTGTAAAACATTGAGAAATTTTACATTGCATTGTATTAGTAGTATATGTCGGTAACAGAAATCAGATCCAGTCATTGATTTGTTGAGAGGAGAGTTTGTACAGAAATCAGATCTAGTCATTGATTTGTTAAGAGGAGAGTTTGTACTACTCGATAGTAGAAAGGATAAATAAATACTAACTAATCTGATCTATTGGATAAAAAATAATGAACGTCCATTTTAAATTTAGTGTAACGTAAAAGAGCTCAAAATATTTTAAACAACACTAATATTCTCAGAAAAGGATTGTCAAATTCCATAAAGAGAATAGGCTTTATAAAGCCTCAAAACATGGAGAAAAATGCCAATTAAGGAATTGGGACTAAGACCTACGGTTTTTCAGAGCCATATGAAACTACCATTATACACTACTGCTGTACTACACAATGACAACTAGACCATAATAGCCATTATCCATAGCATTCAGGAGTAGCATAAAGACGAGATGTACCTCAACAACTCTAGAACCGGAGAAGCGTGACCTCTGCTGCCACACGTACTCGGCAAGAATGACGCTGCATGGCCAGACAAACATCCCATAATCCTCCTGTATATTCTGCACACCCAAGAGCAGTTTGTCAAGATAATATGAATATACACAGCAAGACAGCAACAGCAATTGATGCAAACAAAAAAAAAAGCCATGCAAAAGTTGAAGGTTACTAACAACCAGTATTTAGCATTGGAATAGTATAATCATAGGTAAAAAAAAACACACACACATCACCGAGCACTGCGCGGCATTTGAACGAACACTTGCCCTGCATCAGTTAGCGAGGGGCGTGGTGGTACCTCGATGATGTCCACGCGGAGGTCGTGGTCGCTCTCGGATGAGGCGCCGCCGAAGTAGTGCTGGGATACGGTCGTCATACGCGGCGGGTCGGCGGCACTCCCGCGGCCGGGCCCCGCCTCAGGCGTGGAGGCGGAGGCGTCGGTTTCCATGGCGCGGGGGGCCGGTAGTAGTGGGGCGTACGTGCTTGGGTAAGAATATGTGCTGGACATTCCGATGATGGACACTGTTTTTTGTAGTGCTCTGTGCGTCAGTTGAACTTGGATTAACTGTAATTAGAGTTTCTACATCTTTAAGAGAGGTAATATGAAGATTCAATTGAATTAATTTTAAAATTTTTGTACTGTCGATATCTTCACTACATGTATTTATTCATTACCATCACACACAAAATATTATCTCCCACCATCCAAGACAATTAAGTGAAGACATATAAGTCACTTTTACTTATACCTTTCTCAATTTCATCTAAACCATAATTCTTATGTAAAATCAAAATACGTCTTACATTTTTAACAGGAGGGAGTAATTCCTGAAAGGAACGGTTTGCCCGTATCCGTACGTAACTATATTCCATTCTCCACGTTACATTTGTGACCGTTTTCGTCTCTTATTTTATTTATCATGGGCATCCAAATCCGAATCCTACAGGAAGGGAATGAATCACCTCATCATACAACCGTATCAGAAAGGCAATCCTATTCCAATTTACTTTCCTCTTAAAAACCCACGTAAACACGATACAATTATAAGGGGAAAATCGCCTAACGAAAGTTGATCACAAATCAAATTTACAATCCCTTTCCTTTTCAAACACCTGCATACTAACTTGCAATCTTGCATATAGTTTGAAGTACTAGGATAGTTTGCGCGGCGTATACGCCGCGTGTGTTGTTTTTTTCGCGAGAAAAATTTCGTTTTTTTCCCATCGGTGTTTTTTTTAAAAAAAATCATTGAGGAAACGCGCGAAACGGTTGAAAAAACAAAAGTGTATCTGCGTTTGCGCTAAATCGAAAGGTTCTTTTCGTGTAAAACAGTCAGAATGATCCAAACGTCAATACGGTTTTTTTCGGTATCTATTTTGGGTCCTCTCACGAAAGATCTAAACGTTAATACGTTTTTTTTCGGTATCTATCTAGAGGGAAAAGGGTGAAAAATTATTAGAGATGACAACCATCTTTTGTCGAGTCTAACACTCTACGTGTTCATCGAGTAATAATACATGTTTTAAAAAATATCAGAGATCGAGATGGGAAAAAAGTTTAGAGATAGAGTTGCACAAATATTTCTGGTGACGAAAACATTTTTTCCCGGGAAAAATGGAGAAAGAACCTAGACGTAAGGAGCAAGGACCTGACTGTTACGTTTTTGGACCTGTCCGCTATCCTGAAAAATTAGAAAAGGGCTTGTTCGCGATTCGAATTTAGCGGGAGCTTTTTTCCGTAAAATGGCGTACGAGGGACCCAAACGCAATTTAAGAAAAATATCTTGCCCTCACAAAAAATCACGAAGGGCCTATACGTAATTACAAAATTTTTGAAGAACCAAAACGTAAAAAAAAATGTTTTGAGCCAGCCTCGGCTCGGCTCAAAACGACGCCACACGCCAGGCCAGGAATGCTTCGAATGGTATGAGCGTGACGCGGACGCTCTCTCCTTCCGGGAATTTTTCCCATCTTAGTATAGGGTATGATAAGCGAATTAACTATTTTTCCTTGTTAGCTCAGGTTTTTAGATAAACTAGTGCATGTAACAACTTAATATGGTACTAAAGTCAAAAAATCTTGAGTTTAAAGTATTAGGGAAAGTATTGAAGTATATAAGTGAATTGTTCATCTTTTCTGGTTAGCTTAATACCAGTAAAACCTTAAATCAGGCAAAGGATCGGTAGAACCAGGCCCTCTCTTCTTGTCTTCTCTAAGCCGTGCGTCTCAATCTCTATAAAGCTGTCGCCTTTCTCGCCGTCTCTTCACGTGCGCGCCACCACCACCCATGCAGGGGCAGTAGGAGCACGGCTTTCTCGTGCACGACGCCGCCGCCTTTGGAACGCCAGCCTCCCGCCGGGATCGATGGCAGTGGAGGAGTCGCCGCCGCCGCCAGCCGTCCTTGCCCCGCGCTGCCGCAGGCAGAGGTATTCGACGGACAAGCATGGCCGCCGGCTCGAGGTGTACAATGAGGTGCTCGCCCGCCTCCGCGATCTCGGTGAAGCCGGCGGCCGAGCCGCGCCCGCGGAGATCTCGCCGGCCTTCGAGGACGCGCTCTGGGCGCACTTCCACCGCCTCCCCGTCGGGTGAGTCAACCCGATCGGCTTGGGGTTCCTCCCGTTCTTGCATGTTGTATTGTGGCGTTCATAGCATCTCGCGTGCGTTTGTGCAGGTATGCGTTAGATGTGAACGCGGAGAGGACGGAGGACGTGGTGACGCACCAGCGGCTGCTGGAGCAGGCGCGCGATCCGTTGCGGCGGCTCGCCTTGTCGGTGCGCGTAGTTCAGGTCTCATATAAGTGTCAAAGCATTCAGAGAAATTTTACTGTACTAGACTAGCAATGTCTACTATAAAAACAATATCACCCACCATATTAAGCTGTTATTGCTGGGTTTAACTAGTGCCATGCTTCTGGCTCCACCTCAATGACTGAGCTCTGTTTTGGTTTACACCATGCTTTTGCTGTTGAGGTTGGCTTACACCATCACATCCTTGACTTTGCCGCCGTTGTTTGTATTACACCTCTACCGCACACTATGAAGGAGATTGTTGGGATAAGTATTATATTTTATAGTAGTTTATTGTTGTTATGGGGCAATATTTTTGTTTTTTATTAGAGATTTTTTTTATGGGTGGATGCAAGAGGGATTTGAGGAGAGATAGGTGCAGGTTGGGAAAGTGAAGAAAATCTTTCGTTTGCTACCATGGCCTAAATTTTGGCCTTTTCAAGGTTCGTGCTCCATGTCATGGTTACCTGCATCTTGTGCATATTTGTGAAGGCGTTGGGGGCCTACATTTTATAGTTTATTTTAACGTTTTGTCCATGTTTTACTGTAAAAAGATAGTATTTATTAGGAAAATAGCGTGCAGATATTTGACCAAATTTTGATAGGGCGAGACCGCTGTTTGGAACATTGAAATTTAAGAGTTTGAGATCCTATTTGAAACGCGACGTGGGATCATTTCTGGATTCATATTATAATTTGAATTAAACTATTTGTTACGAAATTTCTGCATTCCAAGCGCCATAAGTTTGAGCCAACGATGTCGAACAGTATTGACAAGTCACAAGTGATAAGGCATCGTCTTCTGGTCACTCACACACACAACTTACGCGCCGGTGTCCAAGCAGCCATGCCGGCGGTGGCGTCCCTTTGGCCGCCTGCGCCGGCCGCCGCGCGGCGCCGAAGGTTCTACCCCGCGGCGGCGTCGCTGCGGCGGGCCGCGTCCGGCGGGGGCTCGAGCTGGCGGAGCGAGCGGCGGCTCATGTCGGAGCTGGAGCGCACAGTGACGGCGGGCGCGGCGGAGCGCGTCATCCGCAGCTACGTCGGTTCCAAGTCGGAGCGCGCCGCCCTCGCCGCGCTCTCCCGCCTCCTCATGGACTCCGACCCCCTCGCCATACCGGTGCGCGCACCTCTCTTCCCTCTAAACCTCCCCTCCTTGTCCTGCCTTCTCCCACCTATTTCCAGACCATTACCTGATTCATCACAAGTTGGCAAAATTTGTTTCAGTTCTACGAGGCGGTCACCCAGGCCCGCTGGTTCAAATGGAGCTCTATCCATGCCGCTGCAGTTGCTGCCTTACTCGAAACCAATGGCAGAACGGAAGAATCAAGATCCCTCATCTCCAGCTCCGTCTCGCACCTCCAATCCACCTCTGAGGTGGCTCTCTTCTACTGTGACCTCATGGCTGCTTTCTCCTCCCGTGGGCTGAAAGACCGGGCCATGGATTTCTACGCGCAGCTACGGTCGATGCCGCTCTCCGGAAGCAAGATCCACACGGCCATGATAAAATCCCTGTGCCTCATGGGCCTTGCCGCTGAGGCTGAGGAGGCACTTAGGGAGATGGTCTCTCTGGGATACCAGCCTGAGGCCTTCCAGTTTGGATCGGTTGCGAAATGCTACGGCAAGTCGGGTTCGCTGGTTGAGATGGAGAGGGTGATTGCGTCCATGTCGGATGCTGGCATCCGTCTGGGCACCGGCGCAGCAAACATTGTCCTCTCATGCTACAGCTCCTGCCGTGATCATGCCAAGATGCTGAAGTGGTTAAAGAAGATGCGAAAGTCGCGCATCGCGCCGACCACGAAAGCCTACAGCTTTGTGCTCAACTCATGCCCGACAGTAGTATCGATGGCTCAAGAATTGGGTCCTTCGCTCCCGTTGTCGACAGCACAGCTGGTCAAGAAGCTCAAGTCTGGCTCTCCATGGCCAGCAGAAGCTGAGATGGTGCACGAGCTTCTGGCCTCCACGTCAGTGCTGGACAAGGTGATGCAGTGGTCGGAAACAGAGGTGAAGCTGAACCTGCATGGATTCAGTACAACTGCAGCCTATGTGCTGATGCTGCAGTGGGTGGACGCGATAAAGGGTTGTGCAGTGCCACTAGAGGTGTCTGTGGTGTGCGGCATCGGGAAGCACAGTGATGTCCGAGGTGAGCCCAAAGTGCGCGAGCTGGCACAAGAGGTTCTGAGCCGGATGGGGAGCCCCCTGCGGCTGTCCACTAGGAACAAAGGGCGGCTTGTGGCCAAGCGAGACAGGGTGGAGCATTGGCTAGCCACTGAGTGGACTTCTCCGGTGCCTGAGGAGAGCACAGATCAATCACTCAATGCGAGTAACCAGCGACCATTTGTACTTACGCTTTTGAGAAAACTTGGACGAATTTTTTCCCCATTCGTGTAAGTTTTCGGATAAATGGCAAGGTGTTCTTTGTAGTTTGGTGAGTTCAGCATCTTTATTATGCTGTAGAATGATACAAAGATGCCTTGGTCTAATCCTAGTTCTGATGCTGAAGTGTTATGCCTCAACAAGCTGCTTGAAGGTGATGGGGCTGACGGACCGTGCTGGTCTGTCATAGAAGGCAAGGCCTGCAAACTTGGAAGTGGCCTGGGTAGGGTTCAGAAGGTCCCAGAAGAGGGACTTGCTGCGGTCACTGTAGTAGCTGGAGCTGGGGGTACACCCTTCCTCGGCATTGAACTTGCCACCACCACCGCATGCATTCTTCACCTCTGCAAACCCTGCAAACAAGTGAGCAAGGCCGCAGATATACCTGAAAAAGAGGCAGCTACAGTGCATGCTAAGTACAACTAAGACGATATTTGAGGTGTGAGTTTCAAGTCAGAATACTCCTGCGAAATTGTTGCAACTTACCAGCACCAAGGTTCAAATTTTCGTTTGCACGAGAAAAACCGGACCAAGCCGAAATCCGAAATTTCGGCCGGAGGAGATTCAAAATTCAAAATTCAAATCCGGTTTGATTTCCACCGAAATTTCCGAATTTCGCCAAATACCCGAAATTTCGCTGAAATTTCCCGAAATTTGGTCAAAATGAACTGACTGAAAATTGGTTCAAACGATGTCGAAAAATTTTGAAATTTTTTTTGTAGGTTCCTCACACATTAGAGATGCTCTCATAAAATTTTCAGGTGATTATCAGTTCTGTGAATTTTTAAAAAATTCAAACATTAGTACTGTCCCGATGAAACGTTGATCAGTAAGTTTGAACCGGATGAAAAATAGTACAAACGACGTTAGAACATTTTGAAATTTTTTATGGACATTCCTAACATATTTATGATATTTGTGTAAAAATTTCAGATGATGATCAAATGTGAGGAATTTTAAATAATTCAAACATTGGTACTGTCTTGGTAAAGCGCTGAGCGGTAAGTTTCATCCGAATGAAAATTACAACAAACGAGGTTATAAAATGTTGAAAATTTTTCTGGATGGTCCTGACACAACCATAATATTCTCATAAAAGTTTCATATGATGATCAGGTGTCATGAATTTTTAAAAATTTCAACAGTGGTACGATCCTGTTAAAAGGCCAATGATCAATAATAGATTTACTTTAGCAATAAGAAAGGTTTAAATTTTTCAAAAATTTTACATAAGGGTGAAAAGGAAATGGTTAATATCTCATAAAAATTTTGAATCATGATCACATTCCAGCAAATTTATAAAATTCGTAGAAGGCACAGTGCCATTTATGTTCTTTCTCTGTTTGATTTTTGAAATATAATACAACAAATTAAGTTCAATGTCAGAATTAAATGAAAATATTTTGTCATAATTTCAATCTAAAAATTTTATATTATCTTCCCCAGCAATAAATGAATCAAAATTAAAAATATCAGAAATTAATAAATTAATTTAAGACATTTAAAAATTCAAAAACAGAGAGAATTGAAAACTAGTACTTTGAATGTCAGAATTTTTATAAATTCCTGGAGAAATATTTTGAGTTGAAAATTTTACATAAGAATACTTAGCTCAAATAAATTTGAAAAACAAAATTTCAAAAAGTTATAAAAATATTTGAATTGCCTGATAAATCCTTAGCTCAAATGAATTGATTTTTGAAATATAATACAACAAATTAAGTTTAGTGCTTACTGCATTGATAGATTTTATTGAGCAAACCAAGAAAGTTGAAATTTTTTTAAAATTTTATAGAATGGTACTGAGGAAGTTATTAATCTGTCATAAAAATTTTACATGATGATCACACTCGAGAAAATTTAGAAAAATCTAACAAGTTTACTGTCCCAATTATGTCCATTCTGTTTTTGATTTTTTGAAGATAACAAATGATGTTAAATTATTTTGAAATTTTTTTTCTATGATCCCAAACAACAAGGGATGGTACCATAATTTTTTTAGATGATTATCAGGCTTGTAAAATTTTTTAAAAATCTGACAGTGTTTCTGCCCAAATTTTAAAAAATCTCAAAAAATTAGTTTTTCATCAAATTTTCATGTAAAAGACTTTGTTAAGGGTTATTGGACCCATTCCGTTCAAATCCAGCCAAAACATTTAAAAATCCGAATGCATCACAAAATATCTCAAAATCCTTCCTGATATTTGGCAAAATAAGCACTGGGGCAGTTGTCAAACACTTCTTTAGCTCTTGAAAACTCTGCTCACACTCCGATGTCCAAGCAAATTTCTTCTCCTTTTTCAGAAGCTGAGTGAGCGGTCTAGCTTTTCTAAAAAAACCTTCTATGAAACAGCGATAATATCCTGCCATTCCAAGGAAACTACTGACTTGGATTACCATTTTGGGCGACTCGATTGAGCACGCCTCGACTTTACTGTGGTCAACGCGACTCCTTCCGCTGATATGACATGACCTAGGAAAGCAACTTCTTTCATCCAGAACTCACATTTACTGAATTTGGTATAGAGTTGATGTTCTCTTAGCTTTGTCAATACTTTCCGCAAGTGATCCTCATGCTCTTCCTCACTCTTGGAGTAGACCAGAATGTTATCAATAAAGACAATGACAAACTTGTCTAGATATTCCATAAATACTTTATTCATCAGGGTCATGAAATAGGCAGGGGCATTGGTCAAACCAAAAGACATTACGGTATACTCATACTGTCCATACCGAGTCACAAAAGCTGTTTTGGGGATATCCTCTTTACGAATCTTCATCTGATGGTAACCTGACCTCAAATCAATTTTTGAGAACACCCTTGCTCCTTGAAGCTGGTCAAACAAATCATCAATTCTTGGCAGAGGGTACTTATTCTTGATGGTGACTTCATTGAGAGCACGATAATCCACACACATCCTCTAAGTTCCATCTTTCTTTTCTACTAGAAGAACTGGGGCTCCCCATGGCGAAGAACTTGGTCTAACAAAACCTTGATCTTGCAGCTCTTTAATCTGTCTCTTCACTTCAGCTAACTCATTAGCAGGCATCCTGTACGGTCTCTTACAAATGGGTGGCGTTCCAGGAACTAACTCAATCAAGAACTCTATGTCTCTATCCGGTGGCATACCAGGCAACTCATCTGGAAACACATCAGGAAAATCTCTAGCGATTGGCACATCCTCCAAATTTATTCCTTTAGCACTACAAACTTTTATTCCTTCGGACTGATCTGCGGCAGCTTGAAACTTTAACTTAACTCCATCTGGACTGGTTAATGTGATCTCTCTATTTCCACAATCCAAAACTGCTTGGTTCTTGGATAGCCAATCTATTCCTAGATCACATCTAGGGACTTGGTGTCTAGGATAATGAGGTTGGCTAGAAATTCTACCCCTCCGATTAATATCTTAACTTCGGGGCAGCCTTGGTTCGTACTCAAATCCGAACCAGGTGATTGCACCAATAAAACAGTCTTAAGAGGCATTGTTTTTAACTGATGATTTGCAGCAAAACTTCGAGAAACAAACGAATGCGTAGCTCCAGAATCAAACAAAACCATGGCAGATGCTAAGTTGACTAAGAGCTTACCAAGTATGACGTCTGGTGCAGCCTGAGCATCCTCAGTGGTAATATGATTCACACGGCCTCTTCCAATAGGCGGTGGAGTCCTAGTAGCTTGATTTGGAGTCTGAGACGCTCCACGTTCTGCTCCTGGTGCGGGGGTTCTGGCTGGTGTCGATCCCAGGTTGAAACGAACTGGCGTCACAGCTTGCTTCCTGGGGCAACTATTTGCATAATGACCACGCCATTGCGGTTGAAACAAGTGACTCTGCACACTGGATTATCGGTCCTTTGAGGCGATTGTCGTTGGTTCCGGTTGGGGTTGCTGAAGGAGCTTGACGAGGCGCCGTGCAGTGTCTGAAGCCGATGGAGGAGTGAAACGAGCAGGCTGCTGAGCATTGGTCCTGGCTCTCTGCGGATGACTCTGATGAGCTCCATGCTGCATCATTTTCCTCTTACGGGACTCTTCCAACTCACGACGAGATTCTTCAATGAGCATAGCTTTATCCACCAAGTGCTGGAAATCTGCATAGTCGTTGCCAATGACTTGCACCTTTAATCCCGGGTTGAGCCCACGCTTGAACTTCTTCTGGCGTGCATCATCTGTAGCTACATCTTCTGGAGCGTAGCGAGCGAGTTGAGTGAACTTATTGAGGTATTCACTTACTGACATCCCTTATTGCTTGAGCTCCCTGAACTCATTCTTCTTCATCTCCACCTTTCCATCAGGGATATGGGAGTGGCGGAAAGCAGCTGAAAACTCTGCCCAAGTGATGGTCTCGAGGTCATCATGGGCAGCAATGTAGTTCTCCCACCATTCAGCGGCGGTGCCCTCTAACTGATGAGCGGCATAAAGCACTTTCTCATGGTCTGTACACTGAGCAATTGCAAGCTTCTTCTCAATGGAGCGAATCCAATCATCCGCGTCCAAGGGTTCTGAAGAGTTGGAGAAGGTAGGTGGACGAGTCCTCATAAATTCTACCAGCTTGGACTGCAGACGAGCTTGGGGAGGTGCAAGCAGCAGCAGCAGCTTGATTTTGCTGGTGTAACAAGTTGGCTAGAGCAACTGCAGTCCGGTTCTGCTGATTCATTATGTTGTTCATATTCTGCATCATTGTGGTCATAAGCTGAGTCTGGGCCGCCAAGAAATGTCCCAAGTTTTGGTCTGACACTGCAGGAGGTGGCGGCGGGTTGGCGCTGGCACTAGCATTAGCATTGGCATCCACTAGCGAACTGCGACCGGCTCTAGAACAAGTGTCAACCATCTGCGACGCAGCACAAGGGTTTGATAGGTAAGAGGAAAAGCAATAGACAAGTGGTAAGGTCATCTAGGGGAGAAGGTAATACCCAAGAACAAAGGCCAACCAAGGACATAGCCGAAAAGGCTACAAAATAAAGATGCAATAAAAGATTCCAACTAAGGTATGGTTGTAACACCATGCTGGAAGCAAGTGTACAACATACCCGGCACACAAGCAACGAAAATCCTAGTATGCGCAGACTATACGTAGCTACACTGAAAAGAAATGGTATGCTCAAACTCATAGAGCACCACAAACCTATCTTATATGGTAGTCTTTTCTGACATACTCTTTGACAGCTTGATCATCGTCTCCCTTGATTTGATTCCTTGCAGATGCTTGAGGTTTGAGAAATTTCATGAGATAAGATCAAGTTAAATTTTCAAAGCAATATTTCAGCAAAGGAGAGGAATAAGAAGCTGAGAATAAGATGAGAGGAGACAAACTATTAAATACCAATTTGTTGGTTTGTTTTTAGAAAATAATTTTGAAGACCGTGCTAACTAAGAGAGCGACCTACAGTCGATATGGCTCTGATACCATCTCTGTCGGGACCCGGATAAGCAAATCCGAAACCCTCTGTGTATACTGCACTAGTCCAGGATCACGCTAGTGCACACAGTGAAAACATAGATGACATATCATTCCATACATCGAAATAACTAAGAAGAAGCAAATTATTATTGAATAAAGCAAACAACCTTATGGTCAAGGTTCATACACCAATACCTCTTGGCTTAAGAAATAAGTGAAACTGTTGCAGCGAAAACATAATAACTTAGGCCATTCGACATGCCACAGGCAATCGTCTGGGGAACGCCTTCCTAGTCCACGTAGTCTTCATAGTATTCCTCCTCTTGATATTCATTACTTGGTTCTTCTTCAGCAACTGAACAACAGGGGCATAAAGCTGTGAGTACAAAACGTACTCAACAAGCCGTAGGGAAATGATGTAATATATTCATGCACGGCTTGTCAAAGGATAGTCATATAGTTCATTTGCAGAAAGCAATAACTTGAATTTAAATACAATAAATAGATTGAAAGCAGATTGATAAAAACAATAATAATTAACTGGTAAATCAACGGTAGACAACATGAACAGAATGATGAGGCATCACCCTACATCATTTGAAACAAGTATCAACCACACAATTCAACAGTATAGTTTTAGACAACAAAACAACAGTGAACTCCCCGTTCCCATTCCAACAATTCCACATTTCAAGAAAACACTCTATACCCCGTGTGAAATTCCCGGGCTTGTCCATGACCGCGGACACGGCTATTCGAATAGTTTGACACTCTGCAGAGGTTGTACAGCTTTACCCACAAGACATGAACATCTCTTGGCACAACCGATAATAACACACTTCCTTTGGTGTGTCGCAGAGATATCATGACAAAGCCTTTACAATGCATGTCTAAACTCAGTACTGCCCTCTAAGGTTTCGCCTCGGGGCCCCTCTTGAGCCTTGTGAATCTACCCGTCTAACCCGAACCCACACCAACATTTGGCAAGACTTAAGACTAGATATTGCAAATTAATCACTAGGTCTGTCCCATACCGGACTTGTGGTTGCACGGTTAGGCCAGTTCAATGGCGCACAAGATTAAGTCCTTAAATTATCTCGGCAAGACAACCACATCCCAATGTGCTAGACAAGATCCCTTCTATCGCACGATCACTTGCCCGAGGGAAAACATTTTGTTCAACCAAGACCAATGGTATCCCCGCCATGGTACAACAAGTTTTACAACAAAGGTCAATGACCACAATTCAATATCTCATTAGGTCAAAATTAACATTAGTTCACAGGTGATATGAATCCCAACGTCATTTACTAAGCGGTCTAAGCATAGCTACGTTAACCCAATGTTGGTACTACAATTATGTCCAACTAGTAAACAACCCAACCTAGGGTAACAATGGATACATGACATCTCAATTAATCAAGGTGGCATAATGAAAATTTGGCATATAGCTATTCCCAGTAAATAGTGTTGTATCACATAGCATGCATTTGTATGAAACAAAATAGATTTGCAAACATGGGTTCAATATGATCAAAGGACTAAGACTTGCCTTGCTGTTCAAGCGCTGAATCTTGGTCTTCGAAGTCTCCATTCGCGTCTATCGGAAAATAAAGCAACAAAACCAAATAATTACAAAACAGAGAAGTAAACAAGTTCAAAACTGAAAATAAATGGTTCTGAAATGTAGAGCTTGATTTTACAAAAATTTAGAAATTTGAATCGGCTCAATCGGAGTTCGTATGAGAAAGAACAGGATTTTTTAAGTTTCGACGGAAAAGACGAACACCACTCGGCGCTACAGTAACCATTCGGTGCTACAGTAACCGCGACGGCTGCACTGGCCAAAAATTAGAAATTTGAATCGGCTCAATCGGAGTTCGTATGAGAAAGAACAGGATTTTTTAAGTTTCGACGGAAAAATGAACACCACTCGGGCTACAGTACCACTCGGCGCTACAGTAACCATTCGGTGCTACAGTAACCGCGCCGCTACAGTACCCGCGACGGCTGCATCGGCAGAGCTACAGGTGGTATCTGTGCAAGAGAGGAAGAGGATGGAGGGGTCGGGGAAAGTGAGCACCAGAAAGATCTCGTCGGCGTAAATCCAACGGTGGTGCCGGATTTTGGAGGAGACGGCCGGAATGATCGCAATCGACACCGAAGCGACGAACAACCCGACGAACAAACTCGAAATTCGGAGTCAATCTGCAATGAAAATCAAATCCGATTGAATGGTTGTGATCATGGAAGCAAAAGGCACAAAGTGACGCGGTTGGTTTGTCAAGAAACTCACCGGAGCAAGAGATGGCTCGCCGGTGTCTTTGGAGGACGCCGGACGTCGGTTTTCGTGGGTTTTGGAGAAGGGAACGGCAGAAGAACAATGGGGCAAGGTGAGCACAGGGTAGAGGATGTCGATACGCACGTTTGAGAAGTGGAAGCTCGTCGTTTCGTTGAGAAACGGCCGAGTTATTGAAGTTTAAGTGCATTTCGGTTTCTACTCAATTATTCCAATTCCGGCGAGTTAAAAGATGAATGGTCATGGGGAATGGGTTCTCCTCGTCTCCCTCTTCGCAATGGATCTAACCACGCATGATTTAGTGGAGGAAATGAGAGGTTGTGATGATTTGAAGTTGGAAAGCCATTGAAGGTAAAAAGAATCTGCTCTGGAAGTGGCTGGCTGGAGGTGGAAGAAGGTAAACAGTACCTGCCACGTGTCAATTTTTCGTTGGTTGGAAGAAATAAAGGGACAAAAGCGCGAGGAATAAAATAGTAAAAATGATCTAAAAATCCTAGAAAAATTCCTAAAAATACTAGAGATTATTTGGAACCCAATAAAATTGGTTTCACTGAATTTTAATGAATTTTAGAATTTAGATTATTCTGGAACGAATAAACTGAATTTGATGAAAGACCGCAAAGATAAAATACCAGAGGGATTCTATAAATCTTGGAAAAATTCTCAAAATCATTATAGAATATTTGAAACCTATTTCAATTGGTTTCAAGATTTTTGGAGCATTTTGGAACTCTGGTGAAATTTCGAATAAGGACCGGAATTGAGAATTTTGACTTTGTGGACAATAAAAGATTGAACTTTAATTTCGGAAGGATATGGATGCCAGGTTAATTAGAACACTAAGGATAATCCAAATTTTGAATTTAATTAATTTAAATTAACTTTATGCAAAAGACCGAAATTGGGGATGTTACATATAATGACCTGCCATTATTGGGGATATGACCAAGAGGGGGGTTAGGAAGAACGACGGACCACTGCCACCAACTGCTAATTTATATATTAGTATAGATAACGAATTTTAGCTGTTAGTGCAATTTATTTGTTTAATGTTATTATTTATTTTATTTTAATCTCAGGACAAACTTATTGTCAACAAAGTAATAAAAGGATGAAGAGCAAGAGAAATGTTGATTTTTCCTGTATTTGGAGAGGAAGTTCTACCGCCATTAAAATAGAGGAAGGAGGAGTCTCGGCCGTAGCGGTCGCCTGGGATCCTGCCTCCTCAATGGCCACCTGGAAAACCGGTGCCGTTGCTACAAACTCAGGAGAGATGAGGACCACAACGCATAGGTCCCATTCTCATCCGCACTAGGGGTGGGCATTTTTAAACCGAAACCGAATTACCGAATTGAATTAACCGATTATTTCGGTTTTTTTGGTTTTCAATTCGGTTTTTATTTTGGTATAATTCGGTTTTTCACTTTCAAAAACCGAAATAACCGAATAGCCTATGTACAATACCACTTTTATAATATTCTTCCTAAAGTTACTAAACAATTCTTATGTTATAATACATTTATGCATATGTTTAGTATATTCATATGTTCTATTATGCTTATATTGTAATGACATATGAATATTGTGTGGTTTTATCTATAATCTTTGTTGTAATATAAGAAGAACTAAATCTAATCTACCTAGTGTTATTCATATTTCGGTTAACCGAAAAACCGAATTAACCGAACCGAAATATTTTGGTTAATTCGGTTCGATTTTTTATTTTTGTCCAAGAAATTCGGTTCCTAGATTTCAAAAACCGAATTATTTTAAAATCGAAAAAACCGAACTGATTAAACCGAAAAAACCGAATGCTCACGCCTAATCTGCACGGCAGCTCCGGAAGTCATGCAAATCGCCAGATGAACCAGCGCCGCCACAACTAGACGATAGAGATGAGTCTCATCTGCCTCCTCCTTTCAAGAGCCCTAACGGGCCGTCCGAAGAAGAAGCCCACAATGCAAAATGGGCTGGCCCACTTCCAACTCCAAACTTTATCAAAATTTCACAACAATCCCCACCAAAATTTTGAAGTTGGAGAAATAATCTTGTGTAATATACAGATGTTTGATAGTGAGTACCTTTTGGGTTTGAACTCATAGTCTAGTTACAAGTATTCAGTCTCTGCACGGACGAAGGAGGACTGAAGCCTTATCCTACGCTTTGGTACGAGAAACTTCACACAAGTAACACCCTGTATGAGGCAGCTTTTATTTTAGCTCTCAGGTTAGGACTTTTCGGTCCTGTCCTACTATCTTAATTCATGAGATATCTTCTAGAAGTATAACCACAACTTCCATTAATCATGACCTCATGATTATACTTATATAGGTGAGTTCTCCCAGAAATCCTGTAGGACAACTCCAATTGCCACACGACATTGAACTCATTAAGAGCTTATAACTTATCCTGCCATACACAAGGGTACTGCAGCTAATGGGATCCTTAAATGTGCTCTCTAGACCACACAGTTTATTTTCCTAGAGCCTAGTTCATAGGATCTCTGCTCTTCTAGGATAGGTTACTACTAACGTGATCCACTCAAATGGGTATGAGCCCCATTCCCCTGGATGCTGCAAGAATGGCCTTTCACGCCATTACTTTAGTGAAAGGATCGGCCAAATTCCTTTTAGACTGGATGTATTCTACAGCAATAATACCTATCTCTCTGGCATGCCAAGAGATTTTCAATCGGTTGTTTGTATGTCTTAATAACTTCATATTATCTTTCCTACTCTTCACCTTCACTTGAACGGTTTGGTTATCGCAGTAGGTAAAAATAGCTAGAATATATTTTTCCAGCACAGGTATGTCAGAAAGGAGCTTTCTAATCCATTCTACCTCTACAGCTACTGAGTCAAGCGCTACTAACTCAGTCTCCATGGTGGATCGTGTTAAGAATAGCCTGTTTGGAAGACCTCCACGATACAGTCCCACCTGCTAGAGTGAAAACATAACCACTCATAGCCTTCATATCATCCGAGTCACTATTCCAGTTAGAATCACTAAATCCTTCTAAGATTGTAGGATGACCAAAATAGTGTATTCCCAAATTCATTGTTCCCTTTAAATATTTGATAACTCTCTCTAGTGCTATCTAATGATCATCTCCTAGGTTGGACGTATAGCGACTCAACCTGCATACAACATATGAGATGTCTGGCCTCGTTGCACTAGCTAAGTACATCAAGGAACTTATAATTTGTGAATACCTGAGTTGGTCTTTACTTTAACCTAAGTTCTTTTTAAGTTTAGTATTTGGATCATAGTGTATGGTAGTAGTCTTACAGTCTACAAAGCCAAAATGACTCAAGACTTTGTCCACATAATGTGATTGAAACAGCTTAATCCCATTATTACCCTTTATAAGTTTGATATTCAAAATTACATCAGTTTCACCCAGATCTTTCATATCAAAGTTTTGAAAGAGGAACAACTTTATTTGATAAATTACCAAATTAGTCCCAAATAGTAATATGTCATCCACATATAAACATAGAATGACACCTTCACTCCCTTTGAATCGATAGTACACACACTTATCGGCTTCGTTAAAACAAAAGCCAACAGACATCATGGTATTATCAAATTTCGCATGCCATTGCTTGGGAGCTTGTTTTAGAACATATAGGGATTTAATCAAATGACATGATTTGTTTTTTCTATCCTTTTACCACAAACCCATCTATTAGCACAATAGAACAGAGCAATAACATGTCACAGATTCATAACCATCATAGATGACACAATGAAGAAATGAGCAAGAGCATCACCCAATCTAGAGTCTAGACGGGAAAGGGAGGCGAAGGCGAGCTATGGCCGACGCAAATAGCGGCTGCGGCCGCACGAGAGGAGGCAGTGACGAGCTATGGCCGAGGCAGAGATGAGAAGGGGGTGGAGGGAAGGAGGTGGAGGCTGAAAGTTCAAGCTCCATTAATTTGGTTTTGGTGTTAATAACAAATCAAATATTGAGACTAACTCTTTCGACAATCATATATTGATTAGTCTCAATTGTTAATTAATGACAAATCCAAATATGAGACTAACTCTTTTATTGAGTATATCTTTGTTTAGTCTCATCTCATTAAAAAATAGAAAACCCAAGGTATGCACTCGTATTCATTTTATGATATCTTAATGCATATTTTGGATTCAAGATTAAAGGATGAACTCTACCATTATTCAGACCTCAAGATGTGCATAATGTTTTCAATTCCATATTTATATAGATGCACATATCTAGGGAGAGTTCGTCATTTAACTTGAAGGTTTCATTGTATTGATCTATTCTTTATTGACACATATAAGAATCAAGATATTGAAACTAAATTCTTGAGTATATATTTGAATTGCTTAGTTGTAGTATACTCATGGTAATATAGGATATGCTCCAATGTAATCAAAATTGAATATGTGCGTATTATCTCCAAGTCAATTATATCTATGCACATATACATGTGGGGTTTATTCTATAGTTGATGGCTTAGAGTAATGGTCATTTCCATATAGTCCACACATTATGGATCATTATTTTTCATCAACATGAGTATATGAAAACTTGTGTAGTTAATATATACTCATATCAATTTAAATAAAAATTTAAATTGTGGTCGGTTGTCTTTTAATCATCAAAGGACATTTCATCATGTGTTGATGGTGTTCTTTTAGATTGATTAAGGATAATCGATAGTTCTTGAGTATAATGAGGCATTAGTTGCATCGGTGTACTCAAGACACATTTATATCATTTAATTTGATTTGGGTTGTGCTCAAATTGATCTAAAGGCATCTATTATGTGTTAATGGAATGCAAGAGATAATTAAGACAACCATGTATCTTGGACTAACTACTTTCATGACTTGTGTTTAAGCTAGGTTAAGTCCAAAAATGATTGAGATGATGAAAACGGGACAAGGACGACATCATGAGGTGATAGGCGTCAAGAGGAGATCCTGTAGAGATTAAGAGAAGAGCTGAGTGATGATCCCGGGGGAGCGTATGAGTGAAGATCATAAAGACCCCAAAAGGGAATTGCTTGCGTATGGTGGCTCAAGGTATAACTAGATAGGCTAAGGACTTTCTAGTCTTTGAGTCTAGTTTTTATCGCCGTACTATTAAGAGGGGTTGAGTTCTAGCTTGAGCTTCATCATGTGTTGATGATCTCAATCCCGTGTTCACTCGAGCTCAAATCTTATTTGGATTTGGTTTTTGCATAAAGCTAACCATTTGGCATGTGTTGCAAATGAGTTAAACTTATGCTTGATTGTTATTGCATATGGTTTTGATTTGCATATGTTGCAAATAGGAGAAGCCTATATTTTGGTTTTCGCATAAAGTTTTGATTTGTATGTGTTGCAAATAGGATAAGCTAGTGCATTGGCTTTTGCGTGAAGTTCACTTTTGCATGTGTTGCAATTGTTGAAGCTTCATGTTTTATTTTCTATTTTACAAAACTAATCTTTCAAAATCAAAGTGGTTGTTTGGAGCTAAGTTTTGCATGTGTTGCAAAAGGAGAGAGCTCAAGCATGATTTGGTGTTTATATGATTTGTATGTGCTAGAGACTTGCATGTGTTGCAAGTAGAGAGCTCATACATTTAATTTGATCTTAATGTGGTTGCATGGAGCTAAGATTAGTATATGTTGCAAATAGAGAGCTCATGCATTTGAGTTTGTTTGAAGTTGCTTGGAGCTAGACTTTTGCATGTGTTGCAAAGAGTAATGCTCAAGCATGAAATCGGTTTAATGAGTTATTTGCAAATTTGTTGTGCGAATAAACCGAGGTCTATGAGTCTGGAATCCCAAGAGCATGTGAGTAGGGCTTGCAACGGGTGTTTGCTAGTTGACTGGGTCTCGTGTTGACCTTCACATGACTAGGGGGATTAATCTCATTGACTCGGATTTGATTTGCTTAATACGTTTTGCAAATAGATCTTGAGTTGATTGCGAAATGTGTTTTCATAATTTGGTTGAGATTCTTTGAGCATGAGCTATATTGGTGCAAATGTGTGTTTGCATAAGTGTATGATCATGTATTGATTATCTAATGGCTCAAAGAATAGTGTTTGGTTTTTAGAGAAATGATTTTAATGTTGAAAAATTGGTTTTCTTCAAAAGGCTGGTGTACCATCGTGTGAAGTGCAGGTAGTACCGCTCAGCCGACACTACCGCTTATGGGAGCGGTAGTGCCGCGCTTGGCTGGTACTACCGGTAGTTCATCGTCAGTTGCTATATTCCAGAACGCGGTGTTTTTCTGGACGCTGAGGCCGGCACTACCAGGCCATAGATGGTGGTAGTGCCGGACATATAGCCGTTGCCGACCGTTGGAGGTCAAGGCCGGCACTACCGTGGCTATGAGGCCGATAGTGCCGAACATGCTGTTTTCTGCCCGAATTACCCCTAAATGGCTAGTTTTCTTTGGTGGGGTATAAATAGACCTCATGGGGGGCATTAGCAGGTTGCTGGTGCTATTGTGAGTTTTATGGGAGGTGGTTGCATGTGTTGCACTCCTCAAATTGATTCTTGAGCAAAGAGTGAGCCCCAAATTGCATGTGTTGCAATTAGGAGTGGATTGAGTGACCTCTTGTGCATGTGTTGCACTTGAGGGAGTCCTTGGTGCATGTGTTGCACTAGGTGATCACCGGAAGCGCATGTGTTGCGCTAAGTGAAGCTCGAGCGGAGACTCGACTTATTACTCTTGGAGGTTGCCGCCTTCTAGACGGTGTAGAGCGTCGTGCGCGGGAGCTCTCGAAGGAATTGTGAGAAGCCTCGACGAGTTTGTGAAGGTTCGAGTTGAGCCTACCCGAACAGGTGAAAAACTCCCACTAGTGGAATCGAGGCGGGTACTCAATTCGTGGAGCCGGTCCAATTCGTTTAGGCTAGCCTCAATGTGGACTAGGGGAGACCGGCAAGTCTCCGAACACCACGGTAAAAAGTATTGTGTCTCTTGTGCTTGCATTGTATTCATTATTTATATCTAAGCAATTTACATTCATAGAATTAAATTAATTGATTACTTGTCCTTAGGATTGCAATTTATTGTTAGAGACATAATTAGTTAGTGCACATAGTGAGCCTAGAGATTTTAGGCTTTGATTGTAAAAACCTTAGTTTATCGCTTCCGCATTAATTGTTATTAGGGTTTTGGCATAAGAGTAATTGGGGTGAATTGCTTTGTAGAAATTCATAGAAAAGTACATTTTTAAAAGCCGCCTATTCACCCCCCTCTAATCGGCATCCTCGATCTTACAGAGGCAACTCCGATAAACCAATTAGTAGAGGCAGAGGCAGCTCCGGTATACATGCGAAGGCGTCTTTGACAGGGGAAGGCAGAGGGAAGGAAGCAGCTTCGGCAGGCAAGCTTCGACCAAGCTAATAGGCGGCAACTGCTAAGGCGGAGGCGGCTGCGGCTGCGGCTGAGGCCGAAGCAGACAAGCGTCTATAGCTAAGGCAAGGCAGAGGTGGCTACGGCTGAGGCCCAAGAAGACAAGAGGAGGCAGAGGCCCAAGAAGACAAGAGGAGGTAGAGGCGGCTACAGCTGGCCAACGGACGGCCAGATGGGCGCAGGCGATTGCGGTGGCTCCTAGGGTAGAAATCAATCCAGACTAGAGGATTTAGGGTTCAGCCTCTTCGTTCCATTTTTATATGTGCCTTTTGGTCATCTCTATGAAGTGTGGGTCTTGAATCGTCTGGCTAGGAAAGCTCGATTAATCACAACTAGTCGTAGATTAGTCGTCTAGTCACTCGACTAGTCATTCAAGTCTGAGTCGATCATCCTAGTCATGCTCCGTGTACCGATTGGATGACTAATTCACGACTAGTCAACGACTTAATAACACTGGTTTTTCGTACTGATTCTGCTGGTGGGTACTTGTTTACTACCTTTCATCAGTTTCTTTCCTGACATAGTACTCTTCCTCCATATTCTTATTCTCGTACCGATGCCCAGAGTGGTGTTTCTAAGCGCTAGTATCGTCACATTCTTGAGACTGCTCATATTTTTATGCTTGCTTCTTCTGTTCCACCTCACTTCTAGGCCGAGGTTGTTTCTACTACTGCATATCTAGTCAACCCACAGCCCTCCATTGCTCTTCAAGGTTCCACTTTTGTGAGCGTCTATACTATAGGTCTCTTTAGTATAGTCACCTTCGTACTTTTGGCTGCATCTGCTACGTCCTTCCACCTCATGAGTGCACAAAGCTGATAGTTCAGCCAATCAAGTGTGTTTTCCTTTCCTACAATGATGAGCATAAGGGTTATGGTTGCTATGACTATGTTGCTTGTTGGGTTCGCATTTCGCACAATGTCACTTTTGATGAGCCTCGGACATACTATTCTTGTGACAACATTTCCAGTTCGGACTCCCTTGCTGAATTGATATCTTTTTTGACTTTCCCTGGTCATCAACTCTCCACTTATGTTGTTTCGCTCTTGTCTCCTCTACTAGCTTCGCCGACTCCACTAGCTCCATCGGTTTCACTTATGTTGACATTGCTGCTAACTTCTCTGCTAGTGACTATGATCTTGCTCTCTTTGTTCACATTTTCTTTCATGGTTAGACACTTCTTCTCTATGTGGATGACATGCTCATCATCGAATGTGACTTTCAATATACTATACTGACTTTGTGAAGATACATCACTGTGAGCACTTATAGATGTCTAATCTTGGTCCCCTTAGCTACTTCTTTGGGATTGAGGTCACCTCTACCCTTGATGGTTATTACCTCTCCCAGCAGAAATACATTTAGGATCGTCTGCTCGTGCTTGTGTCACTAACTATCGCACGATGGACACTCCTATAGAGCTCCACCTTTAGCTTCACCCCACTAACAGTACTCATCTTGAGGATCTCACTCATATCATCATCTTGTTGGGAGTTTGGTTTATCTTACCACTACTCGACCTGATATCTCTCATGTTGTTCACATTCTAAGTTAGTTCGTTTCTTCTCTTACTCAGATCCATTGCAGTCACCTCTTTCGAGTTCTGCGATATCTTTGTGGAACCATCACTCGACACCTTTTCTTCCCTCACTCTAGCTCCTTATAGCTTCAGGCATATTCTTATGTGACCTAGACTAGTGATTGTTCTAATCGTCTATCTCTTTTTGCCTTCTATCTTTCTTGGTTCTTCCTTGATGGTCTAGAAGACTCAAAAGCATACTACCGTCTCCCGTTTAAGTGCTGAGTCAGAGCTGAGGGTTCCTTATGTTTGTGACAGTGGCTTCTTGAGGACCTTGGTATTTCAGTGCTCACACCTACTCCATTATTATCTAATATCACTAGAGTGATGAGTATTGCTCGAAATCTGGTGAAATATGAGTTCACCACGCATATTAGTGTTGATGCTTCTTACAAGTGATCGCAGGTTAGTTGTTACACTTTCACATGACTTTCAAACTTCAACTAGCCGACTTCACTAAAGCGTAGACTAGGGCACAACATAGCATCTATCTCAACAATTTAGTGTTATTGACCCGCCCTGAGTTTACAGGAAAATGCTAAGTATATGTACATTGTATATATTAGATCTCTTAGTGTTCTTCATGTATTTGCTATGCCTTAAGAGTGTTTTTGTTTATTTGCTATGCCTTGTGCATAACAATTTCTAAACTATTTGGCCCACGAAACAGAATCAACAGTTCATTTCAACAAAGGGCATACTAAATGCATAAGGAACATTAATTTTTAGCGTGACTAAGAGTATATTAGTTGATGTTACAACGTGAAATTACAGAGACATCCTCTGCCAGTCAGCTCAATATTACCCCCACGAAAATTTGCCAAGCATTCCACGAGCATATGCTCAAGGCAAGATGCAACAAAAATGTTTAACAGTTGTTTCAAATACATTGTACTCTCATCTGCATAAGTTCTTAATGCTGATGTGAGTTTCGGAGAGAGCATCCCTGTAATGACAGATGCAAATATGATTCGGAGAGCAGCAACCGAGTAATGGAAATAAATTGGAGAATTTGCTTGTTTGGGCAGATAACATGCTTGATTGTCGACAAGGGGTCCAGGGCAACACATGTGCATGTGTCTGAATCATGCCTTTTTCCTGGTGATCCTGTTACCAGTCACCAGACAAAGTTTGTGTTAAAAAATTGATGCCAAAAAAAAGTGAAAAAAGGTGCACAGTAATGATTAACAAACCTGAAGCAATGAATCCCGAGTGCATTGGTGATTTCATGGATAACAGATGTAGCAAAATGCATGTACAGCGCCACTGTCAATTGAACAAAATAGTTAGATCAAACATTCGTGATACAGAGTCCAATATAAGGTACGATGCACTACAAGCCTAGAGCCAATTACACAGCCTACGATGACAATGACTGTGAGTTATTCTCTTTCTTTTTTTTTTTTTTTGCTTGGGGGGTGGGGGTTGGTGGTGGTTAGGTCAATTAAACCCTAAAGAATAGCAAATAGCCTTGAGCAGTTGAGCTACTCGCCTACTCATCAGAAGTTTTACAAAAGCACGAACATGTACACCCACATATTCATGGGTAAATTAAAAGATCCAATCGTCCAGAATAAAAAGCAAAAAAGAAATAGTACTTTGTAAACAACTTTATAAAATAAAATGATCAAATAAGTACATTAAGTGCACAACTGTAATTTGTTCCTATAAAATATAATTAAGTTATTAAAATAGTTTAGTACCTGTAAATAAGCAGTAAATTAGGAGAACTAGCTGCTCATCAACAAGGGGGTTTCTGCAACAATCAATGACCATAAAATTGGAAGATATACTAAATTATTATGCACAGGATAATATAAAAGGTAGCTAGGCACAAACCCATCATCAAGTCGGGCAGTCAGTGCATTTGCAATTGCAAATGGAAAATATGCGAGGGACTGCAAAAGGGAAGCACAATGTTTAGACAAAAGCAAACTAAAAACATACTAGCATTCGTTACATTAATAAGAAAGGTTGTAAAAGAAAACAAAAGAATGAAGGTGATCAGACAGGTACCATGCACATCCCTGTCTTCAGACCTTTGGGTTCATCACATAAGTGAGCCAGAATCATCCTTCCCTGTGCAGCAATATAAGCAGATGTTAATTCATGTCCATACAGTTCTTAAAAATAGTGTCTATTACAACAAAAGAAGCATATCAGCCTGAATTATACCAATTTCGGATTAACTGTTGCTTAAAGTATCACACTACCCTCAACCTGAATCTTAACTCAAATTCTCAAAAATCAAATATGATGTCACCATGATATAGATCCTAAAAGACTAAGGAACCAAAAGAAGAGCAGAATTCAACACATTCAATGCAGTAAGACAATGCTTAGTGGCAGGCAGGATGGCATAATTACAAAATTAGGTTTAAACATGAAAAAGAAGTACAAAAGAGCAACAGCATTGCAAGGCATTGATTGTACATTTGTACGAATTAGCATTAAGCCCTACCACAAGAAAGCCAAATGCAAAACCAGTTCCAATAATTAGCAGATGTGGCTGATTTCTCATTATATCTGAAGGAGATAGGTAGGACCTGCACAAAAATGTAATATACTTCAGTAAAGTTCTTTTTTCCTGGATTGTTAGCTTCAGCTGTCTAGCCCAAATTTCTCGAAAAAGAATAATGAATGTATATATATACAAAACTAGGAAGGGTCAACAGCCATACCAGACAAGAACTCCAGCCAAGAGCAAACCAAAAGGAAATATCTGTACAAAAGAAGAAAATCATATGGAGAAAAGAGAAGCAAAATACAACAATAAATTTAGATCTTACCATTGCTAGTGCCAGCAGCATGCTTCCTTTTCTTGCTTCGACAACTTTGTAAACATTGTGAATGCTGTATGGTTACAACATTAACTTAGTGGAGCATGATTATAATTTCAATGCTTGATCAGTTCCAAAATTATAAACTAGTAAAATACAATATACTTCCAAATCAAACAAATGTGGTATTTTCAATTCAAAATTGTTTCATCAGCTCAGGGAGGCTTTTGCCTCACTAGCCAATCAAATCAATATAAGAGTATAGCCAAGATAAAAAATCCAGAAGACATCCCAATTGTTATGGGATAATTTATGCTATACCACGCTATTCGTTGGCACGAATTATCCCAAATGTTATATGTAATGTGTTTGCTTAACAGCCAAAGGTGCACATCATTGAACAGCTGTCTTTCCTTATGTGGATATAAACAAAGTTCAAAACAAACCAAAATTTAAGTTATTTTTTGCATGAGTATTCTGATAATGATGATTTCAACAGGAGCATTAGATTTAGAACCACACGCTGCAAAAAGAGGGTGTTTCAGATCTATTCTGCAGAAACACATATCGGCTAAAATGGTATCAATTGGTCCAACTGCAACTGTAAACCTGTACCTAGAGTTGACACTATACTATATCTTTTGCTTCACATTGTTCACAATCAAATGCAAGGGCAGAAAATATCAGTTTGAGATTTAGAATTGACCAACAAGATATTGGCAAGGGTAATTTTAGCTGGTTTCATAAAAGAAGCTTACTGGATCATATAATAATGTATATAAATGACAAAAAAAGAGAAACAGCACAAAAAACTATATAAAAGTAGCATATGCTGTTACAATGAACTTACTTGGATCCAATCGTTGGGATTACAGCAAAAGCAATCATTAGAAACAGCACGATGCCATATACCGGGATTTCTAGAGAAGAATCAGTGAGCAATAAACTTTAGTATAGGGAATGCCAGAATTTGTCACTGTCCGACTCTATGTTGCAGTTTTCATAGAGTATTAACAGAAAAATTACACTGGCAACAGATGAAATAGTTGGGCTCAAGTTGAAGGAATTGATTAACACATGATTATCTAAAATATAAAAACTAAAATAGAATAATGAGCTTGGCACTTTGGTAGTCTTCATACCAGGAACAAGAGGCACCCAATTTAGCAGGGGCATTGACTTACGGAAATCTTGTGCCCACCATTCAGCTCCTATGAAAGGAAAGATGAGCTATCAGTATTACTATCAACATACCATATAACTTAAAATATAGTAAATGCCCGATACATATGCACAATACATTAGCAGGAGAAAACTACAAAGATTGCCAAGTTCCACATTGATTCAATTACTGTGGAAATTGATAAATGTTTAAGTAAAATGGTACCTGTGAAAAAGGTGAAAAAGTGGCACACATAGATCAGCATAAGGCCTTCAGTTGGTCCATTGACTATAGGAAGAATAAGCGTATTCGTAAAAAAGCTGCATGCAGAACAATGAAATGTTACATAAAAAGATACCACTAAAAATCAGTGCAACAAAAGTCTGTTAAGATCAGTGCAGATGTAGGAATAATCATAAACACTAAAAAAAATCAACGATAAACAACAGTGTTTAGTTGTCAAACTTGACAAGAGTAGAGCTTCTATGCCTGTCGCAGGAACTAAAATGCACAAATCTTAGTAGGGTGTAGAGTATTTGTGGTTGCAACTTGTGAGTCGAACCTCAATTTGCTTTAACTGTACTTTTCAATTTTTTGGAGAGAATTGAAGCACTACCCAAATGAGAATATAAATTGTGTACAGACCAGGGGTTGGGGGAGGTAGCACAAGCATTGTGTAAACAGTGAAACATGCTCAGCACTTAAAATTACAAAACATCCTAAAGACTTGGGAATCGTATGGGAGACATTGTCCAGGCAAAAAAAAATATAGCCCATTTGGCAATAGATGTGGAACATAAAGCTATCAGAATACTAGAATTGGTTTAGAACAATGTTTGCTTCTACAGAACTTCGATGCTCTAACATAGGAATGCAAGAAGCCAAGAGCTCATAAACTCACTGTTCCCAGGTTGCACAGTAAAATGGGACAGCTGAAATGACCCAAAACCAGAAGGTAACCTTTCCACACATTGCCGTGCTAACTAATAGATAAAATAATCAGTTCACAATAATTTCAGTATCATTGCACATGAGAGAAAAAAGTTGATGAATAGCCTTACAGCACATGCAAGCGCATCACATCCTGTTCAGGATAAAAGGTTGTCAGAATCACATATAGGCATCCTTAAAACTGAGTTCACCAAGCTGAATTGGCAGTGGAGATTACCATGGTCAAAAAGCTCGCCTAAAGGACTTGATGAGTTGGTACGCCTTGCTTGTTTACCATCCACAGCATCAAAAGTCTGCATCAATATCATGCCATATAAACTACAATTATAAACAGGTGCTGATTGAAAATTTTACATAGTAGAATCATAAAAAAATCACAAAACTTGTATATCCCAGACTAACAGGAAAAGCCAACACATATTCACCAAGACATTAAGGAACCATGACATGCACGATATTAATAGCAAGTCCTTCATAGCATAGGTCATATATGTCTTATTGCTAGAACTGCAGAGCACAGATTAATGTCTATGAACACTAGTTGAATGCCATATTTATGTTATGCTGAAAAGGAAATATAAAAGTAAAATATTGCATATTTGGATGAGCATGTAAAGTTTGATACCTGGTAAAGGAAGAGAAGCAGTCCATGTGCAAGATGAACCCATCTAGGGGGTGCTGTATCTAGATGAGGTGAATACAGCTGCAAGTAAAACGGAAAGAATGATAACGCATGAGCTTAAGTTTACCAAAATATTACGACGGCAATCAACAAGCAACAAAACTCTCCTATATATAGGTCAGGAAATCATATGAACTAAAAACTTTACTGCGACAAGATACTTACAAAGCCAAGGAATGCGGATGCCAGTAGAAACATGAAACCTGTCAGTGTAATCTGGAAAAGAAGAAGAAGAAGCAATGCTTAATCTGGAAAAGAAGAAGAAGAAGCAAAGCTTTATCACGCCTTCAACAAAAACAGCGTGGCTTATAATAACAGCATGTGCAGAACTCTCACCATGTTTGGTCTGCAGATGATCCCAACATGGAAACAAAACAAAGAAGGGTTAGTATTCATTCATAGATGTGAACAAAGAAAACAACTTAATGTACTGCATCAGCTTGAAGGAAAAACGTAAATATGAAATTACTTTCACAAACATAACCAAGATATGCTTTGCCAGAGTGCTAACTAGTAAACTTTGACGGTAAACAGAAATGACAAGATAAACAAGCATGTTTGTTTAAAAAAAATCAAGAACTAGACTATAAAATATATGCAAAGCATGCTTTTGAGCGCCGGATGAATGACCCTACTAAGCACAAGTTGACACTTTTCCGCTGTCTGCAGACCCTGCGAGATGTTCTCTATGCTAAAGATGATTCCCCATGCTATACTAAAGCCTGGGCTGGGATTTCTCAGTAAAGCAGAATACGGCAGCACCACCATGCAAGCACAAATTACCCGAATCGTACACATATGGCATAGCCAAGAGCCCAGATTAATGAGTGAAAGCAGAACGGCAAAAATGCTACTACTATCTGTGTTAATAAAAAAAGAGAGTGTCATTGTGTTGCTCCAACAAAAGATTCCCAGCAACACCTTAGTCTAACAGAAGCAGCCACTCGCATTACGCATTTAGCACATTTTTAGCACTCAAGAGCTTAGCGACAAGTAACATATCAAGCAAACACCAAAAGAAAAACATTCATGGGAGCAACGGAACAAGAATCAGGCGGGTGTGGCGTGCTTACGGGAACCAGAGTGGGAAGATGTTGACGAATCGCGACCAGAAGGGCTGGAGGATGTACTTGGCGACGAGGGAGTGGTCGACGCCGCTGTACTTGTACCGCCGCAGCGTCGCCACGCCGTGATTCCCAATGTAACCCATCCCTCTCTTGCACTCTCTATCCGGCTAGGCTATCCCCTGATCTCTGTCCCGCAATCCCCAAACCCGAATCCCCAATCGGAGGAAGAAGAACGAGAAGGGCATGGGAGGAAGAAATCAAGAATTCCAGGGAGCAAGAAATCGGGAGGCTGCAAAGCAGGGATAGAGAGAGATGTGCTCCTGCGATGTGATTGGCGGAGGAATTTATGCAGGATCTAGCGATGGTGGCCGCCGGTTGGGTGGGTGGCGATAAGGAGGGAACAGGGAAAGAAAGGCGAAGGGCGAAAAAGCTCAGTTTTGCCCTTCGGTCTCTCGATTGGACGGTATTTATGTTTGGGATCTGCTATATGGAAAAATATCCTGTGTAATCAGATAGGCTGGTGAAACTACGGTGCAATCTAACTAGAAAAAGTTTCAAAAAATTCTGAAAAAAATCATGAATGTACATCTCAGCTTACCCCATCTACATATAAAATTTCATGATCAAATTTGTCCTGTGCTAAGAGTAATAAAAAGACAAACTTGATCATAAGCGATATGATTACTATTTATGATCAATTTTGTCTTTTTTGTAACTTCTAGCACAGGACGAATTTGATCATGAAATTTTATATGTAGATGGGGTAAGCTAAGATGTACATCCATGATTTTTTTCAAAAAATTTTGAAACTTTTTCTAGTTGGGTTGCACCATGGTTTCACCAACTCTCTGGTTGCACAGGATATGTTCCCCTGCTATATTATATACCTTTTTCGATTTTCGATCACGTGTTGAAGAAACTTCCAGAATGTAGATTGGGCTTTCGACTTGAAAATTAGGAAATTTCAAATGAATCTGTAAACTTCCATCCCGTAATTTATATTTTAAACTTTTAATTTGAGTTTCTGAAAAGTTCTTATTCGGATTTGGCGAAGCACTCAAATAGGATTTAAAACCATTGCGAGCTTTCAGCTGAGAAACCATTGCTTATCTAGCTCTTGTACTTTTTTTTTTGTTCAAATCAAGTTCCATGTATGTATTTTACAAATTTAACCTCCTCCTATTCCGCGGAAGGTGCCAGATATCACCTGCTGCCCCTGGGAGCACGAAAGCCAACTGACGCTACAGCAAGAGCTCACTATTGTGCCTGGATGGCACTAATCTACCTATTGTGGTGGGCAGACTACTCTCATGGTCGGTCGAGTCTCATCGTTTTCCACACTCCTCGGGTATGACAGTGGACACTTGTCGCTTATCGCTCCTTCCGCAGTAGAAGAGAGGGCTAAATTTGCATATATATAAGGAGGCTAGAATCGAAAAAAAGAAGAAAGAGAAAAAAAATAAGATGCAGAAAATAGAGGTGGCGTCATGCCGGGCCGGCTCGGCTTAGCACGGATCCATCGTATTTCATGCCTGAACCATGCCAGGCCACGATGCCCCATCGTACCTGCCATGCTGGTCCTAGGGTTCCAAAAACCATTTTTCGAAAAATAGCTCAAAATTTGAAATTTGAAAACCGCAAAAATCACTCGAAAAACATCAGAAACCGAAGAGTTAAGAAATCAAAAAAGTTTGAAAAAAATCAAAAAAATTAAAACCGTTCAGTTTTTGGCAAAAAACCGTGGTTTTCGCGAAAAATCGCTCGGTTTTTTGAGAAAAATAACAGGCCAATTGAATGTTCTTAAAAAACAGTTTTCAAGCGGTTTTCAACGAAAATCATGGTTTTTCAATAGTTTTCAAGCAGTTTTCAATGCATAAATTTTTTCAAATTTTTTGAATTCTTTTTAATTAAACCGGTTTACCGAGCGGTTTTTAATTTTGAACCGTAGCAGTACGCTTGAAAACCGTGGTTTTTGCCGATTCAGTGAACCCTGGTTGGCCCTGCTCACCTTTGACAAGCCTAGATACAACCTATTTGGGCTTCATGCCGTGCCGGTCCATATTCGACCCATTTGCAATATTGCGACAAGAGGAAATGAGTTGAAAACGCATGGAGTTGAGGCAGTGGACACAAATATTATGGGAAAAAAGAAGTAAAATTTATTTATTCTTGAACAGTTATAGAGAACGAGGGGATGTGCTGAACACTGGCGAGAGGAGGGCAATAGGCAAAAAAGAGAGTGAGAAAGACAGACGAGAGAGATTGAGCGAGACAAGCGAGATGAAGAGATTGAGAGAGAAAGGTGAAAGAGAGAACTAAGAGAGATTGAGTGGCAGAGCTTTTTTGCATTGTCTCTCAACCTCTCTCAGCTCTCTCTCCCCTCTTGCCCGTCTCCCTCAGGTATTAGCGGCAGAGGTAGTGTCCATGACGCTCATGTTCTGTAGGTCGGTGAGTTCTATGCTGAGCTTCTTTCTCATGCCCTAAGTCATCGGGCTCAGTATGGCTCGTGCTACAGTATCGTGCCAGGCCGTGTCACCTATCATACACACGATTCTTGGGTCTAGCATGGCCCATGTTACAGTGTTGTGCCGACACAGTATGACTCCACTTCGTGCTAGACCGAGCTTTGAACCAGATCGTGCCCGCCATGCCTCGGGCCGGCCAAAAAAAGCCTTGCCCGAGTGCCCACCTCTAGTAGGAAGCTAGATAAACGATGAACCGTTGAAATGAGGATTTAGAAAACTTTCTACTGTACCGCATTAAGAAAAGAACTTTCAACTAAAATTGCAAGGCTAGTTTTTAGATGAACAACATATATAACTTTTCTTACTCTTTGATGTATCCTTGATTTATGTTCACGCATCTAGTCTCACCCATCATTCAACTTTTTGATAGATTTGTCTTTGTTGATGAGTTGTAATGTAGCATTTTGTTGTAGGTGATGACAACGAGCACTCGCTGACCATCCACAAAAATTACCAAAAGTAATGTATTGCATGCAACTCATGTTATCTTCAATATTGTATGCTTCCTCGTTAAATAGCAGCATACTACCATCTTTCGAAACTTATGTCCAACATTACATCTAGTTCACAAGTAAATAATGACCTAACTTATTAATGGGTGTCTTTAAGGGTTACTAGGATAGTTTTCGCGGCGTGAAATGTCGCGTGCGTTGTTTTTTTCGCAGAAACAATTTCGTTTTTTTTTCGACGGTGTTTTTTTAAATTCATCGAGAAAACACGCGAAACAGTTGAAAGGATACAAACGCAATCATGTTTTTTTCCGCATCCATCTGGGGTCCTCTTACGAAAGATCCGCAATTTTTCTCTTCTTTTCAGTATTTATTTAGGGTCCTTTCACGAAAAATCCGCGATTTTTCTAAATCAAAATGTCCTTTTTGTAAAAAAACCGCGGGAAGGATCACGAAAGATATGTGAGTTCCCTCTTTTTTTTGTATTTATTTAGGGTCCTTTTACGAAAGATCTAAGATTTTTCTAAACCAGAATATCCTTTTCGTAAAAAACCGCGAGAAAGACCTATATATAATTATGCATTTTTTAAGGGATCTAAACGCGAAAAACAAAATGAGCCAAGCCGGCTCGGCTCAACATGCCCAGGAGGCGCGATTCCTACGATCTTTAATAAAGGTATAATTCGTGTATGAACCAAACGTTTTTGCCACACCAACTTATCCGATGCACATATGCGCGTGTTGACGTACGAGGTAAGCGTGTGCATGTTATTCCTCGTAATAATCCGTACATAAAAGAAGGGGGAATATATTGGTATAAGTAGCTTGCTATATGTTGGAAAGCAGTGACGGAGCTAAGAAATTTTAGAAACCTTAGTAAACCTAACTACTTAACGGTCTAAGGTGAAGACTTGCCCAAAAAAAGCTCATTTTTCATGGCATTTATGACTGCAGAGCTACACTACACTTTTATGATGCGTTACTAGAGAGCTTGGAACTTCGCCCACCCTGTTTCGGAAGATGGATCTGCTAGTGTTGGGAAGGGGCTGAGCAGGAGGATTCACTGAATTGTGCAAACTAGGACACTGTATATGAATTACAAAAGTTGGAGGGGGCAAAAGGTAATCGACAACAGAGTGGTTCCATGCCCGACATCCTGTTTGGTTGCGCTGCTTCATTTTGTTTTCCCTTTTTGCCCCAGAACTTATGGGAACAAGAAGAAGCCTGGAATAAGCTTCTGGTGGGCTAAGCAGGCATCTACTTCTCATTCCCATTCCTCATTGCCTAACGGGTTTTGGGTTGCAACATGCCGTGTTAGCCCGACTCATCTTTGACAAGGCCTAGGCATGGTTAGGGCATGTTGTGTCGGTCCAAACCTTGTCCAATTCGACGTGTAGAGTCATGGAAGTCATCGTCATCGGGCTATCACCATGGACGGAACCAAGGACGAGTAGCGAGCATTGAACACCGGCGAGTATCCAGCTTGAGTGGGGTTCCTCTTGTAAGGAAAAGAGTATAGTAACAACATACATACTAACTACTCCTATGTTTAGATTGTTCATATATTCCAGGTTAGTGGGGAGGAAGCAGGAGTGGAGGAGGAGAGAGAGAGGAGACGACAGAGGCGTGGGGAGATGACGACTACATCGGATGAGTCATGGGAGGATGCAAAGAGGAGAGGTAATATTTGATGATGGTTTGGACCGTTGGGTAAGGTAATTGATGATAAGCTGAGTTGTAGACATGATGATTTGTACAAAAGGGCCACTTTCGTGTCGGACTAGCCTAGGCATGGTCTAGTTGGTCATACCATGCCGAGTTTTTAGACCCGATATGATCCATTGTTTGTGTCATGCAAATCTAGCTCAAGGACAACCATATCGTACCATACTTTAGGACGTCCTGGATCGGCCGTACCAAGAACCATCCCAACAAGACACAACCAATGCCTAGATCTAGCTCCAACCATAGCAAAGCTCCCCCTCTCCCTCCTCCCTAAACCCTTAGGCCTAGCCTCCTCTAGTCCTCATCCTTTAGCACCTCGTCCCGCCAATCCTAAACCCCACAAAACCCATAAGACCCCGACAGCCTTGGTCACACCGACACCTGACAAGAGCCCCATTACCACCCCCTGCTGACCTTGTCGTCACCATCATCGCCGCGGCTAACACCGCTGCCTCCCTCATGCTAGCAACCGCCCCCACCATCCCGCTCCTGACGCACTCCCTTGCGCTTCTCCTTCACTGCCTCGCCACTCACCGCTTTTGTCGTTGCCACGCGGACCTCGCCGCGCTCCCCTTCTCCTTCTCCCTAGCTCCCCACCCGCACTGCTCACACTTACAAATGTCTCCTACCGCTAGGGGGATTGCCGCAAGATTGCGTGGCTGCTCCCCGTCCTCGCAGACCATGGCGTCTGCACTGACGCCTACATCTACAACTCCCTTGTGAAGGCGCACTAAGTGTAGGAAAATCGTCGCCACGGTAACTAGCAGTATGCAGCCGATGGATCGTAGACCGAGGGGCGTGATAACTGGATTTCCGAGGAGTGGGGGTGCGGTAATTCAGTTTTCCGTGGTGTGGGGACGTTGCAATTCAGTTTTCAATGGTGTGGTGGCACAGCAACAGTGGGACTCGCAGCCACTCCCACGCTCCCGTGTGCGGAATGTGCGGGCCAGGGGCTATATTTGGAAAAAAAATTAGAGGAGCTAGTTTTGTAAAATAATTTTAGGGGTTTAGAACAGTGAACACATCGGCGTCTCGGGGTCCTCCACCAGATGAAGGACAATGGCATCGAGCTCGACCTCGTCACATACAACACCCTCGTCTTCGGCCTCGCGCACGTTGGGATGGTCGCCAAGGCGAGGGCGTACCTCGACGCCATGGTCGCCGTGGGGAACTCCCCGAATGTCATTACCTACACCACGCTCATGAACGGATGTGCGTCAAAGGTGATGGCACTATGAGTGTTGGCGCTGCTTGAGGACATGGAGGCCAAGGGCTGCGAGCCGAATGGGTGAACATACAACCAAGGCTCAAAAAACCACTGAAATCTTGAAAATCTCAGCCGAGAGTTTGGATTCCGACTAAGGACGGGATCCAAAATCCCAATCGGATAAAAAAATGGAAAAAACTTAAATTGCTATAGTAATCTCAAAAATTTTGATGAGATCTCGCCAAATCTCTCTGAAATCTTGATCAATTTTTGACTTTTTATGGCCATATTTTGGTCCAATAACCCTTAATAAAGCCATCTTCCATGAAAATTTATTGAAAAATCAAATTTTTGAGATGTTTTAAAATTTTGGCAAAAACACTTTCATATTTTTATAAAATTGTACAAGCTTGATCATTATTTAAAAATTTTATGGTACTATATTTAGTAGTGTAGGATCATACATAAAAAATTTCAAAATAATTAAGCTTAATTTGTTATCTTTAAAAAAATCAAAAACAGAATGAACATAATTGGGACAGTAACCTTGTCAGAATTTTATAAATTTTCTCGAGTGTGATCATGATCCAAAATTTTTATGAGAGCTTAAGAATTACCTCAGTACCATTCTATAAAATTTTAAAAATTTTATGCTTTTTTTGTTTGCTCAGTCAAATCTATGTATGCATTGAACTTCATTTGTTATGTTTCAAAAATAAAAAACAGAAAGAACATAAATGGTACAATACCCTTATAAGAATTTTATAAATTCACTAGAGTGTGATGCTGATTAAAATTTTTTACGATATCTTAAGCATTTCCTTAGACCTTTCTTTAATATTTTCAAAAATTTTAAACCTTTTTTTTATTGCTAAAACAAGCTATGTATTGATCATTAGGTTTTTATGAGGACATAGCACTATCAGAATTTTTGAAACTTTTTGAAGCTTGATCATCATTTGAGAATTTTATAAAAATATTAATGATACAATAGGACTATCCATAAAAAATTTAAAATTTTCAAATGTGGTTTGAACTATTTTTCATTTAGTTCAAATTTGCTAGTAAGGCTTTTGTCAAAATATAACACTGTCCGAATTTTTGAAAATTTATAAAGCTTGATCATCATCTGAAAATTTCATAGAAACATTAGTGATGCATAATAACCATTAATTTTTTTAAAAAAATTTCCAACGTGGTTTGTTCTATTTTTCATTCGGTTAAAACTTGTTGGTCAGTATTTTATCAAGACAGTAGCAATTTTTGAATTTTTAAAATTTCTTAGACTCGATAATCATCTAAAATTTTTATGAGAATATAATTGATATGTTACGAACCTTCAAAAAAATTTCAAAATTGTTCAACATCATTTGAGCTATTTTTCGCTAATTGCAAATTCACCGAAATCTCAGCAAATCTCGCCGAGATCTCAGAAATTTCGTCGGAAATTTCAGCCAAAATTTTGGTTTTCTCGATGCAAAAAACCAGATTTGAATTTTTGTTTTTGTATTTTATCTGGAATTTGTCTGAAATTCTGATATCTCGGTGAGATTTCGGATTTCTACTTTCTCCGAGATATCATCCGAAAACGAGATTTCAAACCTTGCATGCAACACGCTGCTCATGGGGCTCTGCAAGAACAGGAAGTTGGACAAGTCCGTCGAGTTGTACAGGTCCATGGTAGGGGCTGGGAAGAAGCTCGAGACGCCAGCATATGCAACGTTTGTCAGGGCGTTGTGTCGTGCCGGGAGGGTTCCAGACGCATACGAGGTCTCTGATTATAGCATTGAGTGAACTCGAGAGCTCACTCAGGTGGCCGCGCAGGACGAAGGCATAACGGAAGTGTTGCGGGTATGTGCTTCAGCCTTGATTCACTGAAACATTGTTTGACTTAATTTGTTGTGGTACAGTGTATATCTGCAAATTCATTTGTAATTATACTAGTACTAGTATGTCTGTAGGGAGTGATGTTGTTTGTTTCATCAATCAAAATGTAAGATGGAAAATCCAAAAACTTGAAGTATACCCTGAGTCCTTGAGAAGTAAAAATGGCAAGAGCTGTGCACAGATCTGTACCAAGCTGTGCTAGCACGATGTAGCTCCTTGATGTAAACAAACATAAATCTGTTCTTCCTGGGACAGAGGAATTGTTTTTAAATGCGACCATGAATATTGCAAGCTGAGGAATTGCTGATAATCTGTTATTGGATCCGGAAAAAATAGCTTGAATCGAATTACAGGGTCTAATAAAGTACATGGAGCATACTGTTTAGAGGGACGTACTGTACTACTGGTAAAAGCATACTACTGGAATGCGATTTTAGCTACTGTGAAGTGTCCCAAGACATTATCCAATGATATAAGGGTGCATTGACATTGATGTTATGATTCTCCTGCACCTTCAGCAAATTTTCCAATTGTTAAAGTCAAGTCTAGGTTTGATATCGAGGGCTTACTGTCTTACCCTGCCAACTATAATCTTTAGTTGTTTTCGCCATGAACTTAACTAGTTCCATCGTCTTCCCAGAACTAAATTTTTAGTTTCTTTGTAGTTATTTTCATGATGACCTTAACCAGTTCTATCATCTTCCCATTCAATTGGTTGATACTTGAAACTTAACAGCGATAGCATGTTTCTTCCAATCTAGAATCACCATGTTGCTCTTGCACAGTTGCTGCTTCGCACCTCTGCAAAAATTTCCAGCGCTAGTCGTTTGCAGCATGACTCTACCTGGGTCCATTAGTATGTTCCCATTGAACGTGAATCCTTGATTGCAGAGGAATGGCATCTTACAGGTTTCATCCCATATTAAATTCTTAAGCAGGGAGCTCTTGTTTGGCTGTTTCGGTATGTAGTCCCCCCTGCAGAACATATGAGACAAACAACACAGCCACACCATCTGTAGCTGTCAGATAACTGGAGAAGCACATCTAATTGCATTCAGTTTCAGGGCATCTTGAAGAAATAGTGATAAATTTGTTAAATTATGTAAAGTCGGCAGGTACTGCGATGTTGCATACCTACATGGCAGAAAACCTGTGAACTATCCTGTCTTCTCCATGACTGCTGTGCTCAACAACAGAACGGTCTACAATTGATTGAATTTTCTGCCATCATTATATTTCAAACAACTAATTCGGTTTGTCCCCCCCCCCCGGGAGAGATAACCAGTATATAAAAGAGCACGGTTTGATCATTTCCATGATCTGTGGCAGATGTCTAAACCCTTCATTGGTACTGAGCATACACATTGTAGTGTTGGTTAATCTTGAAGAGTTGCGGCACAGCACTAGTAGGGCTCTGATCGCACTTGTTAGGGTTAGATGTACGGCAAAATAACTAGAGGCAAGATTTAACATAGAAAAATCCTTGTGAAAAAAACCACAAAAACAATCCACTATAATGCTTCAAAGATTACAAGTACAAAGAGTTAGCTTATATAGCCAAAGATTCCTAGTTGTAGATGACTAGAACTAACAAATATGGTAGTTAGGGATATTTGAGTTATCTCTAACAAGCACGAACATCGGTTTCACAGCGTTGGAATCTCATGCTATGGAAGGTTTTATACTACAGGAATATATTGGCCTTTGTTATTCATGCTCCCCCTTTGGTCCCTGGAGGATCAGATTTGTTGTACCTGTCTGAATAAAGCCTCTAAGATCTCAATTTTTGAAGGTCTATATGGATTCTTTGGGATGACGGAGGAGAAAGAAAACTATAAGCTTTTGGTAATCTGACTGATCAATTCCAGAATTAAGCAAAAGATTTGTGGAAACAGAATAATTTTGTTGTTTTGTACTCCTTTCGTTGGCCTGGACCCAGTTTGTCATGTGTTGAAGGTTTCTTGTCAGCAATTCTGCATCCAGTTTAGGTATAGTTAATTTTTCTGAAGTTTGATGCTACTTCAGAGCATGCAGTGTTGTTTGCTAGAAGGTTTAGTACTGACGAAGAATATACTAGTTGCTGGCGATCATAAGAACATAAAAATGCATGCCTTTTTTAGATCAAAAGGACATCGATGTTTTTGATGCCCCAGTTCTATTAATGAAACTGGAAAGTATGAGTACAGGTTCACATATAAAGTTCCTTGTAAACTCTCCCTATCACCATCCCTCAATGCAACATTCCCGATAACTCAATATGAAATATATTACATCTTGCCAAAAAAAATTTAAAAAAAATGCATGTCTAAGTCTTAATAACATGACAAAAGGAGCAGCGTGATCTCTGGTTGAACATATATAAGATGCATATTACTAGTTGTTGGCCTGGATCCAGTTTGACATAAAATGCTTATCTACCAGCAAGGAGCAGCCAGTTGATGTGAGTATGGTTGTCCCCAATAACGTAGTATCACTTTTGGTTTGACGAGAAGATTTTTTTTTTCGATCAGGATTAACTAAATTTAATACAGCAAGAAACAAAACAGAGGATGCTGGTACCGACTACAAATTGTGATATGGACAAATATGACCGGGTATTCTTCAGAAGGAATAAACGGCAACAAGGTGATATGGAACAGGGAGATCAAGGCACAAGGCTCAGTGAAATTGGGTGCGCTTAAGCGATCAGGGCAGAGGCCAGTCACATACCATACTTAGTTGTTACCTTATTTTGCTAGTTACCATGTTTAGGATTTCCATTCTTATTGGTTGCTTTCCATCTTTTCTTAGTTACCATGTTTAGGGACAAAACACTATGAATAAAGAGAAAACAGGAAAGGGGAAAAGGCACTTATCGGTTGCCACAAATCCAGTCTCAGGCGTCACCGACGTTATTCGGCCGTTGGCTACGTACAGCCGCTCACCATAGGTCGCCGGCGCGGCTCTGCTGCGCCGTCTTCCTCTTCGCAGCCCGGCCTCCGTCCTGGAACCAGGGCCTACGAGAGGGAACATCCATATCAACTGGTATCAGATTCAGGCGACTCCACCTCCATGGATTCCGTTGAAGATCGTCTTGGTAGTTTGGAGTCCACCGTGGAAGGTATCAAGTCATCCATGGCCAGCCTGGAGAAGACACTAGTAGACTTCATCAAAGTTGCAGGCAAGCAGCCGGCAGGGGGCCCGTCTTCTCCTTCGGGCACCTTAGCGGCTAGTAGGAATGGCGCGCATAACCAACCCCGTCCTCCGTTTCAGCGGGCGCACATGGAATACAGAGAGGAAGAGGGCGGCGGCCGTGAGCAGGGCAACGGGCGACGCTGGGCGCCCCGTGCTCCTCGGTATGAACTGCCGGTCTTCGACGGCACCGAGGACCCGTTGCTTTGGCTGAAGCAATGTGAACGTTTTGGGCGCATCCATGGGCTTCCAGAGGACGAGTGGGTCGAGATGGCGGGTCTTCACCTCTGTGGGGAGGCTCAGGAAGTTCTTGATAGTTGGGAATTGGAAGATCGGCACATCTCTTGGGCTGAATTTCAAGATATATATCTGCAGCGCTTTACTCGTCATGCCACGGCAGGACCACTCGGAGATTTGGCCAATTTGAAGCAGGGCTCAAGCCGCGTGGATGAATTCGCGCGGGAATTCCGGAGACTTCTGGCCCGAACTGCGCGGATGTCGACAGGTGATCAGATTGAATTATTTACGGCAGGCTTGTCCCCCACCCTATCAGCAGATGTGCGCCGAGACCGGCCGCGCCATTTGGCGGATGCAATCGGCTTGGCCAGGGAAGTTGAGCGGCGCGAGGATCTCTGGATTGCGCGGGCAACACAGGCGGTGCAACCTCGTTCCAATTTCAGCCGTCCTGCCAGCTTCACTTCTTCGGCTAGTGAGTGGACGGGACCAGCGAGCACAGGCCGCTCTACTCCACCGAGTTCAACTCCAAGTTCTGGCGTCCAGGCTGTCAACCGCGTGCTCCCTTTGGTGCCATCGGACACCAACCCAGGTAACAGTCATGCTAGGCCACCGCCTTCCCAAGCCTCAGCCACGGCTTCTGTAGCCGCCTCATCGCCGTTTCAGCGTCTCCTCAGCCCGGAGGAAATGACTGTTCGCCGGGAGAAAGGCTTGTGTTATAACTGTGATGAAGTGTATTCTCGAGGCCACAGATGCAAACGCCTCTTTCACTTAGAAGTTTTGAGTGAAGGCGAGGAAGATGGGGAGGTTGTGGAAGAGGAACCCTCTCTCTCGGCCATTGCGGTTCGTAGCCCGAAGGCCGGCAATACAATGCAAGTGATTTTGGAGTTCGCGGGACAGCGTTTGGTGGGTTTGGTGGACACGGGCAGCACTCATAACTTTCTCAGCAGCCATGTAGCCACCAAGGTGCAGCAGGAGCAATTGTTGATTCCGGGACAGCAAGTGCGGGTGGCTAATGGAGCTTATTTGCCATGTCTTGGGAGGGTGACTGACATCCAATTTACCATCCAGGACTACCCTTTCTCTGCCCCTTTCTTGGTGATTCCTTTAGAAGGCTTAGATGTGGTACTCGGAGTGCAATGGTTGAAAGAACTGGGTGAGATCAGTTGGAATTTTGATTCCCTCCAGATGACCTTCACTGTGGATGGGCGTCCGATATGTTTGCAGGGCATTGCTAGCCAAGGTTTGAAACCAGTGGTGTGCACGGTCTCGGCCGAGGGTGATACCCGCTTGCAGCACATCTTAACTGCATTTGCTGATTTATTTCAGGAGCCACAAGGGCTGCCTCCCTCGCGCCATTGTGATCACCGTATATGTTTGCAAGACGGCTCCGACCCAGTCGTTGTTCGTCCTTATCGATACCCACATCGTCAATAGGATGAAATCGAACAGCAGTGTGCGGACATGTTAGCCCAAGGGATTATCCGGCCTAGCAGATCTCCATTCTCCTCACCGGTGCTGCTAGTGCGCAAAGCAGATGGCTCGTGGAGATTCTGTGTGGATTATCGAGCGTTGAATGCACAAACCATCAAGGATAAATTCCCGATACCTGTGGTGGAAGAGTTACTTGATGAATTGCATGGGGCTCTATTCTTTACCAAATTGGACTTGCGATTGGGCTATCATCAAGTCCGCATGTGTGAGGCCGATATTGAAAAAACGGCTTTCCGCACACACCATAGTCATTTTGAGTTCTTGGTGATGGCCTTCGGGTTGTGTAATGCTCCATCAACTTTTCAGGCTCTTATGAATGAAGTCTTAGCTCCATTCCTTCGTCGATTTGTATTGGTTTTCTTCGATGATATCTTGGTATACAGCTCTTCCTGGGAGGACCATCTTCATCATCTCCAACTTGTATTGACACAACTTCGTCACCATCACTTATATTTGAAGCAATCCAAGTGCGCTTTTGGTCAGGAGACAGGTGCATATCTTGGTCATGTGATTTCGGCTTCCGGCGTGGCAGCAGACCCTAGCAAGATACAGGATATTGGTCATTGGCCAACACTTACAACTGTCGCCGAGGTGCGCAATTTTTTGGGCCTTGCCGGATATTATCAGCGTTTTATTCATCATTATGCCTCAATTGCTGCACCTCTCACAAATCTCCTTCGTCGCCAAGTTTTCACATGGTCGCCAGAGGCTGCAGATGCTTTTCACCGCCTTAAAGAAGCTTTACAATCAGCCCTAGTGCTCCGCCTTCCGGATTTCGATGTTCCTTTTGTGGTTGAGTGTGATGCGTCCAGCACAGGGATCAAGGTAGTGTTGCAACAGGACGGACATCTAGTGGCTTACTATAGCCACAAGTTAGTCGATCGGTTATGGATTTTTAGTAGACAGTTTGCCAAATTTTATGTTCCATATGGAGCATGCCAAAAGTCCATAATACGAGTTTTTCACTATCTACCCAACACTTCAGGTGATATCATGGCTTATGCCATTTGATGATTGAGTGTTTGTTTCAAAAGGTCAGTTACATAGACTCGGACTTTACTGGGTTATGAATTGTTGAAGATCCAGATTTTTTGTCTGCTTTGTTATAGCTATGTGTTCGGATTGACTGTTCCAATCTTTCTCTCGACCTACTGGTGATTTGCTTAATCTTGCTTCGTGAAAAGCATTTGGATAAGATTATTCCAGTCTTTTATATCCTTTGTGATTTTTCGTACTACAAGTGTTTGGTTTGACTGTTCCTGTCTTCCTTGTTCAGTAGTCCTTTGGAGTTTTAATACATTTGTATTCATGTGCTTAATTACCCTTCAGGACTTTCTGGAAACAAATTCGTTATATATTTTGAGTTAAAGGGAGCTTTGTTGGAGATAACTCAAATACTTCTAACTACCATATCTTTTTGGTTCTATCCAAACAGGTTGTTAGTCCTAGTCGTCTACAATTAGAACTCTTGGGCTATATAAATCAATCCCCTATACTTATAATCTTTGAAGCAACATAATGGATTATTTTCTATGGTTTTTTCCGTAAGGGTTTTCCATATTAAGTCTTTCTCTCCTTTATTTGTCCTGCATCTATCCTAACACTTTGCTTTACGTACGTAATGTATCTATCGTCTTTTTTTATTATTATTAATCTTTTTGCAAGATCAGGCATAAAACATAGGGGAATCAGCATGCAGGGATCCATACCGGCCCAAATGGCATGCATACAGGAATAGGATTCTGGTGCAAATGCTCTAAGATAGGTACAGCTGATCGAAGCCTGAAGATGAGAATTGCTCTAGGCCTCAAGTTGTGTTCCTTCCTAGAGTATCAAATCAACTTGTCTGAACTGAAAGAAAAGGAGGTGCAGCCGTGCAGGTAGTGCAAGTAACCTCGTAGGCTAATGGTAATGAATCTTGCTGCTGCTGCTGCTGCTGCTGTCGTTGTTTGCCTGTAGCCTTTCCTAGAGTATCAATCAACTTGTCTGAGCTGAAAGAAAAGGAGGTGCAGGCAGTGTAAGTAACCTCGTAGGCTAATGGATCTTGCGGCTGCGGCTGTCGTTGGTTGCCTGTAGTCTGCCCTGTAGGGACGCCGGGACAAGGACAAGAACAAATGGGAGGACCTCGGAAGTCTTGGAGCCGGCCGGCCGGCCGGGAGGGGTTGCTTCAGGAGGCAAAAGCTGCTGCTGGTACTGGGACCTCTTCTGTTTGTTTCTGTTGGTAGATGAGAGGCCAGCTCGGCCTATCGCCGTCCTGCTGCCCCTCGATCCCTGTCGTCCGGTTTGGGATCCAATCAATTCCATTCCGTAGGAGCTGACAGATAGATAACTGAATATTTGTGTAACATTCTAAATTTTAGTCTTCCAAAATTTTCTCTAAGTTTTAAAATTTTTGTGATTTAAGTTTGAGCTCTCAAGTGCACGTAAACAAGTTGAATCAAAATTTTAAGTCAAAATGAGTTCAAAATAATTTATTTGAATTCCAAATGCTTAAGATTTTTTTTAGAATTTTCTAGAATTTTTCCTAATTTATTTCCTATTTAATTTGGCATTTATTTCAGCCTTTTTCATTTTTCTGGAATTTCTAAAATCAGAAAATCATTTTATTCCCCTTTCTTCCGCGCGGGTTGTATTCCCTATGGCCCGTTCCTATTCACCTCGTCGCCCCGCCTGTTTTCCCTTGCCTCCGCCCGCCTTTGCTCTCCTGGCCCAACTCCCTCGGCTTGGCTCTGCTCAGCCTGCCACGACGCTGGGCCCACTGTGTCGGCGTCTCGCCATCGTCTCGTGACCGACTCTCGTCGCCTGTCATCCACACCCACCGCCACGATTCTCTACCAAGTTAGCCCAGATCCGCCTGAGACCTCAGCGTCCTCGTCTTTAAAAGCCACCGCCTCTTTTCCCTCGAGACTTGTTGTGTTTCGCCACTCGTGCGCCGCAAAAACCCAAACCCTAGCTCTGAGTCGCGCGCCGTGTTCCGAGCTCTTCTCCGCCGCATTTCTCCCTCATCGGTGAGCCTCCGCCGCTGATTTTGGTTCCGTCGAGTTTGCCGCGAAGTCCTCTCCATTTCGCCCTTTTTCCCACGCCATTTAAATGCGTGGTTTTGCACGCCGCTTCGTCTTTTTCGCCTCGCACCGCGCCATTGTTGCCAGATCGCCGCCTCCGTCGACCGAGCCGCTACTGCACTCCCCATCGCCCACGTCCGCGCCAGATCGACCCGCCTCCGCCACGAGCCACCAAGCATTGCCTCGCCTGTTCCGCCTAGTGCAGGTCGGGGACACTTTGGTTTCCATGCTCAAGCGTCACCACTCACCGCTATCGCCAAGTCGGTGCCACGACGTAAGTTCAAGCTCCATTAGTTTTGGCGATTGATTTAATATTAATGTTTCATCATTGTTTAATAACAAATCTAATCATTATGAGACTAAAATGTTTATTGAGCTGCGTTCCTATTAGTCTCAAATTTGGATAGAAAATGAAAAACCTAAGATATGTTTGCGTATTTTTTCTAGTATTAATTGTATATTTTAGATTCAAGTTAAAGTATGAATGTCCCCATTGTATTAACCACAAAATGTGCATCATGTTTCCCAATCAATATATTACATGGATGCACACATCTAGGGGGAGTTCACACTCTAACTTGAAGAGTCAATTTAAATGAAAATTTAAATTAAGTTCATTTATCTTATTAATCATTAAAGAACACTTCATCGTATATTGATGGTGTTCCTTGATAAATTAAGGACAAATGCATAGTTCTTAAGTATAATAAAGCATGTGTTGCATTATTGTACTTAAGACACATTTAAATCATTCAAATTGATTAGGGTTGTGCTCAATTGATCTAAAGGCATCCATTATGTGTTAATGGAGTGCGGTGATGGTTGAGACAACAGTGTTTGTTGGACTAACATCTTCTATGAGTGGTGAAGTAGATTGAGTCCAAGAAAATGAAGAATTGGGAAGAAGAAGAAGAAGAAGTCATCATGTATTGATGAGCTTCAAGAGGAGATCCCGAAATGAAGAGAAGGGCTAGAGAAGATTCATCATGTGTTGATGGACAAGAAGAAGAAGATTCGATCTTGGAGAAAAGATGATTGGAAATCATAAAAGCTCCAAGTGGATCGCTAGAGGCAAAGGTAAAACTAGCTAGGGCTAAGGATGTGTTTCTAGTCTTTTACCGGTCTCGGTGTTTAGATGGGAGATATGATTGCTAGTATAGGTTGTCGTACTATTAAAAGGGGTTGAATCTTTTAGTTTGAGCTTCATTATGTGTTGATGAACTCAATCTGGTTCACTCTCTTTATTTGTTTTTGCATGAGCTAAGACTTTTGCATGTGTTGCAAATAAGGGTGCACATGCTTGCTTCTTATTTGAATTTTAATCGATTTAGTTTTACATAGAGCTATGGATTTGCATGTGTTGCAAAAGGGAGATAGCTCATATAATTTGGTTTAAGTGATTGGTTGCATGGAACTAGAGAATTGCATATGTTGCAAATTAAAGAGTTTATGCACCCTGATTTGGTGTTGCTTGGAGCTAGACTTTTGCATGTGTTGCAAAGAGTAATGCTCAAGTATGAAATCGATTTAATATGTTATTTACAAGTTCGTTGGGTGAATAAACTAAGGTCTATGAGTCCGGAATCCCGACAGCATGTGGATAGGGCTTGCAATGGGTGTTTGCAAGTTGACTAGGTTTTGTGTTGACCTTCACAAGACTAGAGGGATTAATCTCATAGACTCGGGTTTGATTTGCTTAATACATTTTGCAAATAGATCTTGAGTTGATTGCGAAATATGTTTTCGCTAGATGGATTTGTTATTTGCAAATGTGTTTTGCAAATGTGTTTTGCAAATAAGCTTAGAAATTATGTGTTTCGATTCTAGAGCATGTGTTGGTACTTGCAAATGTGTTTTGCAAAGTGTTGGGGTCATGTATTGATCTTTACATGGCTAGAAGATTGATCTCATAGGTTTGTGGTTTATTTGTGAATATGATTTGCACATAAGTTATGCTTAATGTGATTCTTTGGATAATGTGAATTGCGTTTGTGTTTTGCAAAATTGTTTGATCATGTATTGATCATCACATTGCTCAAAGAATAAATTATTATTGGTGTTTGATTCGAAGAGAAAAGATTTTTTTTAAAAAAAATCAGGTTATGTCCTGAAAGGCCGGTCCTACGGCCCATGTGAGGTCGATAGCACCGGAGGTCCGGTGCTACCGCCCTTTTGGCCGGTGTGAAATTTCTAGAGGGGGTGTTTTTATGTCTCAGGGCCGGTGCTACTGGGTTTAGGGCCGGTACTACCGCAGAGCGATAGCACCACCCATGGTGGTGCAGTGCTACCAGAGGAGCGGTAGCACCGGCCGAACCCTCGGTGTGAAAATTCCCAAAAGCAGTGTTTTTGTGGTCGGCTCGGGTCCGATGCTACCGGGATGATGGCCGGTGCTACCGCCCGAGCGTTAGCACCGCTCCCAGTTGGCTAGTGCTATTGTAGGGTCGAGGATGCGCCTAGAGGGGGGGTGAATAGGCGTTTTACAAAATTCGATCGCTCACTAATCAATTCGCTCTAATCAACCCTATGTCAAAACCTACACAATTATAATGCGGAAGCGATAAATAGGTTTAACTAGGCTCACTAATGCACTAACTAAATTAAGTCTCTAAACTAGAATTGCTAAATTGGACAAACAATTAATACTAAGCAATTCTAATACAATCAAGCAATTGATAAATACTCAATAATGTAAATGCTTGAAAGTAAAGAGACAAGGACAACCGATGTTTTTCCGCAGTGTTCGGAGACTTGCCGGTCTCCCTAGTCCACGCTGAGGCTAGCCCACACTTGGACCGGCTCCCGCCGAGCACCCGCCTCTTTCCACTAGTTGTGGTTTTTCACGCCATGCCAGAGGCTCAACCCGAACCTTCACAAACTTGCGGGCTTCTCACACCTCGAGAGCTCCGCAAGACGACGCCTACGTAGGGAGTCGGCAACCTCCAAGAGCAACAAGCCGCTCCTCCGCTTGAACTTCACCGAGCACAACGAATGCGCCCCGGTGATCACCAAGTGCAACACATGCACAAGGACCTCACCAAGTGCAACACATGCACAAGAGCCTCTCAACAACACATGCAATTAGTTCACTCTTTGCTCAAGAATCAAATGTGAGTGTGCAACACATGCAACACCTCACCCAAAACCTCAAACACAAAGAACAACAACCGCCCAAGCCCCCAAGGGGTATTTATAGCCCCACCAAGAAAACTAGCCGCTTGGGGGCAAACGGCGAAACCAGAGAAAATCCGGTCCGACCGGCCTCGGCCGGTCCGACCGTCCTCACAGAATCAACAGGCCGGATTTTTCGATCAGATACGGCGGCCGCATCACAAGACCGGCCAGAAGATCAAGACGGCCGGTCATGCCGCCATGTCCGGCCGCACCGCCAGATAAAACTCAAAAAACCAAACGCCACTTCTCTGAAAAGTTGCACCGACCCACCGGTCCGACCGGAGGTCCGGCCACACCGCCTCCATCCCATCATACCACCACAAATTTTCGACAGCACACGCCGGATTTCTGCGAATTTTGCCCAATTCGACCCCAACTGCTAGTTTTGGCTTGAAGGCTATAAAAGGAGATCTTGGGGAGCTTGGGTATGCTTGCTGGTGTTCTTGAGTGTTTGTAGGAGTTGTGTGCATGTGTTGCCCTCTTCTATTTGCTTCTTGAGCTAAGAGTGAGCCCTAATTGCATATGTTGCAATTAGGAAATGCATTGAGAGCCTCTTGTACATGTGTTGCACTTGAGGGAGCCAATGTGCAAGTGTTGCACTTGGTGATCACCGGAGTGCATGTGTTGTACAAGGTGAAAATACTCAAGGATTTAGTTTCTTTGTCTTGATCCTTATGTATGTCAATAAAGAATAGATCAATACAATGAAACTGTCAAGTTAAATTACAAACTCCCCCTAAGTATGTGCATCCATGTAATGTATGGATTGGGAAACATGATGCACATTTGTGGTTAATATAATGGGGACATTCATACTTTAACTTGACTCCAAAGTATGCAACTAATATTAAGATGAATATGCAAACATACCTTGGGTTTTCCATTTTTCAATGCGATGAGACTAATCAAAGATATTCTAAATAAACAAGTTAGTCTCGATATAAGATTGTCATTAGTAACAATATCGCATTAGGGGATAAGCTCAATATTGGATTTGTCATTAACACCAAAACCATAATTAATGAAGGTTGAACTTACAATCTCCCCCTTTTTGGTGATTAATGACAAATCCAAGCTTAATGAGCACATTTGGGTTAAAACTAACATGTTGAGAGAATTAATTTAAGCTAATCGAACACATATGCATATTAATTCTCCCCCTTAATCATATTAAGCTTACTTTTTAAACCAAATGACATTAAGCTTCCTAATTCTCCCCCTTTTGGCATTAAGCACCAAAAATGGAAAAACTAAAAGATTAACTTGAAATACATTCTTCCCCCTTTTTGGCATTTAAAAATTTCTTTTAGGGGTCTATCTAATGAAGGTCATATATAAAAAAATTTAAATGAACATTTTATGACCTTTGGGAAAGAATTAAGATTTCAAACCAAATAAAAACTTGAAGGGTCATTCAAGAAGTAAAACAAGTTTTTATTTGAAATATGGTCTAAAAATGAGAAAGAATCGAAAAGAGACCATATTTGGATTTGTGGATACCACTTGTAAAACAAATACCATTTGTAAAGATAAGCATGAAAAACGAAGTAAGGGTATCACACGGTTTATTTGAAACACATTCAAATAACTCACTCCTCATTTTATTAGGCTTTGCAAATTTTCAATATGATTCTTTTAAAGAATCCAATACTTTGCCTAATAGGGTCAAACGAGGAACCCAAAAGAAATAGATACCACTTGAGAAGTTAGATATCACTTTAAATCTATCTCAAGGGCTTTGCATGAAGAACCGAAAGAAATGAGCATTTTCGAATTTGCATGAAGAATAATGCTCAACAGAGATTTCTCTTTAATATATCTCAACTCATAAAGAATTTCACATGAGAGTTCTTAAACGGTTGAACTTACAATTCTAGCTTGAGAGGAAAAATCTTAATCAAGAATGTGGGTATCGAGAATAATGCTACAAAGAGGTAATGAAATACCACTTGTAGGAAATAAATGAATTCAATGGTACCACTTAAAAGGAATCCAAATAATCAAGGATATCACATGAGAAAAGAACAATAAGATCCATGATACCACTTGGAGAAAAGAAAAACTCAAAGATACCACCTTGTAAGCATATGAAATGAATAAGTGCTCAATTTGATACCACTTAGAATCAATTCACAAGAATTGATACCACTTGAAAGAATAATCGATAACATCGATGGGTATCAGAGCAATATAAGTAAAGCAATATACTTACGTATCAAAAAGAAGAAAAGCTCAATGATAGATCAAGAAAAATCCAAAAAGATTGAGTATCGAGCACATTAAAGACATGATCTCACTTGGAAGCAATTATGCCCAAAACTTGATATAAATAAACTCCCAAGATGTTCAATGAATGAAACATGGAGTTATTTGCATTTGAATTGCACAAGTTTTGTCATTTCAAAAGATCAAGTGAAAATCACGCTTTAAGTCAATTCAATGCTCCAAACTGATACCACTTTGAAAACGAGATCAAATAATTTGTGAAACTTTTGAAATTTTGCACAAAAGAACTTTGGGATCACAAGAAACTTTTCCAAAAAGAATTTTTGAAAAAGGAGGTTCCAATCAAAAGATATCCCAAAGCAAACCTCGAGAAAATTCTGAAAATTCAGAGCTGAATGTACCATGGCCGGTGTGACCGCCTAGGTCCGTCCAACTGCCCTGGATGCGGTGTAATCGCTTCACGCAAGGTAACCGCACCAAGTCACCCCGAAAACCCTGACTTTTTGCAAATTTTGGCAAAAATGATTCAAATGAAGTCCAAAAAATTTGAAATTTTGCAGAGATGAATTTTGGACTAATTAGAATGTTTTACAAAAATAATTTTCTCAAAATCAATTTTATTTTGAAAGATATGGCAATTTGCGCTTTGAGGCATAAAAGGAAATTGATTTTCACGAAAAGCCTCAAAATGCAATTCAATTTGGATTTCATACAATTTATTTTTCCATGGCTTAGATAGGTGTATCAAGAATGTGTATAGCCAAGATTTATGGTGAAATCCAACTCGAATGCCACGATTTGATCTATATGCCTAAATAGGCCATTTTGGTTCAAATCAAATCGTTTTTGAGCCAAATTAGATTTTAACATAGAATTTTCATTTTGAAAACTTGTAAAACATTTGGAATACTTAATAGGATACTTTTTCAAAGCTTTTCGCAAATTTGGACCTTTTAAATATGAATTTTGACTTTTGATCTAAATAGTCCAAAAGAAGAAGCAAAGTCAAATCCAATTAACACAAAGAATTCAAATGAAGCAAGGATAAGATGTAGAGCTTAGAATTATTGTGTATGAGTCTAAAATACCATTTTGAATTACAATTCTACACAAGAATTGATCCAAATGGAGAAACTCACTAAGTGCTAGAATATGACCATTATGGGCCGAGTATAGTTTTTCGGCGAGTTTCAAAATCAAATATCTTTTGACAAGTTGGTCTTTTGAAAAACTTTTGAACACGAAAGTTGTTGAGAATGACCAACTCTAGGATTTTTGTTTTGGAAATACTTTCAAAATCCTTTTACTTTTAATTCTATGAAAATTATAAGTTTAAATCAAAATCAGGATACAAGTAACTAGATTTTGGGCTAAAAACTCATTTTCTTTTGAAATTAGTTTTTGTAAAACTAAAACTTTTGAAAAACATTTCAAAAGCATTTGTATACATTTTCAACTAGTTTTTCACAAGATTAGTAATAGTATACAAAATTTTTGGCTTTTGGCTAAATAGTTGATTTTGAAAATATATATATATGCACTTATATTAATATGGGCACACGTAGGGATGTGATACACATGGATATGAATTAACACTCTCCCTAAATGTGCCACTTCCTAAACTTGCTCAAGATTGCAATAAGAGAATAGATAAGAGGCGAGAGCAAGTGGCCATAACAAGTAATCTAAATTGATTTTTCATTAATATTACAATATAACCTACACAAGGCTATAAGACATAATAGTAATCAATTTAAATCCTTGTTACCGAGATGGCATTGGCTTATAATGGACATGATTGTCTTCATGCTTGACACCACTTGTAGACGTAATGATTGTCCTTCTCCTTTGAGTGAGCAAGCTAATCAATCCATCTCGATATCACCTAAAAATCTTTTAGGCGATTTTTGGTACCCAATCCTTGTTGGGTCCGACAATGTTAGTCACAAGAGTTTTAGGAACCCAAATGGTCCTAATTTTAGCATTATTGAAATGACTAACATGACTAGGAATAGTTTTGCATTTTTATTCCTCCTAAGCAAAGTATTTGGATTTAAGTGAGAGGACCTCGGAGGCAATTGTATTTTGCAAAACTATTTCTAGTTTGATCTCTTCTAAGCATATGATTATTAAAATTATGAGTTGGCTTAGAGGATCTAGCAAATCTAGTAAATGTTTTGCTATTGTTATTTCTAAGCATATGATCATCATGATTTTTCTTATTCTTAGGAAATCTAGCATTTTTAGCAAATACATTTCTAGAATTACTCTTCCTATGCAAATGAATATTATCATTCTTAGCTTCAAGATAGGGATTTGACAAGTTTGGCAAACACATTGCCATTCTTGTCCTTCCTAAGCAAATAATTTTCATTAATGAGAATAGGCTTAGAGTTATACCTTTGGGACAATCCTCACCGAAATGTCCTTTTCACTGCAATTGAAGCACGCTATCTCGCTTGGTCCTCTCTTGACCTTCTTGTTATGCTCAATGCCGGTTTGCCTCATGATTGATGCTTGTGGCTTGACATCCACTTGATTAGGGCACACACCTGAGGCTAGATGGCCCTTTTGTTGCAAGCTTAAGCATTTGATTGTCTTCGTGATGTCTTGCATTATGCCTCGCCTTGCTATTCTCCTCTTGGAGTTAGGAAGCCGAGTCTCGCTTATCTTGAGGCGCCTTGGCTTGCTCAAGATCTCATCGAGGAGGGCTTTACCCTTTACGCACCTTTTTAAGTCATTTTCCAATTTAATGACTTGGGCCTTGAGCTCTTTGTTTTCCTCTACAAGGTTAGTCTCACAAGACATAGAGGAAGTAATAGCGATAGAATTTGAGCAACAAGGTGTATCACTTAAATCATTGCAAGAGGTGGACATGTCAATTTTTGATGAAATATTAGAATTTTCATTCAAGCATGGCATTTCATCAATTAAATCACATGTAACTCCTATATCCACCTTAGACTTATAAATTTCTTTGAGAAGGAGGATTCATGATTTTCTTTTACATATTATAATCACTTTGAAGTGATTCATGTTCAAGCTTTAAAATCTTATATTTTGTTTTCTCCTTCCCAAGATAATTATTTAGCTCCTCTAACATATCCATTAAATCATTGTAAGAGGGCTCATCATCGCTTTCATCATCACTTACCTCATTTATACCTTTTGCCATGAAGCAACGAATTTTTGATATAAGTGAAGATTCGCCGCCGCTGAGGCGGAGGTTGAGGTTGATGGTAATGCCGGCTTCTTCACTTGATGAAGAGGTTGAAGAATCGTCAACCGACACTTCATCCTCATTGCAATCCTCAATTGATGTGGATGATTCAAATTCTTCTTGAAGCTTAATCCACATTTCATGAGCGCTTTTGAGATTGCATATGAGATGAAATATTTCTACGCCACAACGCTAAATAAAATGTTAGTAGCTTGAGCGTCGAGATGTAGACATTTCTCCTCTCCTTTAGTTGGAGCAATATCATTTAGTGGAGAAGAAATGTCGACATCTATTTATCCACCATATTTGTGGGCTCATGGATTTAAAATGCTAAATCATAAATAATTTCCATGATGAATAATTAGAGCCATCAAATATTTGTGAATCGGTGGAGTGCACTAAATCGCTAGGCGCCATCCTTTTTACTCTCTAGATGGTTAAGCCTAAAATGAGAGTGACTGTGGCTCTGATACCACTTGTAGGGTCGAGGATGCGCCTAGAGGGGGGGTGAATAGGCGTTTTACAAAATTCGATCGCTCACTAATCAATTCGCTCTAATCAACCCCTATGTCAAAACCTACACAATTATAATGCGGAAGCGATAAATAGGTTTTGACAATTAAAGCCTAAATCAACTAGGCTCACTAATGCACTAACTAAATTAAGTCTCTAAACTAGAATTGCTAAATTGGACAAACAATTAATACTAAGCAATTCTAATACAATCAAGCAATTGATAAATACTCAATAATGTAAATGCTTGAAAGTAAAGAGACAAGGACAACCGATGTTTTTCCGTGGTGTTCGGAGACTTGCTTGTCTCCCTAGTCCACGTTGAGGCTAGCCCACACTTGGACCGGCCCCCGCCGAGCACCCGCCTCTTTCCACTAGTTGTGGTTTTTCACGCTATGCCGTAGGCTCAACCCGAACCTTCACAAACTTGCCGGGCTTCACACCTCGAGAGCTCTCACCAGCACGACGCCCACGCAGTTTAGAGTCGGCAACCTCCAAGAGCAACAAGCCGCTCCTCCGCTTGAACTTCACCGAGCACAACGCAATGCGCCCCGGTGATCACCAAGTGCAACACATGCACAAGGACTCACCTCAAGTGCAACACATGCACAAGAGCCTCTCAACCCACTCCTAATTGCAACACATGCAATTAGTTCACTCTTTGCTCAAGAATCAAATGTGAGTGTGCAACACATGCAACACCTCACCCAAAACCTCAAACACAAAGAACAACAACTACCCAAGCCCCCAAGGGGTATTTATAGCCCCCACCAAGAAAACTAGCCGCTTGGGGGCAAACGGGCGAACCAGAGAAAATCCGGTCCGACTGCCCTCGCCGGTCCGACCGTCCTCATGAACCAACGGCCGGATTTTGATCGTTATACTGACCGATCACAGACGGCCGGTCGCAGACCAAGACGGCCGGTCAGATCACATACTGCCCGGCCGCGACTACCAGATAAAACTCAACAAAACCAAACGCCACTTCTCCGAAAAGTTGCACCGACCACCCCATCCCGACCGGAGGTCCCGGCCACACCGCCTCCATCCGGCCATACCACCACAAATTTTCTAAAAGCACACGCCGAAAAAATCAAAGCCGAGGAACGAGCGGTCGCGACCGAGATGCATGCCCGGTCCGACCGGTTCTCCGGGCGTCCATCTGCGACTCAACCAGCAAAGACACCGCTTCGGAGAAATTACACCGAAGTTCTAAGGTTTGCTTGCACCGCCTAATGGTTGGTCGCACCACTCCATGGTTGGTCGCACCACCGATGGATGGTCGCACCACTCGATAGTTGGTCGCACCACCCAACTCTGGATTTCGCGTAAATTCATTTCCAAAACTCCAAGTACCATTTCTTGAGTCGACAAATGATCAACACATGATCATACACATGTGCAAAACACATTTGCACCAATTTAGCTCACGCCAAGGAATTGTAACCAAATTCGCGAAAACACATTCCGCAACTAACTCAAGAACTATTCGCAGAGTCATTAAGCTTAATCAAACTCGAGTTTATGAGATTAATCCCCTAGCCATGTGAAGGTCAACACAAGACCCGGTCAACTTGCCAACACCGCTAAACCCCACTCACATGCTCTCGGATTCCTGACTCATAAGACTCAATTTATTCAACAACGAACTTGCAAATAACTTCATTAAATATATTTCATGCTTGAGCACTACTCTTGCAACACATGCAAAAGTCTAGCCAAGCAACATCAAAACAAGATGTATGAACTCTAATTGCAACACATGCAATTTCTAGTTCCATGCAACACCAAAACCAAACTTCACACTAAAATCAAATCACACGTATGAGCTCTTTTATCAACACATGCAAGCCTCTAGCTCCATACAACCACACAAACACAAATTCGTGCTTGAGCTCTCCTTTTGCAACACATGCAAAACTTAGCTCCAAGCAACCACACGGTTTTAGAAAGATAGTTTTATGAACCAAAACGTGAAGCTTCAACTAATGCAACACATGCAAAAGTGAACTCCACGCAAAAGCCAACGACTAGCTTATCCTATTTGCAACACATGCAAATCAAAGCATAATGCGAAAACCAAATACAACCAAGCATAAGTTTAACCCATTCGCAACACATGCCAAATGGTTAACCCTCATGCAAAAACCAAATCCAAATGGTTTGAGCTCGAGTGAACGCGGATTGAGATCACCAACATATGATGAAGCTCAAGCTAGGAACAACCCTCTTAATAGTACGGCGATAAAAGATCTAGACTCAACTCAAGCGGGAGGCTTGATTTGTTACTTTTGGTGTTTGCCGACACCTAGACGGTGTGTGGAGGCGTCGTGCGCAGGAGCTCTTAATGGAGGTTGTGAAAGGCCCCGGCAAAGTTGTGAAGGTTGGTGCTCGTCTACCCGGAGCGGGGAAGAGCAACCACTAGTGGATTTAAGATGGGTGCTCAATTCGTGGAGCCGGTCCAATTCGTTTGGGCTAGCCTCAACGTGAATTAGGGGAGACCGGCAAGTCTCCGAACACTATGGTAAAAAGTATCGTGTCTTTTGTCTCATTTACATTCAAGCATTTACATAATTGCTATATTATTGATTGCTTGATTGTATTAAAATTGCTTAGTTTTGCTTGCTTGTTTAACCTAACGATTCTTGTGTAGAGACCTAATTTAGCTAGTGCACTGGTGAGGCTAATTGATTTAGGCCTTAATTGTCAAAACCTAGTTTATCGCTTCCGCGTTATTTTTTATTAGGTTTTGACATAGAGGTTGGTTAGAGCGTGTTATTTTAGATATTGATTAATTTTATAAAACGCCTATTCGCCCCTCTCTAGGCGCATCCTCGATCTTACACATGACAGCCCTAGCCTCCCGCGTGGCGTCCATGTCGTCGTGTCTACCATGCCAGCTCGAGTCCTCTCGGTGAACTCGGTTCGCCGTGAACCAATCACCGACATGTGGGCCCCACATGTTGGTGAAATCCCAATTCTTTTTCTGAATTTCCAGAAAATCCGAAAATCCCAGCCAATCATAGTGTGCCACATGTCACCCCTTTTTGATTTTTCTGATTTTCGGATCCAAGGAACTTTCAGAGCCCGTTCTCCCTCGTTCGAGATCTGATTCTAGTGATTCAAATTTTAAAATTCATATAAATTCATGATCTATCTTTCAGTACCATTCTTTTCAATTTTTGAATTTGTTTTATTTATTTGTTCTCGTTTCGCATGTAGACGACGCAATCGAAACCCCAGCGAATCAACAGGCAGAAGCAGAACTATCAGGAGGCAATGAAGGCAAGTCTTCCTTAAACATGTTGATCCCAAATTTTATGAAAAACTTGTGTTGTTTTCAATTATGCATGCTTACTTTTACGCAATGTACTTTAAATATGGTTTAAGAGATAGTTGAATACCAGCTTTGTTATACCCACATTGACATTATTCATAACAAATCTTTGACACTCTAGATAATACTAGCTAATTTATCTAGTGATAACCAATAATGTAGCATGGGATGGTAGAATTGCTTAGTCCATCTTAAACATTTCGGTATTATGCCATTATGGAAAACTTTTCAAGTATTGTTTATACTTATTTGTGAAATTTGTTAATTGGTATTGCCGCTATTATCAAATGAAATAAAGTGAAAATGGTTTAGACCGGGGTGGATGGATGTAGAGACCTTGAAAGTGTATGTTCCACCCTAATCAATTAAGGACCGGAGCATGTGTTACCATAGACCAAGCACCACCGTACAACCACAAGTCATATGGGTACAACCTAGCTAACTAATTTGTGTGTCTCGTTATTGGCTTCGCCATTTGGTAGGATGTGGATGTCGGATGTAGACACTCGCAAGGCGCAAGAGGGGGCTTCTGTACTGGGTGGCTAGAACCCTAACAACGGTGAAACCTTAGCGGGCGAAGTTAATAGCAGTGTCATGCATTGTAAAGGCTTTGTCATGATCTCTCTGTCGACACACCAAAGGAAGTGTGTTAATTGCATGGCAACAAGAGTCGATTATGTCTTGTGGGTAAAATTATATGCACTCTGCAGATTTAAAACTACTTAAATAGCCGTGCCCATGGTCAAGGGCAGGCAGGGTACGCTAGTACATTGTAGATCTTATGGTTTTGTTTTAAATGAAAATGATGGTTTGGGGAATCCGTGAGGGGTTGGAACCGATTTTGGTTTGGCGGCTAGAGCTAGTCAGGTGGCTAGAACCTATTTAGTTGTTATATCAAATTCAATTATTATTCAATTACACGAGGTCAAATGATGCTTTGTGAAACTACTATTGGTATTTAAAGTTAAATTCTGCTTTATGCTAAAGAAACTATATTATGCCTTTAATTGTTCAGCCATGCATATAGTTATTATGTATTATATTTCCAAGACTTGCGGAGTACATTTTATGCTCACCTTTGTAACATCCCAACTTTCCACATATGAGTGCGCTGAAACTGAAGGTGACTACGAGTTCTATACTTGTGGTTACGATGAAGGCGATCTGGATTAATAGGATGTGTACCCCAGTCGATTGCCTGTTGGGCAAATAGATTGGCTCATTCTGCTGCTGCTATTTTGTTTCCACTACTTCTTATTGAACTCAAGCTATGATGCTGCTTATGTGTAATAATTTGGTTATAAGGCTAAATCCTTCTGCTCAATAAATATTATGTGATTCATGATATGATTGTGTTATCATCATTGTTTTCACTGTGTATGTTATCTTTTCTAGACTAGCACGATTATACATAGAGGATTCGAATTTGAAAATCCGGTCCCGACAATTTGTCACCTTTTTGAGTTTTTTTACTGGTCGTCTATAGTACTGAAGAATCGGCACAAAGTTGCGCCTATCCAAGTTTGGGAAGAAAGCCAACGCAGCCGCAGCCTCTCTGCCTGCTACGCTGACCAAACCATGAATGCGTATGATCTGACAATGACAGCGTACAAACTACAAATCATCCGGACGGACTCTCTAACCAGACAGGTTGCTAGAATCATCATTAGACTATCTCTAGCGATATTCCCTTAGTCTCTAAATCGATCTCTTCACAGACAGATCCCAAACACTTCAACGAATTCCCTTTATGGTTCCCTTCGTAAGGGATTTGGAGAGAGAATCAGAAAGAGATTCTCTCTCCAATCTCTATATAAAATCATTCGAGAGGATGCTACTGGAGATAATAGAAATGAAGAGAATAAGAGAAGAGAAGAGAATAAAGAAAAATTGCTGGAGATACTCTTATCTTGAAGTAAACATCATCGATCTCCTCAGAAGGATCGATCGACTTTATTTATGTGCATGGTACGGTGAGCAAACAGTAGCACGCAGAATTAAGTATACTACTATAATTATATATGCTTGTGCTTCCGTCGCCAAATACCCGGTCCAAAATCAAAATGTCTTGACATATCGATGAGACACGCATGCATCATTACTCTTTGTCATGCATGCATATGAACTGTATGACAAGAAAGAGATGGTGATGGGGTAGCAGCCAACACCTAACAACTGAGCGTTTGCTAGTTCCATCTGAATTTTTGGGCAACCTACACCAACAACGATGTGATTTCTCATCTTATGATCAATCATTTGCCCACCTAAAGACACCAACCAGTACAAAACTAGACCTTACAAGATCACGGTATCCATACACACAGAGAGATATCGCCATTCGTTAAAATCGCCACTCTGTTTAATGACATGTGGGACCTTCGTATACGACACCTTTTTACGCTAACCTCCAAATTAAGCCGTACGACTATCATATCCTTGCATACATCACATACATGTGAACTCAGTATTCACAACTCGATGATGCTGTATTAATTCTTCCTCTTCTCTATTCTTCTATCAATGATCTCTAAATCTACATAAAATTTTGTACAGAAAGACATATCTCAAGTATCACTATCCCAGTCCTCTTTTCCTTTCTTGACCTTGGATTTTTTTTCCCTTTCTTTTGTAAAACTATGGTTTCTAAGAAAAAGAAAAATTAATCAGAAATTCACGGTCAAGGTTGCTCAGTACTAGTAATATTACTGTCCGAGTCCGGCGAAGAAGAATCGGAGCGACTCGCCGTCGCCGATCCGGTTCCGAGCCCGAGGCGGCATATCTCGGCCGGGTTCGGCGCGTCCCACCGGAGAGTCCGCGCCTTGAGCGCCTCCATCTCCGCCGTACATTCCTCCGCCCCCATAAGTGCGACCCTTCGACGGACCGCTGCCGCCTCCTCACCGGCGACCTCGTCGAAGATCGCCTCCCAGCCCTCCTCCCACGGTCCGCTGGCGTCGCAGAGCTCGAGCGTGCCGTTCCGCCACTCGGTCCAGCTCCACCCGCGGTCCAGCCGCACCGCGTGCCACGCCACGCACTCGCCGCGGCACGCCGGACGACACGGCCGGCACTTGGCCCCGCTGAGCGGGCCGGGGCTCCCCAGCGACGCCACCGGCACGCCGTAACCGAAGGGCGGGAACGAGTACCGCCGGTCGCTGAGCACGCAGAAAGGGAAGCGGCGCTCTCGTGCAGGCACGCCCGCCACCTCCAGCTGCGCCCGGAAGGCGGCCTCGGAGTTGAGCTCGTGGTAGTCCTGCGCGGCGAGGCGGGGCAGCATGGAGAGGCGGGCGAGAGCGGCGTCGGAGGCAGCGCGGCC